>CAJQZJ010004796.1:3941992-4008930 GCA_907164525.1 Lophiomys imhausi | reverse complement strand
GTGTGTGTGTGTGTGTGTGTGTGTGTGTGTGTGTGTGTGTGTGTGTGTGATATAGGTCACACAAATGATTGGACACCTGATGTCTCTAGGAAGAGCTGAGAAGCAATCTACCTCCTCCTTAGTGGCAGGTTAAAGTGATCTTTAATTGTTCTCATATAACATAAGGGATGCTTGGAAACCCTCCGTACTCTCTGGGAGGATCCTTGGACCACAGGCCTCAGTCTGTGTTCTTTTACACAGCTGAGAAGCTGTAGGCTTCTCACCAGGAGGGGGGACCCTTGGAGGAGCCCTCTGCCCTCCCTCAGGCAGAGTCATACAGGGATGGGAAGAAAGTCTGAGATGACACATATGGTCAATCTTTTGGCAGGAGGGCTCCTTCAACCCTAGAAAGCCCCACCCAGGATGTGGCTGAGGTTTGGCTTAAAGCACTTCTCAAAACCCCTTGTGAATGCATAGTTCTGTGTGACATCAGATCTACACAGATACTCAGTACAGGCTTGGGACCCAGCTGTGACCTGGTGTATATCTTTATCTCCAATAGCCACAACTCCCATGGAGACCACACTGCCAGCCACAACTACCATTTTCCCACTAGTGAATGTTGGGCAGAGCTCAAGGATTAGCACCAGTGAGGTGTTCATCTTCCAACTATGGTAAGGACCCAAGGCCTGGAGAGAGTTAGTAGCTGTAGGATTCTGGGAGTTGGCAGTGTTACCCCATGTTGAGGAAACCTTACTGTTGAGTGATATCCTCCCTATGATATCAGCTTTCACATCCTCCAAGTGTACATATGGATGTCAAGTATGGAAGAAGGGCTCAAGGACACAGGCTTGGGCAGAGTCTGTGTTTGACTGATTCACATACCCTTCCTATTCCCATCTCTCTTCTCTGTCCTTTCCTGCTAGACTCTAGACTTGGAGTCCCAGCACTGTATCTCTTTTGAAGTCATTGTTGAAGGCCAGGGAGGTGACTCAGGGGGTAAAGGTGCTTGCCACCAAGTCTAACAACCTTAGTTTACAATAAATAAATAAATTTAAAGGTCTTTGTTCAGCTGGGGTTCTTGCTCCCAGGAGCTTCCTGTGAGGTATGTGAGCAACAGGTTCAGCTCTGGGTTGAGGTTTACATTTGTTCTTCCTTCTCTCCCAGAGATATTCAGAGAGGGCCATGATGCCTCTAGGTTCCCAGGGAGGGAAGCTTAGGTGATCTAGTTTCAAGAAGTCAGATGAAGGCTGGGTGTGTAGTTTAGTTACTAGAGTGCTTGCCTAACATCCACAAAGCCCAGAGTTTGATCCCTAGAACTGAATAGTTTGGGTGTTGTGGTCTATATCTCTAATTACCAGCTCTAGGGAATTGAAGGCAGAAGAGACCTAAGTTCAAATTCATAACTACATGTAGCCGACTTTTAATTATTATTTAACACTTATTTATTTATTTATTACTAAATTCACTTATAACAAACACCAACAATTTCTTATCTATTAATCCTATAAATTCCTACAACCCCTTTAACCTATCCACTAAACCTATTGATAATTATAACAACTACTTTCATAACCTTTTAGTCTCTGGGGCAGGTCCTCAGTCGTCAGGAACACAGTCTTTGTTGTAGATTCTTTAACGCACTTAGCAGTCCTTTTTCTGGATCTCTCAGATGTAGGTTCGTCAGGGTAAGTTGGTAATTGCAGTCTCACCTTAAATAAGGCTTCATGCTTTCTTCTCTGTGGGAGACCCCAACCGTCTGCAGGCCAACTTACTTCTTTTGAATCAGGAACTCAGCTGCTCTGCCTCAGTCCTTAAAGCCAGGCACAGTTTCCTTTAGGCCACTGATCGGACAGATCAAACCCCTCCAGGCAAAAGCTGAGCCACAGGGTCCAGTCCTTGGCCTTTTGGTGTCTTGCTCAGGCTTTCTTTGCTCACCGGCTTCTTTCTGCTTCAGGGAGAGGGCTGGCCATTGATGGCCAGCCCTTTTTTCAGCAGGACTCTTGGAGCTCTCTAGCATCAGGGGCCTCTTCTCTTCTGGGCTCCACGCACTGTCCTCAGATAGGAGGAACTCTGTTTCATCTTAATTTGGGCTCCGCCCACTTAGCAGCTGAAAACGATGTCAGGCCAGATACTTTGTTTCTTCAAGTCTATTGAGTCTTTCCTGTTTTTCCTGACTTCAACCTTGTTTTTCAGTCTATTAAGTCTTTCCTGTTTTTGCTGACTTCATGCTGATAATGCTCTTCAGGCCCCGAATTAAGAGACAGTATCAGAAACTCCTATATATTTTTTAAATCTAATTTATCTAACGCCTACAACTACATCATGATACATGGTACATCATGTACCATCCTGTGCTACATGAGATCTGACCCATCATCAATAAAGTCAACTAATAAGAGGGAGACAGCAGGTAGCTCCAGGCCATGCTTCTAGAAATCTGTGTCTACCCAGAGCCCTTTCCTCTCTTCACCCATCACCTCTCCTTAACAAGAGACTGGCGGAGGAAGGGTGGTGGGATCACATGGGGAGACATCCCTGAGTCATTTCTTGGTTTGATTCTGGATCACTTGGGCTTTTGAGGCATTAGGAAATGTGGGAAGAGAAAGTTGGGTCCTGGACCCTCCCCTTGAACTTATTTTCCATCCTCACATGCCCACAGGTCCCTGCTCAGCAGCATCCACTTCCAGGTCCTGGTCTTTCTGAAGCTGCCTCTGTTTCTGAGCATGCTCTGTGCTGTCTTCTGGGTGAACAGGCTTTGGGGGATTCCTGTGGGGGAATGCAGAGTGAGCCATCCAAGGGATATAAAGTGAAGCCTCCCAGGAATGGTCTGGGAGGGATTCCGCCCTGCCAGCTGGGAAGAGACACATTGCACTCTGGATTGGCTCTGCATGGAGGCAGCAATGGATTATGGACTTGCCTGTTCTGTGTCTGAAAGGAAGGCCCTGATGATCTGAGAGTCTTGGATATTGGACTCCTGTTGGAGTCCTCAGCATAAAAGAAAGAGGGAGCAAGACTCTCCAGGTCCCTATGTTGGAGGTCTGTCTTTCCCTTCTCCTGATTTCTTAGATTCTACTTGCATGTCAGCTCCAAAGGGTAAGAATCCTCGAGAAGTTTCTTGAACAAAAGTCTAGTCCCTCCATCTTCACCATGACATAAAACCATTGTCCCTGCTGGCAGAAATCACCCCCTTCCTACAGAGAAGAGGTTCCTTGGAACATGTCTCTTGCAGACTTGGTTCACAGGCCATGCCCCTGCTAGAACAATCCCAGAGGATTTGGCTTCTGGCTGGGTATTTTCATTCCCATTCTCCCAAGCACATGACATTTCTTAACCTCATCTGATCCTTTTAGCTCACTATGATCTTGAACCCTCCTATGCCCCATGACCAGAATGCATGTGTTCAGCACATGCTTGCCTTGTTTGAGATTAGCCAATCAGCTCAGAGGTGAAGTTTCATGGTTATTCAGAGCAGCAGTGGAGCAAGAGGTGGTGTGCACCCCTAATGCCACTCTGTGCATAGTGTTAGCTGAGGGTCCGTCCTTGTTCACTTTAGAGGCTGGCTGAGATCACTTTGGGGGAAAGACAGATGTTCAAAGGCAGGTGCAGGGCAAGCAGTGAGGAGATATCAGATCTGGGCATCCACTGGATGTCCTCAGCTCAGAGAAAGGCTGACTTGCTGAACACTATACTTGGTCGTTTCCTCCTTGGTGTTCTTTGCAGGGAGGACTCACAGTGTTAGCCACAAGCATTCCCATCTCCACTCACTCCAGGCATCGAGGTCAGGCCTTTCTCTGCCCCCACCCTCAAGCCCGCCTTGAACTGGCAATGCCCATTTCCTGAGAGAGGACATATTTATAGGAGCATCATACCTGAATGGAAAGATCCATGTAAGCTCTATCCACTGACAGAGCACACCGCAGACATAGTTTCTTAGGGTGAGGCATGTCTGTCAGTCCAGCATAGTGAAGCTTTTCTTCTAGCAGTTCAGGTGGAGTGTATGGATTCAGCATCAACTCTTGCTTACGTTTTCCTTTTGAATGTTGGATTGACTTGAGCATACCAAGATCCTGATGTAAGCTAGGGGTTTTACCTAGCCAGTGACTTTCCATCTTCAAGGAAGAGTAAGGGAGTGGAGGGCCTAAAAGGTAACAGGGTGTTGCTGATGGTTGCGGGAGAGCGGCAGGCATGGGTGAAGCAGAACCTCATTCTCTGTGTGTCACTGCATGATGGGACAGAGGGGGTCGACCAGGAGTCTAGAGGTGTGGGCTGGCAGAATGTTGAGGGCTGGAGAGACAGGAACAGGTAGAGATTAACTGGTGGCCAGAGGTAGGTGAAATTTCCAGGTGAGTGTTCAGCACCAAGGACAGAGCTGAGAAGGCGAGGTGATGCGACTGAGGTAAGAGTTCAGGACCAAGGACAGAGACCGCGGCATCTCTCAGACCACACCAACCATGACTGTCTCAAGGGGGAAAAGTGAAGATAGACACAACACGGTCAACTGCCCAGCAGCGCTTACTCGGTTCTCAGCAGTTTTCACATGCATTCATTTACATGTGTGTTTGATTATGCAGTGTTATCCCACACATTCATTCATGTAATGACCATCGTAGTCAAAACAGAGAATGGCTCCATCATCACAAACAGGTCTCCTTCATGCTGGTCTGCTGCGTTGCTGCCTACTAGAGACCACCAACTCTGCTCTAGTCTGCTCTGCAACTCTGGCCTGGTCACTTTGAGAATGTTCTAGAAATGGAAGCATTTCAGTGTCATATTTTAGATATTTTTCTCCCTTGTTAAGTACAATGCCTCTGGGATCCATACAAGCAGTTGTATTTAGAAATAATTCATTCCTCTTTATTATTGAGTACTATTCCATTGTATAAATTCATTACAGCTTGTTTAACTACTTGCTCACTGGAGTATTGGGGTCATTTTCATTGCAAATAAAACTGTTATCAACAATCATACATATTTTCTTTTATATGATTATACATTTTTATTTCTCCAGGTGTATGCTTGCACAACTACTAAGTTATATAGTGAGTATATGTTTAGTTTTCTGAGAAATAACGCAACTATTTCCATCATGGTGATGTTATCTTATTTTTCTATCAACAAGGAATGGAAGATCTGGTTTGTTTGTTTGTTTTTACTATTATCATGATTTTTTATTTCTTTAAAATAACTTAGATTTGCTTTATATCTATGAGTGTTTTGCCTGCATATGTGTCTGTGAACCACATGCATGCCTTCCTGGTGCCCTTGGAGGTCAGAAGAGAGCATCAGATTCCCTGGAAATGGAGTTATGGATGGTTGTAAGCCTCCATGTGCGTTATGGGAATCAAATCTGGATCCCTGTAAAAGCAACGAGCATTCTTAACTACTGAACCATCTTTCCTTTTCTTTTCTATTTCAGAAGTTGTAATAGGCATGTGGTTTTGAGCTTCCCAAGTGACTGATGACACTGTAAATATTCTGGTGTGCTTTATTTCTACCCACACATCATCTTAGATGACATATGTTTCGTGTCTTTTATTTATTTTTGAACTGAAGCCATTTTTTTATTTTTTGTTACTTGTTTTTTATATAATTAGTTTGTATGTGCATGCACATGTGTGTCATGGTGCAAGCTTGGAGGTCAGAAGACAACTTGTGGTAGTTGGTTCTCTTCTTCTACCAAGTTGAGTCCTGGGGTTTGAACTCAGGTCCTCAGACTTGGCAGCAGGTGCCTTTATCTGCTGAGCCATCCTGAGATGTTGTTTTAAAACACTTAAATCACAGCAGTTCAACTTTGCTAATGAGGAGCCAGTTGCTGTGTTGAAAACCTGCTGAAGGAAGAAACGTTTTTGAAGCAAGAGAAATTTCTGAAGAAATCCTTCTGAAGGAGGAGAAAACCTTCCAACTCCTTCTCCACACTGTTTTAAATAACCTCCAGCTCAATGTTCCTCCTTCCTGTATAATCCCTGTCAGATGACTATTTGCTCCACCTCTTGACCTAGGGTTAACTTTATTTAATCCTGTGCACAGAAAGCTCTAGGATTAAAGGTGTGTGCTAGGGCAGATCCACACCTTAACCATCTGTTTACAGTAAACAGAAAGCTCTAGGATTAAAGGTGTGTGCTAGGGAAGATCCACACCTTAACCATCTGTTTACAGTAAACAGAAAGTTCTTGGGTTGAAGGTGTGTGCTGGGTCAGATCCACAACACAAATACTTGTTTACAGTACACAGAAAACTCTAGGATTACAGGCTGATCCATGCCACAATAGAAACAGATTTTTCAGTTCACAATCTCGGAGTTCACAGTGTGACCCAATATTCTGTAATACTGAGATACTTCTGCCATCTGAACTGTGATTCTGCAGACATGCACCGCCACGCCTAGACTAAACTAGTTAATGGTTTTATTGCTTTCTTTTGAGAGTTCTCGGTATCCTGTACACAGATGTCTTTGTCCATGTTTTATCTCAGTCTCTGGCTTGTGATTTCATCTTCCTTATAGGACAGTTTACTTTGAAAAAAATCAAGCTTTGTGTTTGTGTTTGTGTGCCCGTGTGCATGTGTGTGTGTGCCCGTGTGCATGTGTGTGTGTGTGTGTGTGTGCATGTGTGTGTGTGGGTGGGTGGGTGCACCTGCTCGTGCTTTCACACGGGGAAGCCGGAGCTGATACTGATTGTTTTACTGTATTACCTGCAACTTGCTATTCTCTCACAGAATCTGGAGTTTGTTGTTTGAGCTTAAACATCTGACCAACAAGTCCCCAGGAGTCCCCTGCCTCTGCATACCCCACCATCAGTTCAGAGGTTACAGATGTGTGCCACTATACCTAGATTTTATGTAGGTGCTGGGACTCTGAACTCAGGTCCTCCTGATTGCATAACAAGCACCGTACTCATGAGCCATGTCCCTGGCCTGAAGATTTTAAGCTTTGAAGACACAGTTCATTAAATTTTCCTTAACGGTTCTGATTGTGGTGTCATGTATAAGAAATCGTTAGTTGCTTCATATTTGTTCCAGCTTTAAAAAGTTTTAAGGTATCTAGTATTTATCTATTTATTCCCCCTTGTGTGTGCGTGCATGCATGTGGGCATGTGTGTGTGTGCGTGTGTGTGTGTGGCTAGGCTGGTAACCAACAGGCCTGAGTTTTGTAGTTTTTTTATTTAACATTTGAGCTCATGAATCATGACTTATTTTGTTCAGCAGGGTGGGCAGAGCAGTTGCAGGCATTTAGTTTTCTAGTGTGTGGACATCCACTTGTTTCAACAGTGTTTGTTAAACTCACCATCATTCCACAGTTGTTTTTGTTTTGTCAAAAATCAGTCAAGCACATTTGAGTGAAAGATGGTGTGAAATTATCTAGAGTCCAGGAAGAAATGAAGACAGCGTAAGATGAGTTCTGGACCAAACGCAGAGGACCCACAGTGAAACTTACACAGACAACAAATTCCCTTTAAAAATATTGTGAGCAAAACAGAACGTGTCTGTTAGTCCATGCAGGACCTCAGATGCCACGCTGTGACCTCTGCCTAGAGAATGTAAGCCTCAGAGCTGTGATTGTATGCCTAGGGCCATATGGTGCTCCCAGCAGGCGTGGGGACTGACCTTCCAAGGTGCACAGATGGGCTGCAGGGACGAGGAAGGGACCAGTCAGCAGGGTAGATTCAGCTCTTTCGCCTGTCTTGTGACTGGGGCCCAGGTGGTGTCACACCTCCAGGTCCTGTTCTTACAATAAGTAAGCTATTAGATGGTCCTAGATTAAGATCCTCTTCTGTAGCTGGTTGCAAAATCTTAACTTCTATTACTCACCCTGATCCATCTTCCTTCCCCTTAAGTTTGGGTGTTCTGGGACAGCTTCAGCCAGTAGATGGCAGTGCGGTCCTTAATCTTTCCTTCAATAAGCATCTTCTAGACCTTAGCCTAGAGCTTAGCCCTGACTACATTCAGGGTTGGTCATCCCTGCTCATTCAAACTTCTATGTACATACCCTCATAGACATACTTATAGGTGTGTTTCCTAGGTGATTTCAAATCCAGTCAAGTTAACAATGAAGACTAGCCATCATGAGCATTTCCCTTGTGTGTGTAAGTGTGCACATGTGTATGTGTTTGTATACGTATGTGTGTGTTTAAAAACTTCCATGAAAATTTGATACCAGAGATATACTGTACCTATATATACTTACAATTTGTCCTCTGGATTTAAACCGACTGCAGATTCCCACAACTTGGGAGGCTGACACTGGAGGGAGAGAGTTTGAAGGCAACTTGAGCTACACAGCAATACTCTGTCATATGGAAACAAAACAAGGCCTTGTGGATTCAGCTCAGTGGGTACAGTGCTTGCCTGGCATCTGTGAAACCTTAGTTTCAGTCTCCAGCTCCTCATAAAGAACATGCTGGGTCATGCCTGTAATCCCAGCACATTGGCGGGGGAGGAAGGAGGATCAGAAGTTCAAGGCCAGCTTGAGCTACATGAGGCCTTTCCATAAACATACTCTCCCTCTTTCTCTGAGCCATAGTAGCCATGTGGCAGGTGTCCCTGGCCAGAGAAGTCCATAGTAGTGCTACCCCAGGCTGAGCCTTCAGTGATGCCCCTCACTGCCCTGGGCTTGGTCTGGGCCGCCTTGTGCTCTCTTCCTACCACAGCCAACCTGCTTTTGGTTGCTCTCCTCTCCCATGATCCTCTGCGACATACTCACCTCCCAGGTTAGCAAAGGGTTTGCTGTGTTCTGTCTTTTGTGTCTGTCTCTGCTGCCCTGTCTACCTGCATCTCCCCTTGTGAATCCCACCTGTCTTTCAAGTTCAGGTCTACCATTGCATCTGTCCAGCAGAGGAAGTTCCCTGTTCACCCAGCTGTACCATTAATACCCTGACTTGATCTTCTCGAATATTGATATCATTGTTCTTCCAGTATGCAAAATTGAGAAGTTTTCAAGGAAGTGAATGAGAGAGACCTAAAGAATATTCATGCTGGGCTTCAAGTTCTTGCAGGGTGTTGGCATCTGTCACTACCTAGGACAGGTGAGGAGACAGGACCATGTGGCTGTTCCCTGCTCTGCTCCTCCTCCTCCTCCTTCCAGGTAAGTGGCAGGGGCTTGTAGACACATCAGTCTATAAGCGGTGAGGTGGACACAGATGGTCTGTCCTGGGTTAGGGTAAACTGGAAGGGTTGATTCATTCACCAGCTGCTTACTCCCAAAATAAAAGTCAACTTTTAGGCATCTGATGGATCCTGTGGGTGCTGTGGGAAAAAAACAATTTTTTATGTTTATTTATTACTTCAGGTTACATCTCCATCACAGTACCCTCTTTACACCTCTCCCAGTCCCGCCTTCCCACCATCTACTCCCTATGCCTTTCAGCCCACTCCCCCGGAGAGGAGTGCCCTACATATCAGTCCTCTGCCCCAGCTCAGCAGTCATATGAGGGCCAACAGCCTCCTCCTCCTCCTACACTGGGGGCCTACAAGGCTATACCACTAGGGAAAAGTGTCTCATTGACCGGTAACAAAGTCTATGTTCCTGTTCCCTTTGGTGCATTGGTTGTAGTGTAGTTATCTTGTACTATATGGCTAAAATCCAATTATAAGTGAATAGATGCCATGTGCATCCTTCTGAGTCTGGGTTAGCTCACTCAGGATGAGCTTCTCTAGTTCCATCCATTTGGCTGCAAATTGCATGATTTCGTTGTTTCTGATAGCTGAGTAGTATCCATTGTGTACCACAGTTTTTTTTTTTTTTTAAATCCATTCCTCAGTTGAGGGACATCTGGGTTGTTTGTAGCTATTACAAATAAGGTTGCTATGAGCATAGATGAGGAAATGTCCTTGTGGTTTGGTGAGGAATCATTTGGATGTATACCCAGAAGTGGTATGGCTGGGTCTTGAGGTAGAGGTATTCCAAGTTTTCTAAGATATCGCCAAACAGATTACCATAGTGGTTATACAAGCTTGCACTCCCACCAGCAATGGAGGAGAGTTCCCCTTTCTCCACAACCTTGCCAGCATGTGTTGTCATTTAAGTTTTTGATCTTAGCCATTCTGACAGCCACTCTGATGGAATCTCAGAGTCGTCTTGAGTTGCATTTCTCTGATGATTAAGGATGCTGAGCATTTCTTCAAGTGTCTCTCAGCCATTAGGGATTCCTCCTTTATGAATTCTCTGTTTAGCTCTGTTCCCCATTTTTTGATTGGATTATTTGGTTTCTTGGTATTTAATTTCTTGAATTTTTTGTAAATTTTGGATATTAGCCCTCTTTCAGGTGTGGGGTTGGTGAAGATCTTTTCACAATCTGTAGGTTGCCGTTTTGTTTGAATGACAGTGTCCTTTGCCTTACAGAAGCTTTTCAGTTTCATGAGGTCCCATTTATTGATTGTTGGTCTTAGAGCCTGAGCTGTTGGTGTTCTGTTCAGGAAGTTGTCACCTGTGCCAATGAGTTCGAGGGTTTTCCCCACTTTCTCTTCTAGTAGATTTAGTGTGTCAGGCCTTATGTTAAGGTCTTTGATCCACTTGGACTTAAGTTTTGTACAAGGTGATAAGTATGAGTCTAATTTCATTCTTTTACATGTCAACATCCAGTTAGACCAGTACCATTTGTTGAAGATGCTGTCCTTTTTCCATTGTATGGTTTTGGTTTTTTTGTCAAAAATTAAGTGACCATAGGTGTGTGGGTTCATTTCTAGGTCTTCAATTTGATTCCATCGATCCACTGGTCTGTTTCTATACCAGTACCATGCTGTTTTTATTACTATTACTCTGTAGTACAGCTTGAAATCTGGGATGGTGATACCTCCAGATGTTTTTTTATTGTACAAAATTGATTTAGCTATTCTGGGTTGTTGTTATTTCATATGAATTTGAGAATTGCCTTTTCCAGGTCCATAAAGAATTGTGGTGGTACTTTGATAGGAATTGCACTGAATCTGTATATTGCTTTTGGTAGGATGGCCATTTTTATTATGTTGATCCTACATGAGCATGGGAGATCTTTCCATCTTCTGATGGCCTCTTCAATTTCTTTCTTCAAGGACTTGAAGTTCTTGTCTTTAACTTGCTTGGTTAGAGTTACCCCCAGCCAGGTATTTTATATTGTCTGTGGCTATTGTGAAGGGTGTTGTTTCCCTAATTTTGTTCTCAGCCCATTAATTTTTTTGTATAAAGACGGGCTTCTGATTTTTTGAATTAATTTTGTATCCAGCCACCTTGCTGAAGGTGTTTATCAGCTGTAAGGTTCTCTGGTGGAATTTTTGGGGTCGCTTATGTATACTATCATATCATCTGCAAATAGGGATAATTTGACTTCTTTGTTTCCACTTTGTATCCCCTTGATCTCCTTTAGTTGTCCTATTGCTCTAGCAAGAACTTCAAGTACTATGTTGAAGAGATGGTGAAAGTTGGCATCCTTGCCTTGTCCCTGAGATTAGAGGAAATGCTTTAAGTTTCTCTCCATTTAATTTGATGTTGGCTACTGGTTTGCTGTATATCACCTTTATTATTTCTAGGTATGGTCCTTGTATGCCCGTTCTCTCCAGGACTTTTAACATGAAGGGGTGTTGGATTTTGTCAAATGCTTTTTCAGCATCTAGTGAGATGAACATGTGGTTTTTTTCTTTCAACTTGTTTATATGGTGAATTACGTTGATGGATTTTCATATGTTGAACCATCTCTGAATTCCTGGGATGAAGCCTACTTGATCATGGTATATGATACTTTTGATGTGTTCTTGGATTCAGTTTGCCAGTATTTTATTATGTATTTTTGCGTCTATGTTCATGAGGGAAATTGGTCTGAAGTTCTCTTTCTTTGTTGGGTCTTTGCGTGGTTTAAGAATCAGGTGACTGTGGACTCATAGAATGAGTTTGGCAGTGTTCCTTCTGATTTTATTTTGTGGAAGAGTTTGAAAAGTGTTGGTATTAGCTCTTCTTTGAAGGTCTGGTAGAACTCTGTGCTGAAACCATCTGGCCCTGGGCTTTTTGGTTGGGAGACTTTTAATGGCTGTTTCTATTTCCTAAGGGGTTATAGGGCTGTTTAATCTGTTAACCTGATCTTGATTTAACTTTGGTAGGTGGAATCTATCAAGAAAATTGTCCATTTCACTTAGGTTTTCAAATTTGGTGGAGTACAGATTTTTAAAGTAGGACTTAAAGATTCTCTGGATTTCCTCAATGTCTGTTGTTATTTCTCCCTTTTCATTTCTGATTTTGCTGAGTTGGGTTTTTTCCCTCCACCTTTTAGTTAATTTGGCTAAGTGTTTGTCTATTTTGTTGATTTTCTCAAAGAACCAGCTCTTGGTTTCATTGATTCTTTGTAGTTTCCTTTTGTTTCTAAGTTGTTAATTTCACCCCTAAGCTTGATGATTTTCTGCCTTCTGCTCCTCTTGGGAGTATTTGTTTCTTTTTTTTTCTCCCAGTTCTTCCAGTTCTGCTGTTAATTTGCTAATATGAGCTGTCACGATTTTCTTTTTGAAGGCACTTAGTGCTATGAACTTTCCTCATAGTACAGCTTTCATTGTGTCCCATAGGTTTGGGTATGCTGTGCCTTCATTGTTGTTGGATTTTAAGAAGTCTTTGATTTCCTTCTTTATTTCTTCCCTGACCCAGTGGTCATTCAGTAGAGAGTTTTTCAGTTTCCATGAATGTGTAGGCCTTCTATTATTTCTGTTGTTGAAGTCCAGCTTTATTCCATTGTGGTCTGATAAGATGCAAGGGGTTATTTCAATTTTCTTGTATCTGTTGAGGCTTG
Organism: Lophiomys imhausi; assembly: GCA_907164525.1. Classification (NCBI taxonomy): domain Eukaryota; kingdom Metazoa; phylum Chordata; class Mammalia; order Rodentia; family Muridae; genus Lophiomys; species Lophiomys imhausi. Next base: position 3,996,208 of record CAJQZJ010004796.1, on the reverse strand, counting down.
CTTTGTGTCCAACTATATGGTCAATTTTGGAGAAGGTTCCATGAGGTGCTGAGAAGAAGGTGTATCCTTTTGTGTTTGGGTGAAACGTTCTGTAGATATCTGTTAGGTCCATTTGGTTCATGAACTCTGTTAGGCTCATTATTTCTCTGTTTGATTTCTGTCTGAATGACCTGTCCATTGTTGTGAGTGAGGTGTTGAAGTCTCCCACTACTAATGCGTGGGGATCAATGTGAGTTTTAAGCTTTAGAAGAGTTTCTTTTACAAATGTGGGTGTCCTTGTATTTGGGGCATATTCAGTATTGAGACGTTGTCTTGATGAGTTTTTCCTTTAACGAGTATGTAGTGCCCTTCCCTATCTTTTTTGATTAACTTCAGTTGAAAGTCTATTTTATTTGATATTAGGATGGCTACTCCAGCTTGCTTCCTGGGCCCATTTGCTTGGAAAACCATTTCCCAGCCCTTTACTCTGAGGTAGCATCTATCTTTGTTAGTGAGATGGGTTTTTTGTATGCAGCAAAATATTGGGTCTTGTTTACGGATCCATTCTGTAAGCCTGTGTCTTTTATTGGGGAGTTGAGTCCATTGATGTTGATCGATATTAATGACCAAAGCTTGTTATTTCCTGGTATTTTGATGTAGGTGTTGGTTGTGTGTGTGTGTTTTTTTTTTTTTGTTTTTTTTGGTTTAGCTGAAGTGGAGTCTTTTGCTTCTTCTGTTTTCTTGGGTGTAGTTATCTTCTCTGAGTTGGAATTTTCCTTCTAGGATCTTCTGTAGGGCTGGATTTGTGGGTAGATACTGCTTAAATTTGATTTCGTCATGGAATATCTTGTTTTCTCCATCTATATTGATAGAGAGTTTTGCTGGATATAGTAGTCTGACCAGGCACCTATGTTCTCTTAGGGCTTGTAGGATGTCTGCCCAGACCCTTCTGGCTTCTAAAGTTTCTGAGGAGAAGTCAGGTGTAAATCTGATGGGTCTGCCATAATACGGTACTTGACCTTTTTCCTCTTACCGCTTTTAATATTCTTTCTTTGTTCTGTACATTTGGAGTTTCAATTATTATGTGGTGAAAGGAGTTTCTTTTCTGACCTAATCTGTTTGGTGTTCTGTATGGCTCTTGGAATTTTATTGGCATCTCTTTCTTTAGGTTTGGGAAGTTTTCTTCTATGATTTTGTTGAAGATGTTTCCTGGACCTTGAAGTTGGGTGTCTTCTCTTTCTACTATGCCAATAATTCTTAGGTTCCGTCTTTTCATTGAGTCCTTGATTTCTTGGATGCTGTGGGTGAGAAATTTTTTAGATTTCTCCTTTTCTTTGGCTGTTGTACTGATTTCTTCAATCCAATCTTCCACACCTGAGATTCTGTCTTACATCTCTTGTATCCTATTTTTGATACTCATGTCTGTATTTCCTGTTCTTTTCCCTTGATTTTCCACCTCCAGGATTACCTCTGCTTGTGTTTTCTTTATTGCTTCCACTTCCAATTTCAAGTCTTAAACAATTTTATTCATTTTAGACATTTTCTACTCCAATTTGCTTGTCTTTGTCTGCGGATCTTTTAAATCTTTTAAATATTTCATTACCTTGTCTCTTTCCCGTTCATGTTGAACCACTTTGGCTTAGAGATCTCTAATGGTATTCCCCATTGCTTTTGTTTGTAAAATTGAGGAATCTTTGAATTCTTTCAGGGATTTAATTTCTTCCTGTAAGGACTCTATCACTTTACAAAGTATAGATTTGTCACCATTTTCATTTGTTTCATCTGTGGTGGAGTGCTCAGGGCTTGCTGTACTAGCATAGCTGCATTTTGCTGGAGCCATATTTCCCTGACTTTTGTCAGATCTGTTCTTTCACTGACCTTTAGCCATCTGGTTGATCTTAGCTGTTTGTTCCTGGTGCCTTCTGGGCTTAGTTCCAAGAAGGGTGCTTTGGTGTAGAAGTCATATAGCGTGGTGATCTGTAGCTCTCCACAGGCTGGATAGGGCCTTGTGTGGCAGTTAGTTTTCAGTGTGTCTCCCAGAGCTCACCCCTTCCTGTTGTGTCCCAATTGGGAACTCAGGTCAGAGGTTGTGGTGGGATGTGATTTTCCTGCCTTCAGGTTCCTGAGATACAACTGGTCTTTGTAGCAATGATGGTGCAGGTTGTCAGGCTACAGACTGCTGGCTGGAGCTGCAGCTTCTCTGTTGATTATGTGTCGGGACTGTGATAGTGGTCCTCCCAAGCTGCTCTCAGGGGGTTCTCAGGTTCAATGTGCGTCTTATAGCCAGAAGCACTGTGTCCTGGTACAGCCCATGTCACCCAGGATATGAGCAATGGTCTGGGATTGTTTCACTGCTCCTGAGTCAGAGCTCTCTGTGTTGTATGTAGCCTGGGTATTCAGTTGAGGTGCAAGGCAGATGCAGTCAGGGAGATCTGATGTGGAATTCACACCCTGTCCACAGTGACAAAACCAAATTTAAAAAACCCTTCCAGAGTGTGTTTCTCAACCCTGGCTGCTCCACAAAAGCTGATGAGTGAATGCATGAACTAATTTTTTTAAAGACATATTTTTAGTTTTATATTTGGCACTTTGAGATAGGGTCTCATGCAGCCTAGGATGACCCTGAACTTGTGATCTTCTTTTAGAATACACCTTCATTTCTAGTTCCATTTTGATTTTAATTGACACAGTAATTAAGCATACTTATAGGGGCTGCATGTGGTAGCATGCCTTTAATGTTAGCACCCAGAAAGCAGAGGTAGGTGGACCTCTGTGAGTTCAAGACCAGCCTAGTCTACATAGGGAGACCCTATCCCCAAAAGAAAAAAAAAAACTGATCGGGTACTGTATGGCATTTGTGCATGTGTATACAGGATACAACAGTCAGGTCAGGGTAACTGGGCTTCCATAGAAGTCATTTTTCATTTCTTTGTACCAGAAACACTTGGAATCTTCTCTATGCATATGAGGTATTTTGACATATTCAGTTGTCAACCATATTCCTCAGTTGTGTTTTACAACAACACTAGAAGTTGTCATTCTTCAAATGACATTCCTATATCCTAACCTCTTTCCTCACTTGCACCTTTTCCAAGCTGATAAACACTATTCTGTTCACCACATCTTTGAGGTTATCTTGTGTTCTTTTGAAAAACATGCATCTGTATGCACGTGTAAGTGTGTGTGTGTGTGTGTGTGTGTGTGTGTGTGTGTGACATTGGGAAATTGTCTCTTATCTCTCTCCACCTTGTGTGTTGAGCCTGGGTCTCCCACTGAACCTGGAGCTCACTGATTCAGTCTATCTGGCCAGTGATCTCCAGGGATCCTGGTGTCTCTAGGGTTACAGATACCCCAACTCACTTGAATTTTCCCCTGTATTCCAGGAATCCAAACTCAGATCTTCCTGCTTATGCAGAAATGTTATAGACTGGTCCATCTCCCCATCTCAATAGCCACAGAAAATAACCTTTTAGCTTCCACATATCAACAAAAATGTGTGGTAGCGACTTTCTGTGTCTGATTTATTTCACTTCCTCCAATCCTATCCGAGGGCTGCAAATGACAGAATTCGATCCATTTACAATGATACTCCATTGCATTTAGGTACTATACTTGATTACACATTCACCCACATCTAGGCGATTCTGTGGCATGGCTATTGTATATACTGGTGCACCAAACATGAGGGAAAATGTGTCTTCAACACACCCACTTCATTTTTCCGGACTGTGTGCTTGCCTTCTAATACTGCAACACACGTCCAGATCACAGTCCATCACTGAGGGAAGCCAGAGCAGAAGCTAAAGCAGGGAAGAAACCACAGAGGAATATTATTTACTGGCCTGATCCCCATGGCTTGTTCAACCTGCTTTCTTATACTTCTCACGGTGGCACCATCCACAGTGAACTGGACCTTCCCACATCAAGAAAATGTCCCCCAGACTTGCCTACAGGCCTGATGAAGACATTTTCTCAATTGATGTTCTTTCCTTCTGTGTGCCCCCAGATGGTGTCAAGTTGACAAAAACCATGTAGCAGTTTTATATTAGTTTTCTGAGGAACTTCCACAGTTCCCCATAAAGTCTAATATACATTCCAACCCACAGTTTGCAAGACTTTCTCTCTCCCACATACACCAGCAATTGTTCTATTTTGTGACCTATTCTGACTGGGGTATGGTGATAGCTCTTTGTGATTCTGATTTGCATCTATCTCTCTGGCAACTACTGAAATAGAGTATTTGCCTGTATATTGATTGACCATTTGTATTGCCAGTAATCAGCACTGGCAGGGGAGGGGATGGTCAGGAACCTGAGGGAAGATGTGTGCTGTCAGTAAAAGCAAAGCAGCTGACCACCTGTTAACTTTTAAGCAAGCAGCCCCAAATAGCTCAAGCCTTCTTTATTTATACAATCACAATCCTGCCCACCTAAGCAGTGACATCATTGGTTATTTTATTTAAAGAAATCATAACATTATCATTATAAAAGCTCTGTCATTGCAAAAAGTCCCCAATAGTTTCCCTTCCTCACTTCCCCCTCCCACATGGTCAACCAAATGGTTACCCCAATAATTTTTTGCACTAAAAAGCACAATTTCAGCAAGCCAAAAATAAATGTCTCACCAGGCATGTCCTGTAGACATGAGCACATACCCAACTAGCAGCAAATGCGGTTATGCAGTTATGCAAGGTGAGAGACAGATTAAGCATTTGTAGGTGTAAGTCTATTCATCAAATAGCACCCCTCTGTCAACACATTTTCTTAATTGGAGACGGGGATGTGCCCATTGTACCAAGAAACATCTCCTGATTTGTACCTATCAATTTCTGATACCATCTATCCAAGAACCATTTTTAAGACTATTGATCAGATGTAGCTTCCCTAGATCAGATATAGCTTCCTCATTCTTTTAGTCTCTGTAGGTCAGACACACCTTTCTACAAACAGCTATGCACACAGAACTCAACAATCCCCACAACTTCCACAGGCTTACTCAACATGACTGCATCTGTTTCTCTAGGGACATGATCACATGACCAAAAGTACTCAACTAATGCTCACATCTAGAGGATCGATAAAGGCAGAAAGAGAAGAAGAGCGTTTCACCCCTCAAAAGACTATGGAGAACAACATACAATCAATCATCCACAGGGCTTTCAGCCTGTGTGGTCCCTAGCCTTGCCTGTGACTGACAAAGTGAGACTATTGCCATGAGTATAAACAGCATAATGAAAGCAAGGAGAACTTTTAGCACATGTGATCTAACTAATAAGCATAGAGGCCACCAAATTCACCACAGGTTCTTGCCAATTGGGAAGAAGTTTCCAAGGGCCTTGCCACAGCAGAGTCCAAGGGATCTCCATGAGCCTTGCCACAGCAGAGTCCCATCAGTGAAGCGCACATATGCTGTTCCCTGCAGATGTTGCATGGCCACCAGCATCTCCCCCTTTTTTATTTTTAAATTGAAGATATCCAACATCACTAGCCACAGCATGGAGACCCGAGCTTACTTACCTGAGGATGACTGAAAAAGAATAACAAAAATAAGAAACAGACCAATAGCAATCCCCAGATTAATCAGAAAGACCGAAAATCCTTATTAGAAGCATAAGGCTGGATGGAACTGAGAATGAGGCTGCCACCTTTTCAGCTGAAGACAGCTGTAAATGAACACATGAGACTGTTGCAATCTACTCATGAAGAGTGTGAACATTTAAATCAATCTTAGAGACATTCCAAATGCCTTTAATATGAGCCTGAACTTGCTCCCAAGTATAATCCGAGCCACAATAAGGCAAGGGAGTCATGCAGATCCATTTATAATTAGTGTGACAGGCAGTGGTAGGCCTAATCTTAATATTTTGAATTTGAGTTCCCATATATAATATAACTTCCTCCAAAACATTGATGCTGTCTGAGATACCTCTACCAATCTTTTTCTGTGTAAAAAGACCAATGGGAACAGTTTTAGAAAGTGTGCTGACATGCTCTGCAGTATAGACCTGCTGAATCAAGGCTGTGGTGAAAGCAGCAGAAGAAGCTACCATACAGACCAAGTTTGTAATTCCTAATACTGAGGGCAGCAATAAAGTGCTTGGGTGGAGGAAGGGTTAGTTACACTCTCCATTGGATAAGTTCCAGGATCATCAAACAACGGTGAGACAAATTTACAGGCAAAAGAATATATGAAGGCTGTCTTACAATAAAAAAAATTCCAGGAGTAAAAGTGTGAGCAATACAATTGATTATAACACAATCAATACAAAAACATCATAAAGGAAATTTTTTTTCTGATAGTAAGACTACCAAGTGAACCTTCAGTCAGAATAGAAAAAGGGGAAGTAACACAGGCCTGAAGCCCAGAGTTAAAAAAACATTGCAAGGAGTGTTTAATGATGACAATATAATTGGTTGCAGCAAAGAGTTTATATAAATGTCTCTGGGGAACAGAATGGACTGATGGCTTAAAAAATAGTCACTCATCCAGCAGAAAACCAATAACTAATTGGTCATGGCTTTTAAAGTATATCATCATTCCAGGAAAAGCGGACCCTATTGGTATTTAAGTAACTTCTATAATAATAATGAGGACCATCAACAGACCAATCATATATGTTGTCTGAGACTTTTTTTTTTTTTGGTTTTTCAAGACAAGGTTTCTCTGTGTAGCCCTGGCTGTCCTGGACTCACTTTGTAGACCAGGCTGGTCTCGAACTCACAAAGATCCGCCTGCCTCTGCCTCCCAAGTGCTGGGATTAAAGGCGTGCTCCACCACCGCCTGGCTGTCTGAGACTTCTTTAACCATATAAATTACTCCTTTAGTGGAAAACACACAGGATAGCCATTGTGGGTAGCCATTCATGAGATGAACTGCATCCCAAGTGTGATTCAATTGTCCAGCTGGTAAACATTTGGACAAGATGCTGGGATGTGGATCCTTAGTGTTGTAAAGATTCCTAGAGAAATCTCATCAGTGGGAGAAACAAAACTCAAAGTCCAGGAGTATCTGTTGCCATCCTGCTCCCCTTTAGGGGAGTCAGTCCATAAGGCTTTATAACTAAGAGAACTACAAACATGCTGAGGAGAAAGACCAACAGTAGTGAAACTACTACTGGGTATGATGGGTAAGCCATCAGCATGTCCAGTGTAATTCAGAATATCAGACATTTTATGAGTAACAAATGCATAATGATCTCCCTTATCAATTAGAGTAATTTACCATAACTTGAATTCCCTATAATTCCAAGTGGTAGGATGGAACAAAGGAACCTCAGGAACCTAAGCCCAGAATTGACTTTGTGAGGCACAGAAAGGAAAAAAAATGAAAGCAATACCTGAATGGTGAGCAAAGCAATCATAGCCATAAACAAAGAATGTGGGGTCATAGGTGATCGCACGGTGAGAGCCTTACTCTGATCCCAAGGAGGCAGAGCCAAGTTTTGGGTGGTGTGGGCAGAAGAGCCGTCTGGAGGCTGAGATGTGAGATGAAAGAAGGAGGTAGACCAGAGTTATTAGATGTCTCAGGGCTTTTTATCATGTCCTCCTCTGGAGCCATTGGAAGAGGTTTGGGTAGGCATGGCTGGTCTCCCAGCAGGGGATGTTTGCATCTCTGGGTCAGCTGGGGCAGTGGTGGCATAAAGTAGCTTGCTATGATGTCTCACAAGACCGTTAGGAATCTAAATAGATGCTTCAGCATCCTGGGGAGTATCCAAATCCTTTCAAATGAGGGAAAGTGAGTCATATCCATTCGCAAAAGCCATTGGGGCAAAGGCCCTGGGGATTTACCCCCATAGTTAGAGGGTGCAATGAAGTAGGGCAAGCAGTACAGTCTCTAATAATAGTGTACACTGTTTCATGGGGAATATGAAAATGAAGGCGATGGGCAGAAGCGATGGTTCAGAGCATGATCCTTACGAGCCTCTGGTGCTGAACAAAGAGTAGGATGAGTAAGTAAATCTGTCAAGGTATTTCCCTCAAGCAAAGGACCAGAGTGCTGTGAATGAGCATGTATATGCCCAATGAAAAATGAGAGAGACCGTGAATGAACTGTAGCTTTTATCTGTAGTAAAAGTAAAAATATAGAAGTCTGTGTAGCAGGAAGCAAAGCAATTTCAATATGAGGAAACAATCGAGCAATGTAATAGGAGTCTGTATATAGGTTAAAAGTCTTGTTTGAGAGGCAATCAAAGACTGTAAGAACTGCTCTAAGTTCCATTCACTAAGCCAAAGTCTCCTCTGTGGAAAAAGAATGTGGTTTACCACTGCTGTGCCATTAGAAGAGCCTACCAAGGCTGCAGCTGGAGGTAAAGGAGAGACATGGCAAATGGAAGGGAAAGTGAAAGAATGTCTGTAGGTTGTCTTTTCTTGTCTCCAAAGGCTGAGAGGTGGCAAAGTCACTCTCTATCCATCGTCCTAAATAAGAATATGGGGATTGAATCTTTATTTTTTTCTGGAGCAACCTTGAGCCCAAATTTATCAAGTGCTGTTATGAGGTGTTGGAGCATTTCTCACAAGAAGCAATTATCAGTGTGAGAGGTCATCTATATAAGGTATCAAATATATGTTCTTAAATTTTTTTCAAATTCGAAGCAGGGCCATATCCACAACTTTTTGACACAAAGTAGGGCTATTTTTCATTCCCTGAGGGATAACTTTCCATTAATACCTGACATGGGGTCTAGAAAAATTAGGTGAAGGTAGGCTACAAGCAAATCTCTGTCTATCTTGAGGTGACAAGGGAAAATTAAAAAAGCAGTCTTGAAGATCAATAACAATAATATTATCATCTTTGGGGATTGCTACAGGAGAAGGAAGCCCAGCTCCAAATGCTCCCATATTCTGCACTGTATCACTAATTTTTCTTAAGTCTTCTAATAATCTCCATTTTCCAGACTTTTTCTTGATTACAAAATAGGAGTGTTTCATGGATTATTTGAGAACTTGATATGGCCTGTCATCAATTGTTCCTCTGCCAGTTGAGAGGCTCCTGTAATGTTTTCTATTTAAGAGCCATAATCAGAAGTAGCCTGTTTGATTTTCTTGAAGAGTTGACAAGGGAGAGACTCCAATAAAGGGCTATCATCTCATTCAGAATCCAAGACTACAGGAAAGCAAGTTAAACATTCTCCCTGTTGTTGAGCCTGTAAAGCTCCCCCAAATGCTACTGCTCTCAGGGGGAGTCTTAAATTTAACCTTCGGTCACTATGTCTTCCTGTTAGCTCTCCCAAGAGAAGGCCAATCTGGGTTATGATATTGAGCTGCCTTTTCCTCCAGATCAAAGGCATTTCCACGATCCAGAGATTCATCCTGTTCCTCCTCCTCATCCTCAGTTTCTTCTTTGAGAGGGTAGAGTTTAGGGAGAGAAGGGGAAGGAGAAACTGAGCCCTTCAAAGAATTGCTAAGTACTTCCTCTTTTGTGACTCTGTGCAAAATTCAGGGGTAAAGCCACAGGCCCTTCATTTCCTGGGTTTAAAGCTGTTCTCAGTCCACTCCATAAGGAAAAGGCTGTTATGGACATTTCATGTGCACCATTGGTGGTACATGATGCCTTAATTTCAGCACTAACCTTGTCCTGTAATTTTACATCCAGAGTGCCTTCTTCTGGAAACCAAGGACTAACCTTTTGTACAAACTGTAAAAACTTTTGCACTTGTCCTGAACTAATATTATGTCCTCTAGTTTTTATAAGATGTTTAATTATATCTGCAAAAAGGGCCATTTCTTTAGACCCACTCTGTCCCATTCTAAAGGACAGGGCACAACACTTCTCAAGAATTCTTGCATAATTTTTTACACTGTCTTATTCTGAAAAACAGGTCACAAACTTCCCAAGTTCTTGAGATTACCTACCCGTTCTTAACCAGTAACCTTCCTGGTGGGCCTGCAGCAGCCTGGGTAGAATACTAACCACACCAAATCTTTTCCCCTTATGCTTACTGTCCTTCAGGTCCCATGTTGGGTGTGACTTATGCTGGAAACCAGAGCTGGGAAGGGAGGAGGGATTCTCGAACCTGAGGACAGAGGAGTGGTGTCGGCAAAAGTAAAGCAGCTGACCACCTGTTGATTTTCAAGCAAGTGGCTACAAAAAACTTAAGCTGTCTTTATTTATATACTCACTATCTTGCTCACCTGAGCAGTGACGTCATTGGTTATTTTATTTAAAGAAATCATAACATCAGCATTATAAAACCTCCATCATTACAAAAAGCCTCATTCTTTATGTCTCTGCTGATCAGACACAGATTCCTCAGAACAGCTATGTGAGCGGAACTCACTGCTCCCCACAACTGCCACAAGCTTACTCAGTGTGACTGAAGCTGTTTCTCTAGGGACATGATTACGTGACCCCAAATACCCAGGACTGATGGTCACATCTAGAGGACCAAAAGAGGCAGAAAGAGAAGAGGAGGGTTTTATCCATCGAAAGAGTATGGAGGAAAACAGAATCATCCACAGGGCTTTCAGCCTGCTTGATCCGGGCTTTGCCCATGACTGACAGAATGAAACAATTGCCATGGGTATAAAGATCATGGTGAAAGCAAGGAGAGCTTGTATAGCACATGTGATTTAGGTAATAAGCATAGGGCCACCAAACTCACCACAGGTCCTTGCCAAGTGGGAAGGGGTTTCCAAGGGCCTCCATGAGCATTGCCACAGCAGAGTCCCATCAGTGAAGCACTCATATGCTGTTCCCTGTAGATGCTTCATAGTCACCAGAATTGTATCCCCATTGAGATTTCTCTGCTGAGGTTATCTGCTCGTGTGTGTGGGGGGGGGGGGGGGGGGCGAGCATGTGTGTGTGCAGGTGCCCCTGCATGCGGTATGCATGCATGTGGAGGCCTGGGGTCGAGAGGCCAGGTGTTGTTCTTTAAGCGTCCCTGCTTTTATTTTTCATTTGTATTTTATTTTTGAAACAGGGACTCACTATATAGCTCTGGCTGGGTTGCAACTCTCTATGTAAACTAGGCTGGCCTTGAACTCAGAGATATCTGCCTGCACGTGCCACCATGTCTGACTCCTGTCTTTATTTTCTGACATAGGGTTACTCACTGAAACTGAAGCTGAGTTGGATGGCTTCTAGAATCTCCTCCCTCTACAGTCCTCCTCCTGTGCTGGGTACAGGGACACACCCTTACTCCTGACTTGCCACATGGTTGCTGGGGATACAAACACAGCCTCTTCATGCCTGTGCTTACACAGCAGGTATTCTGCTGGCTGAGCCATCTCCACAGCCCCTTGTTTGTGCATTTGTAATTGGATTAAGATTGCTTTTGCACTCTGAGTTGAATTCTTGCTCAGATAGTCTGGAAACTGACCTCTTGTCAGAATCATAGTCTGAAAATATTTTCTCCCACAATGCAAATTGTTTCTTCATGCTGCATTTGGTTGAGATCTTTCAGTTTGAAACAATCACAAATAATCATATTTTTGTTTTCTTACCTGTGCCGTTAGAGAGCATACTTTGTTGCTGTTGTTGTTAAAGCCAATACCCTGAAGTGCTTTATCTTATTTTTTAAAGATTTATTTTTTTATTTATGTATTTTATATACATGAGTACTCTGTCTTCAAGAACACCAGAAGAGGACATCAGGTCCCATAATAGATGGTTCTGAGCCACCATGTTGTTGCTGGGAATTGAACTCAGGTTCTCTGGACTAGCAGCCAGTGCTCTTAACTTCTGAGCCATCTCTCAGACCCTCTTTTATTATTGTAAGCAGGTATTTGATATTTGTTGTTGTGAGTGCTATGTGATGCTCTTCACCAATGTTGCTGCATCCTCAGCCCTTACTAGGAGCTCTGGGACTCAGATTACATGGCTCTACAGGACATTACAGGGTCTGTGTGCTATGGGATATGGACCACAGAGAAATCAGATCAGTTGGTGTCATTTTGGTCCCAGAGACTGCTGTAACTACCAGTCCATAGGTAGTTACATGTCCATAGGATTTGGCTTCTTCAGATGGACCTCTGGAGGGTCATGGGTACTGAATGAAGGCAGGATCATGTCCAGTGGACACTGTCTTCTGACACTTCCTCCACTCCAGGGCAACACAAAGAGATGGTTGCAAAAATATTCTTTGAAATATATTTTATTGGCCATTGGGGCATGACAGGAAGCCATGATTGATCATTGTCATCATCTCATTTTCTGAGAGCTGTAATTGGACTCTTAAGCCATTTTTTTTTAGGTTGACCAATAGAATGATGATGATGACTTGTCTTGGGAAAAATGTAGCCCTTCACTTGCTGTCACTCAGCCATGAACTCTCCTTGGCACAGGGCACTGTGCCCCACCCTTGGAGTGGGAGACCAGTGGTCCATGGGTTTGTATTTTCCAGGCTGCACCACTGGTCAGGGTGATATCACAGGTCCAAAGGAGGTGAGCAGGCAGGAGCAGGGCTCTTGACTGTGGAGTTCCATTACACCTCGTCCTGGAAGGATTACAAGAAGTATTGGTGCCAAGGAGCTGACTGGAATATATGTAAGATTCTTGTTAAAACTGATGAATCAGAGCGATTGGAGAAGAAGAACCGTGTGTCCATCAAGGATGACTAGACAGACTTCATCATCACATTGACCATGGAGGAGCTGAGGATGAGCAATGCTGGCATTTACTGGTGTGCCATTGATTACATTGCATCAGATCCCCACTTTAAAGTTGTGTGAGCATTGACCCAAGTGAGAAAACATTACAGAAATCCAGGTTGGGGTGAGGGATCAGGGACCCTGAACTCATTATTGTAAGAGTCTTACTAGAAAAGATAAACACACTCTACTCTATTTGGTCCTGTTTTCTACAGAGTTAGAAGGTGAGGTGGGGAAGCCTTGTCTTCTTGTCCCCATATGTGTGTCTTACATAATCTCACTTGTAGAGATCTGGGAATTGAACTCAGAACCCCATGTGTGCTAGCCAAGCACTCTACCACTGAGCTAAACTCCCATTCAGAGGCACAACCCCCGCAGACCCCCACTGCCTTTAACATAAAATAAAGGAAGCCACAGAACCTCCATTTCTGGGCAAGATAGAATAAAAATGATCAGATTTATGTCTTCTTTTAAACAACTGCAATAAAGAAAATAGACAAAATTGGGGCTGGAGAGATGGCTCAGTGATTAAGAGCACTGGCTACACTTCCAGAGAACTGGGTTTTGGTCCCAGCACCTACACTGTAGCTTACAACCATCTGTAACTCCAGTGTCAGGAGATCTGATGGCCTCTTCTGGCCTCCATGAGCTGATGTGTGTGACGGATGAGAATGCCGTTGCTGCGTCGGATGGACAGTGTATGGCTAGGAGTAGGCCTGTGAGGATCTGTAATATTAAGCAAATTCCTAGTAGGGAGTCAAAATTTCATTATGATGAGATCTCAGATGGGGTTGGAAGGTCGATGAAGGAGTCGTTGACTGCCACACCCGCCTCGCCAGCAGTGCAGGCTACGACCGCTGTGTGACAAGCATGCGTGTTGTACGGCCGGGTGGTGCCTCGGGGCTTATGCAAGCCTTGAGGGATGACCCACTGGCCAAATGGGGTGATGGGCTGAGGCCTGGAGATTTGTGGAGGCGAATATTCAGGTCCCCCGGGGAGCCAAAGCGGTTGGGGATGTTCGGTGGACTTGGTTTCACTTTTGGCTGCTTGCTATATCTTATCATTTACACAGGAGTTCCTAGAATTGGAATGCGTGACAAGGACGCGGGGAAAAATGTGGTAGCTGCCCCAGAGCTGATGGCGCTGAGTACACTTCAAGAGAAAGAGAAATTAGATATCCCTAAAAGTTCCCAAGTTTCAGAGAAAATACAGATCATTGAGTTGGAGCTCGGCGAGGCAATTCGAAATATGTCTTTAAATGACTCTTATGTGAATGAGCCTATTCAGGAGTTAATACAATTGATAAAAAATGATTCTAGTTTGCTGGTACATGAGGCCCTTGGCCAATTGCAGAAAAAGGAGTTAGAGCTAAAGAATAGAGTTCATAGGGTCCGGCGAAGCATGGAGAACAAGAACAATAAATTCTATATACCTGGTGTTCCCATGAAACTGATTGCTGGAGGAACTAGGCCTGCATATCTGATCAAAGGGAAATGGTTTGTCCCTCCTGTGAACCCACAGCCTGGCCCTGAGCCATGGCCTGCACCAACCACCTCTCCTCCAATGTTGCCCTATACAGGAGTCTATGATAGGGACATGGTTAGGTGGGTACAGCACAATGGCAAAATTACTCCCTACCAAAGGCTGGGACAATGGGAAAGAATAAAGCGTACTTGACCTCCTTGGTGCACTCTCACTGAGTCAAAAAAAGAGAACTTACTCAGCCAGGTGCTGAATGCAGTCAGCAAATACAAAGGACAGCCTTGGTGCCAGGAGCAGTTGAGAAAGTGGGGCTGGGACTGGGCCCAGCCAGTTTACAAAGGAGTTAATGCTGTTCAGCGAGGTCTCGAAGGAGATCCCTGGTATGATAGATTGCCACCTCCCCCCATTGCTAAAGTTTTACACTAAACTTTGTGGTTATCTGTCACAGATGACCGCTAGCTAGTGCCAGCCGGTCAACTCCGGGTCACTACAATAAATCATCTAGTTAAAAACAAAAACATCTTGAATGTACATATCCTATTCTTGGTAAAATTCTGTTTCTGCCTTTTGGCTGATGACCAATCTTATGGTTCCTGGTTTTACTGTATAAATTCTGCTTTGAAAAAGTAAAACTTTACAGCAGCACAGAACCTCTTGTGTGTCGTGTTGTCTGTCACGCCGAAGCCGTCCCCACCTAGAAGTCTTCTCGAGCCTTGGATCGGAAAGCTACGACCCCCGGCCACGGTGGTCGGCAGCAGTTGACAATTTTAATTAGTGGTGGTGGGGGGGGATTTTCGGATATTTTTCATTAGTGTTCCTGTAGTTGAATTACAGCGATGATTTTTCATGTTGTTAGTCATAGTTAAATGCTATGTGGGAATAATGACTAATTGAATTTTTATTTTAAATATTTTATATTTAACTTGAGCACTGCAAGCACATGGTGCACATGGATACAGGCAAGCAAACACCCATACACATATACATAATCTAAAAAAATAGACAAAATATGCAAAACTAAAATTTTTTCTGTTATTGTACATGAGGCAGCAATAAGTAAGCCATAAAAGAAGGAAGTTTTAAAAGGAGAGCTGTTTCTTTGCTCTACACATCATCTTTCTTTAGAAAATAATTAAATGTGCTGGGAAAAGTGATGCACATTTTAAACTTTAAACTCAGCACTTGGAGGCAGAGGCAGGCAGATCTCTTGAGTTCGAGGCCAGCCTGGACCAGGGAGTGAGTTCCAGAAGATCCAGGGCTATACAGAAAAACCCTATTTAAAAAAAAAAAAAAAAAGGAAAGAAAGAAAAGAAAAGAAAAAATTAATGTAACGTTTTGGATGGTGATTTGAAAGTGAACTCCTTAATTCCTAGTGGAAAAAACTTTAGGCCATATGCAGAGCTGGACAATCCACAGGAGGAGTGAACCATGTTCTGTTTGTATTTTTAGCCCCAGAATATTCAACCGTAGCCACAGTTCTGACATCCACACCACCAACCATGGAGAACCCTGGCAACCGACAAGTGACTCAAAGCAGCCTCCTCCCATGGTAAGCAGAGCTGGACCCTGGCAGCTATTTCCCACTGGGCAGGCCCTGCAGACTCTCCCCTGTAAGGGCCTCCAGGTAAAACACAAGATGCCTAGGAACCCTGGTGTAACAGAATATTTTTTATTTATAAACAGTTATATTTACTAATACTTAAGAAACACCTATAAAATACCTAAATCCTATAACCTAAAACCTATAATCTAAAATCTATAATCTATCTAAGAACACCTTAATCCCCATCTACAGATATGGCTATTTTAACTTTCTTAAAAGGATATTAATATTCTTTATTGTAGGTCCATGCAAGATGACTTGGTTTTATGACAGTCTCAACAGTCAGTCCTTTTCAAAGCTTAGTGTCCATTTGGGCCCAACTTTGCCAGTTTGCAAGACCGGTTTATTTCCACCACCAAATTGTGGCCAGGTTTATAAAGTCAGTCTGTTCCAACCACCAAACTGAGGCTGCGTTTCTCCATTATCTGAGACTTGCCTCCATGCTCTCCTTGGCCCTGGCAAACCTCACGGCTATAAGCCTCACCAAGCAGCTTCCAAGTGGCTTCTGAGTGGCTTCCAAACTCCTCCCACTTTTCTGCCCACTTTAATAGGCTGAATTATGGGAAAGGGTCTTTCTCGGGCTAGCTTGCAATGAAAAGTCTTTCTCTCTTGGACTCTGCCTTTCAGTTTATGACCATTATAGCATACCTTACTGTGTACTTCTTCAGCCTAATCTCTCAGTCGGTGAGGGCAGGAGGAAGAGAATGGCTTCGTGGAATCTCTGGCTTATATATCACATTATCTCATGATCCTTGGCAGTCTCCAGGGTCCATGAGATTTCTTGTGATGTCCAGCAGTCCCGTTGCTTTTCACGGCAACTGACATCATCTGCACGGCTTGTGTGGTTCCTTAGCCACGCCCTTTCAACAGGGCAGTTCGCCAGAACTGTGGCCTCAGCTGCGCTCTGTCCATCTTGGCCCAAGTTCAAGGGACACCAAGCTCTCCTTTATGTGCTGCCAGATGCTAATCTGAACTGCCTACTAATTCACTAGAGGCCGAACTTCTACCACACCCTGGGATTCAGGAAAACCAATCATTTCTATCCCAAGTATATCCCAAGTGCTACATGGCTATGTTTGTACTACAGGAAGGTGACATCTTCACCTGGGTGGCAGATGAGACTGAGCATAGCCTTCGGTGTCTCCCCTATGTGCCCCCCAGATGATAGGAGAGAGGGCCACAGTTGGGTCTCCACTGAGTCAGAAGAGTTTTCTCTCCCATCAGTTTTGGCTCCAGCCCGTGAACAAATCTCATTGTTCCAATACAGCTCTGGGAAGAGCCAGTGTGTGTGTGTGTCTACAAAGTTCAGAGGAGGAGAGTGGGAAACTGAGGGCTGTAGAGTGCCAGTATGATGCTTGTCCCTCTTGAAGGTGCTCAGAGAAATTCCCAGCACCATATAGTTATGTTGGTGTAATTCCATCATAGTCTGCTGGGGTCAAGTCTCCAGGTCAAGGACACACGGACACACAAGGACACAAGCCTCCATGTCTTCCCCCCTGCAGCTAAGGCAGAGGCCACCTCACGTGGTCTCCCTGAGACTTGTTCCTCATGTCTTATCTAGTTCCTTCACCTTTCTATTGTGTTCTTTCTGCCCACCAAATCTTATGTTAGACAGATGTCTCAAAGCATTCCACCTTGTAGGCTCTCTTAAGGATTATTTTTAAATTTTTCTTTCTCTGGTAGTGCTTTGGATATTTTTTTGTTTAGATTTTTTTTTTATGTTCAGTTGTGTTTTTCCTGTGTATATGTGTGTGTGAGGATGCCAGATCTCCAGGAACTGGATTTACAGACAGTAAATGCCATGTGGGTTCTGGGAATTGAACCTATGTCCACTGGAATTGCAGTCAGTGCTATTAACTGCTGAGCCATCTCTCCAGCCCCTGGAAGTGTTTTTGTTGTTAATTTTGAAAGTGGATGGAGTGTTAGTTATCCAGCAACAGAGGTCACAAGGTTGCAGAAATGTATAGAGACAAGAGAGTGTTATGTATGGGCAGATCCCAGTCCTTGGAAACATTTGATGGCATGGTCTCAAAGTGGGAGCTCTTCCATCTTCCAGGAACATGTTTGGGCTAACATGAAACGTACAGAGTATCTGCCATTGTAGATACCTGCCATGAGCTGAGGATGGCCTCCTGTTGGGCCAAAGGAGAAACCAAGCATGGCCTAAGGAGGGAGATGGAGACCTGGGCAGGGGATAGAGGATTGCAGGAAGTTGGGGAACAGGGGGTCAATACTGTTCAGGGCCTCATGATCCCACAAGATATAATAAAGGAACACGAAGAACTACAGCACTAGTGTAAACCCATGTGACAGAGTGGTAGCATGCCCCAAGCCTCCTAAGATGTATATCAGCTCCCACACAGGCAGTGATGAAGTTGAGCAGGGCCATCCTGGTGAGGAATGTAGCAGAAGCCAAGGTCAAAAGGCCAGGGAGCAGTGAATCCTTCAGTCTGGCAGAAATGACGACTAGATGAGGAGTTTTGGGAGACCAGCCAAACAGGGAGGCTGGTGGTCAAAGGGGAAAGGAGGGACATCGGGAGAAGCTTTCCCGGGTGGCAGCTTATCCTGCAGGCAGAACGATCAGCCATGTGTTTGCCTGGAGGCGGATCTGGCAGCATCACAGGCTTGTCCTGTCTGCCATTGAAGGGGAGGGTATGGACACCAGGAAGACTGAGAGCTCTATGCCAGGTGACAGCTTACTTCCTGTGTCCTTTGTTTCCTGCAGGTCCCTGCTGAGCAGCATCTACTTCCAGATCCTGGTCTTTCTGGAGTTGCCCCTGCTCCTGACCATGCTCACTGCTGTCCTCTGGGTGAACAGGCCTGAAGACGCTCTGGGGGAGTGACGTTGGCCTGGTGACAGTCCATCGTTCTGATGCCCAGTACAGGGAGAAACACTTCCCAGCAGATGGAAAATAATTTCTCTCTGTCTCTCTCTCTCTTCTCCCTCTCTCTCCCTCTCTCTCTTTTTTTTGTGTGTTTACACATTGTAGATGTATAAGTGTATGTGGAGGACCACTTCAGGTGTCACTCCACTATTGTTTGAGACAGGGTTTCTCATGGACCTGGGCCTTTGCCATGTAGGTCAGGCTAGCTGGCCAGGGAACTCCAGGGACCCACCTGCCTCCACCTTTCATCTTGCCATTTCAAGCACACGCAACTGCCCCAGCTTGAAGAAACTACATAGGTTGTTTAATTACCACAACCTATGTACTTCACCAACTGTGCCGTCTCCCCAGCCTTGGAAAGAATTGTTCTGGACAGTCGCGTTCTGGAACCATTCCTGTTCCCCTCTCTCAGAACAGCCTACTGTAGGGAGTTAGAATAATTAAATTAGATTTAGAAAATATATAGGGTTTCTGATACAGTCTCTTAATTCGGGGCATGAAGATCAACTTGGCTGTGAGCGATTAGTTTATCAGCTTGTGGAAAAACAAGGTTGAAGTCAGGAAAAACAGGAAAGACTTAATGGACTTAAGAAACAAAGTATTTGGTCTGGCATTGTTTTCAGCTGCTAAGTGGATGGAGCCCAAATTAAGCTGAAACAGGGTTCCTCCTATTTAAGGACAGTGCATGGAGCCCCATCAAAGAAGAGGCCCCTGATGCTAGAGAGCTCAGAGAGTCCTGCTGGAGAAAGTGCTGTTGAATTGATGGCCAGTGCTCCCTGAGGCAGAAAGAAGCTGGTGAGCAGAGAAAGCCTCAGCAAGACACCAAAAGGCCAAGGACTAAACCCTGTGGCTCAGCTTTTTCCTAGAGGGGTTTGATCTATCCAAACTGTGGCGGTCTTTAAGGACTGAGCAGAGTTGCTGATGCAGTCTCCCAGAGAAAAGAAAGTATCAAGCCTTATTTAAGGTGAGACCACAATAACCAATTTACCCTGACGAACCTGCATCTGAGACATTCCAGAAAAAAGACTGATAAGTGCTTTAAAAGGTCTACTACAGAAACTGTGTTCCTGATCACTAAGGTCCTGCCCCAGAGACTGTAGATAATTATCAATAGATTAGTGGTTAGGTTAAAGGGATTGTAGGAATTTGTAGGGTTAATAGTTAAGAAATTGTTGGTATTTATTATAAGTGAATATTGTTAATAAATAAATAATAAAAATAACAATTAAAAAGTTCAGTTTCAGCCTACAGTGCCTTCCTGGGCCTGTCTTTCTCTGATGGCTTCCAGGGAATTAGAAAATACAAAAAAAGTCCTGTTTGTCCATAGGGCCCCAGTTCATCTCAAGATGTGGGCCACCAGCCAGGTGTTTGACAAATATCTGGGAAATGTGGCCACAATGAGTGACATAGAAGTTTGCCACCATCACACTGGATGTGTGTCCCCTTTGGATGGGACAGGCACTAATTTTGTTTTAGTCAACACAATCTAGAGACTAAGGCTGTCCCAAACAGAGATGAAGAGCTGACTGATTCTCTGGGTCCTGCATGGGTCCCCAAGGTGTAGCTCAGTCTTGGTCCCTGAAGTCTAGATTCTCTGCCCAGTGCGGCCAAATGGGGAGTTAAGATGGATGAAGGCAGCTGGCCTCTCAGGAGGAGCCCATATCACCCCATGGTCCCTGTAGGGCCAAACTCTGCACCGGGTCATTCAGTTGTCTCCTTTTCATTCAGAAGTGTCTACTCAATGTCTAAGTACTAGACACCATCCACGTATAAGCTCCAACATAAGAAAGATCCGATTAAGTCCTCAGTGGAAGCAGACAGGCTCAAAGGTAAATGCTCAGGTGGGAAATAGATGTCTCAGCATGCTAGCCTCAGCCATGCTGAGTTCTGCACCCCACAGCACAGTCTTCTCATCCTGTGGGGCTCTGACACCCACAGACAGACTCACAGATAACACAGATGTACTCCCACTTTGTGTGCGAAGAGCCCCAGGTTAGCAACTTCTCCTTGATGACATGTGTTGGGCTCCAGTGAGTCTGCCTTTGGTGAGGGGATGGTTTTCATTTGCTTCAGTGGTGTAGCTGCTTGCCCGTGTCCCCACCCACACTCAGACAATCAATCCTATTAAACTCAGTGGAACACACACACACACACACACACACACACACACACACAGATGACATGTAACCAGGAGAGGTGTTCATTAGAACGAAGTGGGCAGATGGCAGTGGTGCACACCTTTCATCCTACCAGTCAGGAGGCAGAGGCATGAGGATCTCTTGAGTTCGAGGCCAGACAGAGTGAGTTTCATGAGTGCACAGGGCTACATGGAGAAACCCTGTCTTGGAAAAAAGAAAAAGAAAAAAGAAAAGGAAGAAATAAAAGAAGGAGGAAGAAAGAAAGAAAAAGAAAGAAATAAAAGAAGGAAGGAAGGAGGAGGGAGAAAAGGAAAGAAAGACAAGAAGATAGAGAGAGATAGAGAGGGAGAGAGAGAAGTGGGGGCAGGAAGGGAGATGAGTGAGGGTAATAGTAATAAAATGACTAAAATTAGTCATATGCATCTGTGAAGTTGTAAGACAAATTTTAAAATAATAAAAAAAAATTTAAAGAGGGAAGAGTTTTCTTAGTGCCCCTACCTTTTTCTTTCCAGGATGGGTTTTTGTCAGCACAGTATGTTTTATATGTGTGATACTTACGTTCTCTTCTACAAGCAGCCTCGTGGGTTAGTCCCTCGCCCTTTCTAGTTTATGTGGATTCATTGCCTGCACAGCTTCCTTTTTTCTTATTACTCAACGTATTGCTTTGTTAGCAAAGTTTCATCATGACGTAGCTTTGATATTCTTTATGGTCCCTGTAGTTCTTCCCCCTCTCGGGCTGTGATTGTCTGTGGCTGGAGCTCTTGAAAAATCTGCCCTTTGAGTGGAGATTCCCAGAATTCTCTGCCATTTGCTTGTGATATGAAGATAGACTTTTTTTTTCACATCTTCTAGGATGAATGTCCCTGAGTTAAAAATGTGAGGCAGAAACCTTCCCATCTCCCACAAACACCCCTGGTCTCACACCAAACAGATTGTGAAATAAAAATGCAGTTCACTAATTCATCTTTGCCTCCAATGTCAAGGGGCAGCTAGAAGCAACTTGCCCCACACTACATAGATAATGGTATCTGAAGTCTGTGAGCCCAGGTCTAGCATGCCTCTTCTGTCCCACAGCCTGTACTTGTTTGGTTCTGTCTGCTAAACACTTGTATTTTGATCTGTCGTTGCCCGTTCTGTGAGAACACCTTTCAAAGCTCCAATACGACAAATTCAGCACATACACCATACTATGCAATAATTCCTTTATCACTCACTGTACTCATAAAATCTTGATAAAGACCCCCCAAAAGTCAGCCTCACTATAATTGTGGACACTTGAAGAAGTTTCCCATGAGACAAGTCCTAGTCATTTTCCCCAGCATGTTTCTTCTCACTGGGATCTAGACTAGACATTCTCTGACCCACACCCAAGCCCTATGCTTCCAGGTCTCCAGGGCCACAGTCTCATTAACCTGAGAGCCTGAAAAGGAGAAGAATTGGTGGCAGCCACAGGGTCCTGTCTCCTATCTCATAGCCTCCTTCATTTACAAACATCAGTATCCACAGATAAAAATAACAAATATAGTCCACATCTTATCTGTCTCTCCTCAGAGTCTTGTCCTTAAAAGGAAAAAATTATGCTCTCTCTCTCTGTGTGTGTGTGTGTGTGTGTGTGTGTGTGTGTGTATGGTGTGCACACACACCTACATATGTGTGTGCATATACCATGGCACAAGAGTGGAGGTCAGAGAACAGTTTTATTAAATCAGTCCTCTCATTCAACCATTTCTTGTTCCAGGGATGGAACTAAGGATGTTAGTCTTTTGTTTACTCAAGGAGTCAGCCCACTGACTTATCCTTTCCTTTTAGACTCTTCCTCTAACTTTTCTTAAGTTGTTCAACCCCTTCCCAATAGTTAGCCCACTGACCTATCCTTTCCTTTTAGACCCTTCCTCTAACTTTTGTTAAATTCTTCAACCCCTTCCCAATTTCAAACCTTAAGATAAAGTGGGTCAGGGCTCAGAAAGATGCCAAATGAACAGTTGGTGTCAAGTATAGGGAGAAGAGAAGGAAGCCAAGACCTTAGAGCTAGCTGACTCAGGCCAGAGCATAGCTGGAAACCTAAGACTGCAGCTATGAGACTGCCAGGTGACAATGGGGTGAGTTTATTTTGTCATTCATACATATACATATGTATGTTTTGCCTGCCTGTTTTTCTGTGTACTACATATGAGCCTAGTGCACGCAGAGGCCAGAAGAAGCTATAGGATACCCTGGAACTAGAGTTACAGATGGTTGTTAGCTGCTGTATAAATGTTGGGAATCAAACCTGGTCCAGAGGAAGAGCAGAGGGTGCCCTTACCTGCTGAGCCATCTCTCTAGTTCCTAGTATTAAAAAAAAATTATCATTATCATCATTATCAATCATCATGTTGAATTGTGCGTATCTGTATGTGAGTATGTGCATGTGATAGGTGTCCAAGGCACCCAGCAAAGGATGCAGGTTCCCAGCAGCTGGAGGTCAAATGGTTGTGAGCCACCTGGAGTGGATGCTAAGAACTGAACTCAGGTGCTCTGCAAGAGCAGCAAACCTTTTCTTAAAAAGGTTTATTTATTCACTTTGTGTGTATGGGTCTTTTGTGTACGTATGTCTGTGCACCCTGGGCATGCCTAGTGCCCCACGGAGGCAAGAGGAATACATCAGCTTCCCTGGAACTAGAGTTAAGATAGCTGTGAGCCTCTCTCTATGTGGGTGCAGGGAATTGATCCCCAGTCTTCTGGAAGAACACCCACTTAACCACTGAGTCACCTCTCCAGCCCCTGGAATGGTTTTTGATGGGTCAGATACTCTCCATCTTCTGTCTAAATTGGCCACACCAGTTAATACTGAAAGGGGTATGATGAACAGATTAACAATTCTCTCCAAGTCCACTCAGAATTATGTGAAGTCTCTAAACTTCACATAATTTGTTACCCAACAACTATGTATTAATAGCCTACTAAGTGCCAAGCCCTGGTATAAACAAAAGGGTAGAGTGGCTGCCCTAATGAGGCTTAAATTCTTACACAAGACTCACTTGTAGTACACAGACAAAAACCTGCAAATTTAAATAAGCTCCATGGAGGACCCAAAACAGGGGAAGAGTGACGTGGGGTGATCGTGGAAGTCCTCTCTGGGGACATGGATTTTTATTTGGGGCCTACAGGGAAAAATGCTGTAGAATGGAAGGAGAATAATCTATTTAAAAACCAAGAAATGAGCTGGGCAGTGGAGGTGCATGCTTTCAATCTCAAAACTCAGGAGGCAGAGGCAGGTGGATCTTTCTGAGTTCAAGACCAGCTGAGTCTGCAGAGCAAGTTTCAGGGTGGCCAGAGCTATAGAGTAAGACCTCTGTCTTGAAAAACTAAAATTGAAATTGAATTTAGAAAGAGCATGGAATGAGAAGTTGTTGTTTACATTTTGAGACTAAACATAGTGAGCAATGGAGGATGATGAGACATGGGGGCCAATATACAGGCTGAAGCTGGATCATGAGGTAGAGTCTGGGTCATTCACAAATAGGAAAAGGCTATCCTGCATTTCAGTCAAGGGGTGAGATAAGCTGATGTGTCTGTCTGTCTGTCTGCCTGTCTGGTCTATTCATCCATCCATCCATCCATCCATCCATCCATCCATCCATCCATCCATCCATCTGTCCTAGTCTGTTTTTTGTTGCTGTGATAAAATGCTGACCAAAACCAACTTGCTGGGAAGAAAGGTTTTATTTGGCTGAAGCTTCCATGTCATGGTTCATTTTGAAGGAACTATTCAGGAACTCAGCAGCAACCTGGAGGCAGGAACTGAAGCAGAGGCCACGGGGGAATGCCGCTTACTAGCTTGCTTTCTCTGGCTTGCTCAGCCTGCTTCTTATACAACCCAGTTCCATCTGCCCAGGGGTAGCATCACACATGGTGGGCTGAGCCCTTCCATATCAATTAACAACCAAGAAAATATCCCTATGGAAGTGCCCACTGGGCCAATCTGATAGAAGCAACTGCCCAATAGAGGCTCTTTCTTCCAGGATTCTCTAGCTTGTACCAAGTTGACAAAAACTGACCAGCACACTATCACCTATCTGTCTGTCGATTATCTTTCTTTCTCTATCTTACCTTTTTAATTCTGTTTGTTTGTTTTGTTTTTCAAGACAGGGTTTCTCTGTGTAGCCTTGGCTGTCCTGGAACTCACTCTGTAGACCAGGCTGGCTTCAAACTCACAGAGATCTGCCTGCCTCTGCCTCCTAAATGTTAGGATTAAAGTCATGTGTCACCATGCCTGGCTTTCCTTTCCTTCCTTGTGTTAGTTGTTTTTCTCATTACTGAGACCAAATAATGAGACAAAAGCAGCTTAAGGAGAAAAAGGTTTATTTTGGCTCATGGTTTGAGGGAATTTAGCGCACCAATGTGGAAAATGCACAGTGTGAGGTGGCTGGTCACACTGCATCCACCAGTAGAAAGCAGAAAGGGATGAATGCTGGTGTTCCATTCCTTCCTCTCTTTCCTCTATTCATTCAGTCTTCCACCCAGCCCAGACTGGGCATTTGCTCCCTCCTAACACCTGCCTCCACTCCCTACGCGGGACCTACCTCCATCCTTCTCCTTGGAGAGGCCCGGATCACAACAGAAGACCCCAAAGAGACACAAGGAGGGGCCCCAGGCCCAGAGACACCCTGGTAGGCGGCGCCTTCTGCATGCGTCTGTAACTGTGGAGCTGCAGTGACCAGCACTCGATGTGTCTACGAACTTCCTCTTCTTTATTGTGAAGGTTGTTCCTCTTTTCAGATTTCTCGCTTCTCACTGCAGGGTAGAGCTCAGCGAAGGTATGAGAAGACGAGTCCACTGTCTTCTCAGTTTCCTCTCTTCCCATAGCAACTGTATATGTCTCTGTTTCTGTGGCCAGACAGGTGTGGATGAGTGTGAATTGTCCCCACCCTTGGGGAAGGATCTTACCCACCTTTCTAACTCTCCTGACTCTTGCAGTAATGACCATTTTAGATGTGCAGACAAAGTCGGCTCTTGAGAGTTGACAGAAAGCTGGAAGCCTGATCATAGCAGAAGACCCTGAGAGAGACAAGAAGGTGTGTGTGTGTGTGTGTGTGTGTGTGTGTGTGTTGTGTGTTCCAGTTTGTATGGGGATGGGTACATATATACACAGAGATGTCCACGCATGTGGGTGGTGGCACATGAACACTTGAGGATGGAGAGCCTGGGGGCTGCTCCACGGGCATCGTCCACTTAGGGTTGTCAAGACTGACTTGGCTAGGTTGGCTGGCCAGTGAACCCTAGGGATACACCTGCCTCTGCCTCCTCAGCACTGTTACAAGCATGTGCTACCCTGCCTTGATTTTTTTTAAACCATGTTCTCTGGGAATTGAACTCAAGTTCTCATATTTGCAAGGACTTTACCTACTGATTTGTCTTCCCTGTCTCAGAAATTAATTATTGTAAAGTAAACAAATCTGTCAAACATGGTAATGCATGTATCTAACCCTCCTAATTCAAGAGGTTGAGACAGGAGGATGGCCACAAGTTCAAGGCCAGCCTGATTTACATAGAGTGTTTCAAAATAGCTGAGCTACGTAGTAAGAATCTGTCTGAAAGAGTCAAAAATAAAAATAATAGCCATATGTCGTGGCATATACCTATAACCCTAGTTGGAAATCAGTCTGGGATAGAGAGTGTATCAAATTTTAATTAATTTAATAAAAAACAACAAAAATCAAATACCTGTGATAAATAAAATCAAAGCTATTTCTTTGGAAAGATGTCAGGAAGTCTAAAGACGGAAGAGAAAGACCCATGATGTTAACAGCTGTGACTGAATTAACTCAGGCAGTGTCCCATCGACCTCATGTAGAATCTGTCACCACTGTCCCTCTTTTGCCTGTGGTCCAAAGCTCCAGGACCTGTCTGGTAGACATGCTTTCTCCAGAAGTCGGCTTGATGGCCATGTTGCTTGCCTCCCAAGGCAAATGGCCCCTGGTATTTTTCCATAAATACACTTGAGCTCATTCTAATCTTCCTGCTGTTACTGTGGTCCCCAAGGTCACTCTCGGGTTCACTGAGTCACCAGGGCTGTGGTTTACCGCAGAGAGGGTGTTATTTGTGCGCGCGCGCACACACACACACACACACACACACACACACACACACACACACACCGGCCCCTGATGATGTGAGTTTATGTGACACATTGGACCCCCCCCGCCCCCAGGGCTGAAACTGTAAGAGCTATCACGTGGTTTCCTGAGTTGGGGGTTTTGTCTTTGGCAACAACTGTTATAAAAAGCTGATGAGACCAAACCTGTGTCCATAGGCAGTTTGGGGTGGGTGGTGTGAACTCGTTTCTGGGACTGGTGGTACCTGTGGCTCCTCTCCTTCCTAACCCTTCTTGGCCTTCCAAGAGAGGCATGTGGAGAAGTCCTCACTCTTGCACTCCATCAAGAGAGCAAAGATCCCAGATCCAGGGCCAGCCACTGGGACCCACACTCTCAGAACACCCCTTGAGGCAGGGTAGTCTATATCACTGACCTAGAGCTACACAGATAGGGCATGGCTGCCCAAAGCACATCCATCATTGCAAATGTAACCTCTTCAGGATCAAGGGAGACAGGCTTATCACACACATACACCCATTGTGATGTGTATACCATATCATATGCATGTGAACATTCCTCACATATGCTACACATGCCATACACATGGTACACGTCTGGCAGCCTGAGTTTGGTCCCTGGAACTCATGTAAAGATGGAAGGATAGGACTGGCTACACAACGTTGTCCTCTAACCTCCACACCATAGCACATGAGACTCCCATCCCTCCCCCAACAAACTATCATTTCAATTGTAAAAATTAAAAAGTTGACATGTGCCAAGAGAGCCTGAAATTCCAGCCCTGCTTCAGCAAGATGGGAGATAGAAACAGGTTCCTGAGGCTTAGAGGCCAGCTAGCCTGATATGCTGGAGGGAAGAGCCAAGAGACCATGTATCAGACAGGTGGAAGGCGAGGACTGACACCTGATTATCCTTTATCCATCACATGTGTGCCTGCTTGCACACACACACACACAAAATGGCCATCAGGGTCAATTGTATGCACACATACAATCACATACAAAAGATCATCAGCCTTGTTAGTTCTAAAGCTAAGGTGATGGATTCCATGTCTTCTTTAGTCTGGGCTTGACATAAAGCTGTAGAAAGAGTCAGGTTGGATGGCCTTTATCCAGAATCCCCATAGGAAAGCACTTTCTCCAGGAAATCAAGTCCAGCCAGTCATGAATCTCAACAGTGCCATCTGTCATGTCCTGGGGAGATGTGAACATCTAGTTACCCCAGATAGGGCTCAGCAAAGCAGCAAAAAGCCAAGGACTAAATCCTGTAGCATAGCACTTGCCCTGAGAAGTTCAGCCAGTTCGCCCAGTGGCCTGAATTGAACCTCAGCTGGTTGTCCCTGCCCTGACAGCTGCAACAGCAGCAGCAGAGCATTTGAGAAAAGTGCCCACATTGGCCTAAGGGCAGCTGAGATGCCTAGAGAGAAGAAGGCCACAAGATTAAATTGAAGTGAAGTTGCCATATCAATGCAGTAGCCAGTTACTCTAAAGGACCTATGCCTGAGGTGTTCCTGCAGAAAGACTGTTGACCAAGTGCCCTGAAAGGACCTACCTACTATTAGGGACCTGCCCCATAGACTGTATCCTTCTAAAACATTAGGGTTAGTTGTCAGATAATAGGTGTTTGTAGTTATTCTTAGGGTTAGTAGTTAGGTAATAAGTGTTTATATTTGTCACAAGTGTCTATAGTTATTAATAAATATATTTGCTATTAAAGTTTCCACTTCAAGCAAGAGATGTTCAGAGGGATCTGGAAGGAAGAGCACTCTAGGGACCTCACCATTGGCACAGGGTTCCCTGTGAGTTTAATAGATATTATTATTGTACACCAACTAGATAGTTTATGTAGTATAATAAATATTACATTAAGGTGGCCTGTTATACACTAAGGTCAGAGTTTCTGGGGCTTTTGTACCATTCCATATGAACTGAAAGGATTCACAGGAGTTGTGTATTGTGGTGGGGTTAGTGCAGTAACTATTTGGGAGAAATTAATAACAAATTTCCAAAAAAACCAAACGTATACATGGCTGGACTTGGTTTCCTGTTCTCAATGGAGAAAGTGCTTTCCTATGGGGATGCTGGATAAAGGCCATCCCACCTGACTCTTTCTACAGCTTTATGCCAAGCCCAGACTAAAGAAGACATGGGGGGTTGAGGGGGAGGAGGGTGGAAGGGTGGGACTGGAGGGGGGAGTAGGGAGGGGATTGTGATTGAGATGTAACTTGAAGAAATAAAAAATAAATTATTAAAAAAATAATAATTTTAAAAGGAGAAATCTTTTTTTTAATTGCCTTGAATAATTTACCTTGCAAAATAAACGTGTTTTCTCCAAAAAAAAAAAAAAAAAGAACTAACTGGATTCTTCCTCATATTGTAAAGGAAACACCAATTCCAGATGCACCAACTTTCTATATTGATGCAAACAAACAGGAAATGGAAGGTTATAAGACAGATAAAATCAACAAGGTAATCAAAAGTCCATATACCTCAGTTCAAAAAGCAGAATTGTATGCAATCCTTATGGTATTATTAGATTTTTTTGAGCCTCTTAACATACTTACTGATTCTCTATATGCAGAAAGAGTCATATTAAATATAGAAACTGCTGAATTTATTCCTGATAACATGGAATTAACTTCTTTGTTTATACAATTATAACAGGTCATCAGAAGCAGAAATAACCCATTATATATTACTCATATTCGATATCATACAGGTTTACCAGGTCCATTAGCATAAGGTAATGAAGAGATTGACCAATTACTAATAGGAAATGTGTTAAAAGCCTCAAAATTTCATGAGAAACATCATGTTAATAGCTCAGGTTTAAGGAGGAAATTTTCTATCATTTGACAACAAGCCAAAGAAATAATTTTAAAATGTCCTACATGTTCTTTCTATAACCAAACTCCATTACCCACTGGAAGTAACCCTAGAGGTATTAAAAAGAATGAAATTTGGCAAATGGATGTGTTTCATTTTACAGAATTTGGAAAACAAAGGTATGTACATCATACTATTGATACATATTCAGGATTTCAATGGGCAACTGCTCTAAATTTAGAAAAGGCTGATTGTGTTATTATTCATTTATTAGAAATTGTGGCATTTATGGGTGTACTGGCACAAATTAAGTCTGATAATGCTGCTGCATATGTCTTGACTTAAATATCTTCACCTGTTTAATGAATTGGCAAGGCGGTTTTCAGCAGCCTTCTTACACTTTCAAGTTATGCCCCTGGGCTCCATCCCTTCAAAGCTTTTGGCAGAGGGGCGTAAAATGACAGGCAGTCTGGAGATTGTGATCTGGGGGGTGGGCGTTTCAGGGCATGTCCCCGCCCCCACTCCTATGAGTAAAATGAAATAATTCTTACATATTACAATATAAAGCATGTTACTGGTATACCTCACAACCCTACAGGACAAGCAATTGTAGAAAGAACTAATAGTACCTTAAAGGAGATGCTTGTTAAACAAAAGGGGGAATTAAGGAATCCCAGAGATAGACTACATAATGCTTTACTAATTTTTAATTTTTTGAATGTTGATGAAAAAGGTACCACTGCAGCTGAAAGACACTGGGTTATAGAGAAAACTGAAGAATTAAACCAACCAATATACTATAAGGATATTTTGACTTTAGAATGGAAACCGGCAATAGTGCTAAGATGGGGGCATGGTTATGCATATGTATCTACAGGTATTGAAAAGATATGGATACCAACAAAACTTATCTGACCAGAGGGACCAAAGAGAACCTCCTATTAGCTGAGACATAAAAGTATTCACTTGATAAGAGTATTTTATTAACGGTCTAATGTTCATAATATTTCATTCCTTCATTTAGCATGAATGAAGCTTATGCTGCAAATGGACTTACAAAATTAATATATGCTTTTCTCCCTCTTAAACTTAAAGAAAAAATTTCTTTTTAGAACCAAAGACTAAATGACAATAACGACAAGACAAATAGACCAAAGGATACAACCTAACAAACTGCTTCAATTACTAATTTTTCCAAATTATGCATGCAAATCAATTTTTAAGGGCTAGTCCAAAATGATAGATCAGACAGAGATTCAGTAACAAAAGCTACAGCTAGCTTTCCCAAGAATTGGCCATTTTTTTTCAATTTTTTAAGGGTACACCAAAAAATATATTTTCACCTCTTATCCCTAAATTTGGGATAAAATTTTTCTCTTTGTTTGTTTTGTTATATGTTATATGTTGTGATTGTCATCGTCTAGGACAAATGGATATGACGAATGGATGTAAGAATGGATTTATTTGGGGCAAGGAAAAGGGATGAATGCTGGGATCTCTTTCTTTTCTTTTCATATCATTAAAAATATTTCATAAATTTATGATTATTTAAAAAATGATCTTGATTTATGTTTATTGATAAGATGTTTATCGATAAGATTTAAGGTTATTATATATATATTATTTTGTATATTTATAAAAATAAAGGTCAATTTAAGGATATTTTTCATATATTATTTTGTATTATGGGTAGATATCTTGCCTTATTGTATTTTGATTGTCAAAAGATGTAAATATTACCATATATATTTGTGTTTATTTTGTTTATTATTGTACATAAAAAATTCATATGATTGTTCTTATTATAGACACATAAGTATGTTAAGGAAAGTTAATTGTTTAATGAGAATGGGGAAATGTGGTGGGGTTAGCAATAGCATGTAATAGCATAGGGAACTTGGAATAGCAAAAGCCTGGACTTTAAAAGACTTACTTCCCAAGTGACATGTGCTTGGGAACTTGGCCAAGGACCGATGACTTCCTTGATCATAGGAGTGGGGGCGGGGACATGCCCTGAAACGCCCACCCCCAGATCACAATCTCCAGACTGCCTGTCATTTCACACCCCTCTGCCAAAAGCTTTGAAGGGACGGAGCCCAGGGGCATGACTTGAAAGTGTGAGAAGGCTGCTGAAAATCGCCTTGCCAATTCATTAAACAGGTGAAGATATTTAAATCAAGATTCATGTAGACAGAGCACTTCGCTCCTGTTCCTGTCTCACCTCCTTCTTGTCTGGCAGAGAAACTTGCATCAGTCTCACCGGGAGGCTTCACCCTTTTTTATCGACCCGACCCCATTGCAGGTATGGAGACAGATTCTCCCTGAGATTCTGGAGCACATAGGCGGAGAGTTGTCTCCCCTTGGAGCCCAGGGATTTCGGATTGGACAGAGCACTGAAGCGAAACCCTTGCAGGCCTGAGGCATCTGAATAGGTGAGCCTGGGAAACTTTTCATATGATAAATGGATGGTCTCTAAGACCACAAAGACAATTCCTGCTTGATAAACTATCTTGGGATCTGGCAAGCGAAATTCAGAGACTTTGGGACTGAAAGATTTAATGAAGGACAGCCATCCATGAAGATAACACCCAGAGGAAAATATCCTTTTGAGAAACCTTGGGTTAGTGTTAAGTGTTTGTATTATAGCTATTAGGGTGTTATAGATTAGGTTTTAGAGTTAGGGTTCGGGTTTTAGGATCTAGGAACTTTATAGGCAATTTTTCAGTAATTGTTAAGTATTAATAAATATATCTTTGATAAATAAAAATTTACTGTTACAGTGTATGTACATGTGTGGTGTCTCAGTGGACAAGGGAAAGAGGAGGATCTGCAGGTTGTCTGGGTCCCTGCTCAGGTTCAATGAGGCTATTCAAAAAAGGTATATTTGACCTAGAGAGCTCCTGGTCCAGACCTAGAGCTGGGGTTCATGGGAACAGAGCTCCCAGGAAGGCCTCACAGTGGGCCCCACCCAGGCAGGGGCAAGCAGGCCTGGGAGCTTCCTCCCCCAAGGCTGCCATCCTGGTCACAAGGAAATGAGAAGTGACAGGATGCCAATGAGTAAGAAGCCTGGCCCTGCACCCTGAGCCAGATGCAAGCAGGATCCAGCAGGCCTGAGAGCTATGGGTCTCACCCTGGCAGTCATGAGATCTGTGCCTCACCCGGGCTTCCTCAGCTGGACTTGGCTCCCTCAGTTCTCTCACTTTCTTAGTAGCTCAAGGAACAGAACTAAGAAAAGTCAGAAACGAAACAGCTTGACACAAAGAAAAGAAGAAGTGGGAGCCTTCTGACTGACTATCCCCCAGCGGGGCTGAACCGTGGAAGGTTCAGCTGTGGACTGACTCCCAGTGACCCCTGTGTGGAAGAAATGACCCAACTGGCCTCAGCTGTGTGGCTGCCCACTCTGTGGCTGCTGCTGTTTTTCTGGCTTCCAGGTAAGGAGGCTGTCTGCCCAGGACAGCAGGAGGCCTCAGGGGGATGCCATGTGAGGCACTGGAACTGGAATTCCTCTGGGCACAACACAGAATGTGACGGCTGTGACCTCCATGTAAGATGGATGACTGAAGGTCCACAGTATTGGAGGGGAAGGGACAGGATCTCTCTGTACCCAGCTGTCAGAGCAAAGGACAAGTCACACACAGGACTGGTGATTGCCCCGGAGGGGTGCCCAGAGGAATTTTGGATGGGTTAGAACTGGAAAAAGGGCAGGGCCGGTAGTACCAGTGTGAGTGGACATTGACCATGCTGAGAGGCCCTGAGAGGCACATGTTAGAGGTGAGGTATACGTGAAGGGATTTAGTCTCTGTCTGCTGTCTGTCTGTCTTCCTTTCCTTTTCCTTTTCTTTTCTTTCTGTCTATTTTTATTTTTTGTTTTGGTTTTTCAAGACAGGGTTTCTCCTGCCCTGCCTGTCTTGGAATCATTCTATTGACCAAGCTGGCCTATAACTCAGAGATCTGTCTGTCTCTGCCTCCCAAGTACTAGGATTAAAGGTGTGTGCCACCACTCCCAGATAGTTAGTCTTTTTGGGTTGTTTTTTTTTTTTAAGATTTTGTTTTCTTTTGGGGACAAGGTCTCACTGAGTAGCTCTGGACTTCACTATGTGGACTAGGTTGGCCATGAATTCACAGAGACTGCCTCTCTCTGCCTCCAGAATGCTGGGACTAAAGGTGTGCACCACCAACCCCACAAACTTCTTTTTTTCTTTTTTTTTTTTAAATTTATTTTTTATTTCTTCAAGTTACATCTCAATTGAAATCCCCTCCCTACCCCGCCTCCAGTCCCACCCTCCCACCCTCTTCCGCCTCAACCCACCCATCCCCTTCCTTTTTTTTTTAAGTTTAAGATATATCTTTTCCCCCCAACAGCTCCCCCTTTCAGTCCAACAAATGGCTCTTACTCTTATAATAATAAATACAATACAAAACAACAGAGGTAATTAGGCCAAAATTATGAGAGTTATATGGCTTGGCATACAATCCCAATGTCCAGTCTATATGTATTTGGCACCTGACTTCAACATTCTACTGTCGACCTATCTCCATGAGTTTAAAGTTCTATATCCAACTCAACTTTCATCACAATTTAAAAAGCATCTTCTTAGAACACCCTCTTGATTCCCAAACAACTCAAAATTTAACTATGAGACTCTAGCTATCTATTCTTCAACCACCTCAGAGACCTGAGAGGGACAAATATATCTGATTATATAGGAAGTGCAGGGCTGCAGCTTCCCAAACTAAGAAATGACATACCAGTGGCTGCCTGGACAGCTCCCATTTTCTCTCCATACATTACAGCATCAATCTTCAGTCATTTGACCCCATTTCTCTGACAGACATTGATTGTAGAGCAGGGGTTATGAAGGACTCGCCTACCCTGTCTTGGCAGAGCTAGGCTGTCGACTTACCTGCTTCCAAGTTTTGTCCTTTTTGGACAGCAGTCTGTCTACAGTTGAAGCAAGGGGTTTTTCCTACCCTGTCTTGGCAGAGTTAGGCTGTCGACTTCCCCGCTACCAAGTTTTGTCCTTTTTGGACAGCAGTCTGTCTGCAGTTGGTGCAAGGGGTTTTTTCATGCCAAGAGAAAGGCTTGCCACCAATTCAACCATCTTACAGTGGAGATTCTTCGATGCTTATCCTCTACTTGGAGTAGAATAGGGTTGCCGTCAGGTGCTGATATGTCTCGATATAAAAAAAAAATCTTGATTTAAGATAACATCTTTGAATGCCATATTCTGCAGGTCTCAAGGGGTTTTTGAAGATGCCCTATCCATCTTTTGTATTTAGATAAGCAAATGTTGCTTGTCTCTTAGCAACTTGATTACTGGGTAGTTTAGAGAATATCTGTGATAGACTGTCATAGTAGCCAACAAAGAGACATGTTTGCATGACTAGGAGTTTGTTTTAACTATCCTAGACCGTTTTAGACGGTTGGTATCAAGAGGTCAGAGCTTCACATTTTATTTTTAAGTATCTCTAGGTATGATACCATTGGGAAGCATTACCTTTAAATTTGTATCAATATACAAAGATTTATTCAATTGTGGTTAAATATACTCTTAATTATGTATCAATATACCAAGATCAATGCCTATGTAGCCCAATATAATCTTAATATTACGTCCATATGCAAGGGTCAATACCATTGTGGCCAACTATAATCTTAATTTTGTATCAATATACAAAGATCAATACTGATGTAATCCAATACAATCTTATTTTTGCACAATAAACAATGGTCAATACCACTTTAGCCAAATAAACTACTAATTTTGTATCAATATACAAAGGTATAAGGGCATATTCAATAATCTGCCCCTTCTTCTTGGACCTTCCTGTGCTATGTCTATATCTCATTTTTCTCAAGCCCATGCACTCCTACATAGGAGAGGAAGAAGGATACAGAAAAGGAAAAGTAGGAATTCGCTGGGGCTAACCTCCAAAACCCATTAAGACAGGACCATTTATCACCTTGTAGTCTCTTACCCTACATAACAGAGTTTTCAGTTATCCTTCAAATAACCAAAAAGATGGGCGGAGAAACACCCTCCCCACCCTCTGGGCATGGGACGTCGCTCTCTTAAAGTGACTTCCTGCTGATTTGGGTCGTCGTAGACCTGTTTGGGGCCCCAACCCAAATGGGAAAAATGATTAAAAATGTTAATACAATCCTTTTATGTTCAGTCCTTCTGTTCTCAGCTGTTTAGATGACCTAAGGGGTTTGTAGGCAGAAGCTGATCTTGCAGGCTTCACTGAGGTTCCGGCTGGGGCATTGTGTAGAGCTGAACGGTCCCAGCGACACTGGATTGCAGTGGTGGTTGCAGGCCCCCGATGGAGACAGCTATTGAGGAAGTCTGCCAGGCAGAATCAACTGGGTCACTCATCCTCCTTGGTGCCTGATTCTGCTCTCTGCTGAGGATTCCGCTGTCCGCTGTCCCCGGGCTCCCCTAATGGACACTTCGATTCTCCTGGAACGATAAGAACAGAGCCCTGCCCCAATCCCAACCCTAGGACAATTGCCCTCTTTTTTTTTTTTTCCTGGGGGGGGATGGGGGGGCTAGGTAGTACTTCTCCTGAAGCAAATTTGGCCTTCTGACAACATACAAAGCGTTATCTTTCAATCCGGGTTAAAGTAGAAATCATTCTGTCACCTTGGAGTTAAACCAGCTCTAGTGTATATATTTTGAGATCCCAAAGGACAATCTGCCTGCATCGAGAAGGCCTTTTGTAAGTAGCCTCCAAACCTAGGTCCCTCCGAATCCCATGTGTGTGTCTCTGAACTCTAATTATTGGGAACAGGGACCTGTGTTTCTCATCTGAAGGGATCAAAGATGTGTTCCACCACTCCTGGATCGAAGTCTTTCTCTATTTAGAGTTTACCCTGCATCAGGCTGACCCTATGTGAACAATGTAGTTTGACCATATCTGACCCCTATCACTTCCTCCCTCCAACTTCCTCCATGTCCATCCAACACATCTTCTTCCAACTTCATATTATTTTCATTTTTAGATAATTATTGAACTGATTAGCACTGCTTGTATGCACATGGGTGTAGGGTCACTCACTGGGGCAGGGCAGCCTAGCATGGCAACACCCCTAAAGGAAAAACAGTCTCTAATCCCAGCACTTTGGAGGCAGAGGTGGGCAGATCTCTCTGAGTTTAAGGCCAGCCTGGTCTACAGAGTGAGTTTCAGGTCAGCCAGGGTTACATAGGAAAAAGAAACCTGTCTCAAAAACCAAACTTTTCTTGATCTGTATTGGCCATTTTATACTTTTAAAAAGACCACTGGGTTTATACACTTATTTACAGATAATTTGAAAATTATCTTGGCTATTTTTCCTTTTATTTGTTTGGGTTTTCTTCCTTTTTTTTCTTTGTGATTTAAAGGGATTTGAAAATGCCATGCTAAGAGCATAGGTGGAAAGTTGGAAACCAGCCCTCTACTCAGAGGTGGGAGGCGGGGGGCAGACTGGGGGTAGGGAGCATCTTTGCAGACCAGGAAAGGCACAGGAGGGCTGGGAATTGGTGCTTACTTATTAAATACCTCAGAACTTAGGAGATGGCTTAGTGGAGAATGTGAGTTTGGATCCCCAGTCTGACTTATAAATTGGATTTGGTGTATGAGTGTGAGTGTGTGTGTGTGTGTGTGTGTGTGTGTGTGTGTGTGTGTAACCCCAGGGCTGGGGTGCAGAGACAAGTGAGACTGGATGCCCCCCTTCTAGTCTCTGCAGGCACTGAGCTCCTGTGCACACACTTGCACACAAACACACATACACATAATTAAAAATAAAAATAAAATCAGCACGAGGTGGCTCAGTGTTAAGTGCACTCATCGCTCTTTCAGAGGACCTGGGTTTGGTTTCCAGAATAACAACCACCTATAATTCTGATTTCATGGCAGCTCACACCTTCTTCTGACCTCCAGGGGGTTTTGCCTGCATGCATGTGGTACATACACGCTCACACAGGTGCACAAAAACACACAAATATAATAAATAAACCTTTAAAAAAACAGAACTTCAAAATCAGGGAGGTAGCCTAAATTGATTAAACAAATCCTCCCGTTTTCCTGCCCTTCCCCCAACTCCTCTTCCTGGTTAGAGGATCATGAGGGCACTGAGGGAGCTTGGCATACAACTGTTCATCTTCTTCTGCTCTGGCTCATACTCCTGTGGTGGGACCTTATGGGGGTGTGGCTATTCTCCAAGGTCCTGAGATGACCAGAGCTGGTATGTGTGAAAACATGAGGCCCTGGTGTGTGGGAGGGTCTGGGAGGATTAGGATTGAAGGGAGGATCAGGGCAGAAGGGAAGAGTGGTGAAGGGTGATTGGCTGATGGGAGGTGAAGGGATGGAGGGTGGAACTTTTGGAAGACCTACTCCCCATCCAGCTGTGAGGGTACAAAATTGAGGTTTGTGTTTTCCAGGCTGTGTCTCTCTGCGTGGCCCCAGCACTGTGACAGGCACTGTGGGGGAATCCCTGAGTGTGCAGTGTCAGTATGAGGAGAAATTCAAGACTAATAACAAATACTGGTGCAAAGATTCACTGATACTATGTAAAGAGATTGTCAGGACCAGAGGCTCAAAAGAAGCTAGGAATGGCCGAGTGTCCATCAGGGACCATCCAGAAAGCCTCACATTCACAGTGACCTTGGAGAACCTCACCCTGGAGGATGCAGGCACCTACATGTGTGGGGTGGATATATCATTTACTGATAGCCTCTTGTGGATTGATGACTTCTTCAAGGTTGAGTTGTCTGTGGTCCCAAGTGAGTTTCCAGGTAAGTCCTCTTAATGAGCAGGGCAGTTACAAGTGGAAGGAATTTGCATGAAGGAGTCATCTCAGAGCCAGGGAGTCTATTGTGTGTGGTGAGGGACAGACAGAGACAGGGCAACAGCCACAGGGGTGTTCTGAAGTAGTTGCATTTTGTGGGGATGAAGATGCTGGTCCTTCAGGGGTCAGGAGGCAGAGAAAGCAGGGTGTGGCCAGGACAGAGTTCTGTATCCTGAGGGGTGGTCCATGACAACCAGAGTTCATAGGTGTATTGGGCTTTGAGCAGAGGGTCAGTAGGGGACAGATGGTGACAGTGCTGTGTGCAGAGGGAACTTTCACTAGTGACAAGCCAGCTTTGCAGTTAGCAGTCTCCGCAGCATGTAGTTGAGGCAGGAGGAGAGAAGACCTGGTGTGTGGTTTTGACTCAGGTGGGTTTGGGGTGGCAGCTGTGTCATGTGTGCAATGATCAGCTGATTTAGGAGGATCCACCAGCATGATACTTCCTATGGAGTGAAATCAGCTAAAAAAATAAAAAATAAAAAACAACCCATTGGCAGCTGGTCAGGTGTATGTCTATGATCTTAGAACTCTGGAGGTGGAGGCAGGAGGATCACAAGCTCAGGACAGCCAAGGCTATAAATACCACATCAGTACCCTATCTCAAAAAGTAAATCAAAGAAGAAAAGGGAGGAAAGGAATAAGGAAGGAAGGAAGGAAACAAGGAAGTGATAAGAAGTGGTACAGTCTGAAGAGACTAACTAGATCTCATCTGTAGTTTTATCTCCAGAACAAAAGCCAGGGATACTTGCAGTGCCCACCAGCCTGCCTACCAAGGGTCCCACCCAAGGACCGATCATGGAGGGCCATCATGAGCATCAAGAGCTCCAGGGCTTGAGGTGAGGTGCCCTGGTCTCTGACCTGGAGGTGGCCACCCCAGCCATGTTATCCCCTTAGGAAAATGGACACCAGAAACATAAGGGCTTGAGGTAAAGCACCTTGATTCCTGACTTGAAGGTGGACATTCTCCTCAGAGGTCCTTAAGTAGGCATTGTGACCATGTGCTGCTGTACCCCGATAGCTAGAACTTGTGCCCTTGGCTCCAGTCCAGGTAGGAGGTGATGGGTCACTGACCACACTGGGCCTGCCTATGCTGAATACAGGGGGCATTCAGGCTGAGGAGAACCCAGGGTGTGGTGGAAGGAGAGCAGAAGGAAAGAAGCCGGTGACACCCTGTCAGGCATGTGACTCAGAGCTTCACAGAATGGTTTTTTCTTACCCCATGATGGTCTTCATGTTGCCACATGCCTTGTTTACTTTTCTATGGCTGTGATAATGAACACCATGACAAAGGCAACTTACAATAGGAAGCATTGATGTAGGGCTCACAGTTTCAGATTTAGATTCCATGACCGTCACAATGGAAACATGGCAGCAGGCAGACAAGCATGGCTCTAGAGCAGTAGCTGAGAGCTTACATCATGAGACACAACCACAAGACAGAGAGATTTAACTGGCAATGGCTTTTGAAACTTCAGAGCTACCCTGCAGTGACACACTTCCTCCATGAAGGGCACACCTCCTAATCCTTTCCCAATAGTTCTACCAACTGGAGACCAAGTATTCCAATATATGAGCCTATGGGGGCCGTTCTCATCCAAATGATCATACCATGCTATTTTTCAGATCAGTAAACTGAGGCTCAGAGAGTAAGCAAGCTGCCTAGTCATATAGCTATTACAGAAGATGCAGGGCTGGGATCAGGCTTACATGACTCCAAATTCTTGGGTTCCCCCTTCTAGATACTGGGTAGTCACCAACTCCATAGAGAATCTGAAAATGTCAACAGATTCTCCCAAGAAAACTTCATGCAGTCACCAAACATTTCCAGGGTTCAGACTCTCCCTCTGACCCCGCATGACACTGTAAAAGGATCCTGGAACTGACTGGAGTTAGTATGGATCCTATAGGTTAAGGACTCTGGCCATGTCTACTCCTAACTATTAGCTATAAGTGTTGAGGCTCCCATGAGCCCCTTGGGTTCAGGAACTCACTACAGTCATCACTGATGGAAATGGTTTTATCATAAATGATAAAGATCACAAGGAGTCAAACAGAGACACAGAAAGGCCAAACTGGGAGAATTCCAAGCCGTGTCGACATACCCTCCATCTCAGGCAGCATCAAGGTGCATCACCCTCCAGGGGCCTCTGTGTGTCTCCACCAAGGATTCCTCCCATCTCGTTTCCAGGGTTTGTAGTGGGGTCTCATGAAGTAGGCACCACAGGCTGAATCTCTGGCACTTGGATGAACTTATCTCCAGCCCCTCCCCTCTCTGGAGGTTGAGCTGGTTAGAGCCCCTGTCACATCTCCGTCTCCACATTGGTTCCTGGTGAGCAGGTTCGTTCTGTCCTCTCACCTCTTAACTGTACAGGAGTATCTAGACTCTTGACACTGTGACACATTGTTATCTATACTATTCACACTCAGGAGTCATGCAATCAAGTTACAAAAGTATCAGGAAAACAAAACAAAACAAACAAACAAAAAACCAGCCACTCTGGAGACTTCACCACATTTTAAATAAATTTACAATTTGGTGTTGGGCTGTATTTATAACTATGCAGGGCCAAATGCATGAGGTCCATAGACTGAGGTCTGGACACTAGTATAAGTACCACTCCGATGTCACTCACAAACAACACAGGGGCTCCTACTAGCGAATTCCCCAGCATTAGACAGAGGTGTCCAACCTTTGGACACTGTGACATGATATCATGGTCTACAGATATGCTGGCCACATTAAAGCTATCCTAGGACACATGTGGCCTCTCTCCCAGGATCCAGGGACCAAGGCCTGTCTTCTCCTTTCTACTCCATACCTGGAAACATTTCCACAAATTTTCTGCCAACCTAGAACCACAATCTGGCTGCCACAAAGGGCAAGTTGCAGGACCTAAGCATGCTGCTTTAGGAGTTTCACCTGCAGACTTTCTGAGCCGGCAGAGGCTTGCTTTGTTGGGGCTGGGGCTCAAAGCTTGTGTGCAGTGTGTAGTGTGTGTGTGGGGGGGGGGGATTTAGATATGGAAACCATTTTCCTCTTGACCTTTATAAAAATTTTTTTATTAAATTATTTTTTGAGATAAGGTTTCATTATGTAGCCTTGGCTAGCCTAGAGCTCACTGTGGAGTCCAGACTGACCTTGAACTCACAAAGATACAGCTACCTCTCCTTCCTGAGCACTGGATCAGCGCCCCCAGCTTTATAATGTTTCAAAGGTTATTATTGTGTATGAGTGAGTATACATGTGTGCACACCTTTCAGGACTCAGTTCTCTCCTTCCTCTAATGATTTTAGGGTTTGAAGTCATCTCCTCAGGCTTTCATGGCAAACTCTTTTATTCATTGAATCATCTCATGGATTCCATCTTAAAAACATTTGATTTTATGTATTTGTTTTGAAATTCTGGGCCTGATGATACACCCAGGGAGTGTGTAGAGCACTTGGCCAGTGTGCATGAGGTTCGATTCCCAGCACTGAATAGATACCTCCCTCCCCATAAAGCCGCCCAGTGCTGCTGTCCGTGTTAGTTCTGCTGCTGTTTCTGCTGGTGGGGACCTCTCTGCTGGCCTGGAGGATGTTCCAGAGGCGTCTGGTCAAAGGTGAGTTAACTCCCTGAGTCCTCCTGTCCCTGCTCCAGGGTGGGAAGATTCTGCCACAGCCTTCCACCTTAGTGCTCTGTCCCCAGTTCTCAGAACAGGCACTACATTAAGTACACACCTTCAGGACAAACAAGCCAGGTGACCCCAGAGAGCAGACCCCAGAGATGTCCCTGGTTGTAGTGGTTACAGACCTCAGGAGATAACTACCTAGAAGCCTTTCTCCTGGTGCTTGAGTGGCTGCCCCATGGGGCCGTGTCTTTTTCCGTTTAAAACCTTCAATGACCTCCCACACTCTCAAGAGATTGTCCCTGCAGGGCTGATAGGACTCCATAGTATGTCAATCCACTTGCCCCTTCCTGGTTCTTTGACTTTTGGTCATGTGGGAGGAGCCTCGGCCCCTTGACTCCCCCCATGCCCCCGAGCGTCTTCCCCAGTTCGCTACCCCCACACCCCTACCCTCCTGAACTGCATCCCCATGTGGCTGACACTAACCACATGGAACTTTCCCAGCCTAGACAACTCCAGTTCTGTGAGTCCTAGCACACTTCTTGGGTACCCTTTCACCTAGAAACATTGTAGCCCCACAGATAGCTTCCTCTTTAATAAATATAGAAGATACAGGGAGTGTTGGTTCATGTAATCCCAGTGCCTGGGAAGCAGAGGCAACAGGACTGCAGAGAGTTCAAGGTCACACAGGAGTACATAGCGCTGGCCTTACTGATCAGATGGAGGGCAGGGGTCTGGTCACTTTCTCGCCTTGAAGGTTTACAAAATTTATGAAGTTACCAAAGTTTACAAAGGGAGTCCATGGCAGGGAAGTCTTTCCCTGCAGCATGAATAGCTGACAGAGACTGGGGAGGAGGTACTGCCTTTATGGACAGCTC
The DNA here is from genome assembly GCA_907164525.1 of Lophiomys imhausi. Classification (NCBI taxonomy): domain Eukaryota; kingdom Metazoa; phylum Chordata; class Mammalia; order Rodentia; family Muridae; genus Lophiomys; species Lophiomys imhausi. Next base: position 3,953,307 of record CAJQZJ010004796.1, on the reverse strand, counting down.
CCTAGACAGCTGAATCAGAGTTTGAGGCAGGAAAGGTGTCATCACAGTGGACAGCCCCAGAGTCTGCAACAGACTGAGGAAGGACAGCTCAGGAGTCAGCTATGCCATTTTGATAGGAGAGGCCACAGGAGCCACCATTTTGACTGCTTCTGTTGGTGGGGACCTCTCTGCTGGCCTGGAGGATGTTCATTGTAGCCCTATGGGGCTACAATGTTTCTAGGTGAAAGGGCACCCAAGAAGCCACCATTTTGACTGCTTCAGTGGCACAAGCTGGGCCTGGAAACAGGGGCACTAACAGTGCTGGAAGGCATGCCACTTAAAGATTTTGCAGCAGGCCTACAAAAACAAAAACAAAACAAAAATCCCACCACCTGGTAAACCAGACACTGTACTACAGGCAAGTGAGTTCCTTCTAGTTTTTTTACTATGTTATTTCTTTTAATTCTTTTTCCCTGTTTTAATTTTGTGTACATGTGTGTTGGAGGAGGGTGTTGTACATGTGTGCATGTGTGTGTGTGTGTGGGGGGGGGAGACCTCGAAGGTCAGAAGTGGGCATCGGTTCCTTGGAGCTGGAGTTACAGGCAGTTGCCAGCTGATCGAAATCGGTGCTGAGAATCAAACTCAGGTCCCTTGGAAGAGCAGCCAGTGCGCTCACATGTGATTTATTAAAGATCTTTCTTCATAAGCAGAGAAGGTGGCTCATCTCTGTACTCTCAGCACTTGGGAGGCTGAGGCAGGAGGATTAGGAAAGTTTAGGAGCAGTCTGGGCAACATAGCAAGACCCTGTCTCAAAAAGAAAACAAACAAAGAAACAACTTCACCCCATATAAACCTGCAATTTTGCACTTAACATATTATAGCATTTCTGCTACTACTGAATGTTCTAGAAATCCCAGACCTGTGGTTGAAGTCTCCAGGGAAAACCTTTGTCAGATAGGGTGTAGCACACCCCTCCTCCCTGACTGCTTTCGTCTGTAGTTTTACCTCCTCCTCCTCTTTCTATCTCTAGCTGATAAGCATCTGGAGCTGTCCCAGAACCTCAGACAGGTAAGGGAGAGCTACAGCAGGAGGAGATCCAGGGTGCAAGAGGAAACTCTGAGGCAGGTAGAAGGGACGGGTCTATTACAGGAAGATGGAATTGTTCCAGAATGGGAAGAACAGCACCTGAAAATCTAGTCACCTACTCTTGTGCCAAGTTCTTTCTGTCTCCTCTAGCCAGGACAGTGGACTTGAATGAAGGGAGAATCCTAGAGAAAACAGGGTGAGGGTGGAGGAAGAGTGGGAGTGCCACGGCTGACACCCAGAGTGTAGTGGGAGGGATATGTCTTCAGAGAAGGAAGGCGGAGTGTAGGGTGGGGTGGAGTGGGAGGGAAGGACTCCATGGGTGACACTTCTTGAGCTTCTGTAGACCCCTGAGCAGAATGAGTCCCAGTATGTGAATCTGCAGCTGCACACATGGCCCCTGAGGGAGGAGCCGGAGCTACCAAGTCAGGTAGAGGCGGAGTACAGCATAGTGGTAAGTGCCAGAGCCTGGCCCCTTGGCACGAGGATCCTGGGCCATTCAAGGGTACCACAAAAGGATGGGGATGGGCAGAGAGGGATGGGGTGCTGACCCAGACAGCCATGTAGAAGATGGGGCAGCGGGAGACTTGTGAGAGATGAGTTTCTTAGAAGAGCCATATGTCATTGTGGATATGAATAGGAAGTAGAATATTATAGGAATGGCCAGTATATATGGTCTTCATAGTCAATAAATCAGAACTAGTAATTTCCCCTTGTGTTGGTTCCCCCCATCTCTTTGGTATCAATTCTGCTTTAGAAGTGTGGTCAAGCCTTAGTCTCAGTTACCTTCAAACAGGAGAATGGGGCAGGCAGCCTCCTTGGGTGTGAACCACCATTATACAGGGAGGGTCAAACAGAAGCGGAGAGAGATAGTAACATCAAAGGCTTTCTGGGGAGACTCCTTCCCCCCGCCAAGGCTCAGAGCCCACTGAACCCTTCTCGGATGCCCTGAGGGAGGCCATAGTTTTGTGTCAGGAGATGGGTCACACACAGTGCTCTGAAAAAGCGATTCATCTTCCTGAACATGTCCACTCTGGCCCCATTCAACCCAGGCTGCTGATCCTGCTCCATGAGGGGAATAATGAGGGGTTCTGTCCCACATCCACTCTGGATCACCCAAAGCTATGACTTCCATTCACCTGTGCCAGTGCATTTTATTTTTTTCATGACTCATTTATTTTTATTTCAGGTGCATTGTTGGTTTGTCCACTTGTATGTCTGTGTGAGGGTGTCAGATCCCTTGGAACTGAGTTATAGAGAGTTATGAGCTGCCATGTGGGTGCTGGGAATTGAACCCAGGTCCTCTGGAAGAGCAGCCACTGCTTTTAACTGCTGGACCATTTCTCCAGCCCCATGTCAGTGTCTTTCGAGGCTAAGTTGTGGGCAGGAAATCCAGTGCCCTCATTTTAATCATCTGTCTGTCTATACTTACTCAGATGGTGCCTAGCCATGTGTCTGAAAGGCCCATTCCTTCATCACGTGTACATTCTTCTCTCTTCCCAGCTATGGGACCAGAAACAGCCTGTCATCACCTGGTAGCTAATGATTGCAAAATGGTTTGGAAGCTGACTTCCTTTCCCCCTTGGGACAAGTCAGTCCGTGACCAAGCACAGTCAGTAAACTTTAGAAATGTTGTGCCATTGTGGTTACCTCTGCTGGCCATGATATACCCAACATGGAAACTTCTCACTGTGGCTTGACCAGGTGGGCCAGTGAGTCCAGCTCTGGGCAGTTAAGATAGGATATCTGCCCTTCCCTTCTTAGCCTGAGTCTGCGGTCTCTCTCTACAGGCACCCCCCCAGGAAGAGCTTCACTATACATCCGAGCTTCACTATACATCCATAGCTTTCGACTCACAGGGACAGGATTCTCAAGCCAATGGGGATTCCTCTTGGCTGCCTCAGGACCAGGGAACAGAGTACAGTGAGGTACGGAAGTCCAAAGAAGGCCTCTCTGACCCTCACCTGTGACACCTTGTCACCTGATCTCATTGGTGAGCACCAAGTTCCCAAGCTCCCTGCAGGCTGCTGCTGTCATTGTCATGTTGGGTGGCTTCAGATGATTTGGCATGGAGCCGGTGAGATAAGAGCATTTTCAAAACCCAGAAACCTCAAAATTGAGGCTTCATACCCCATCCTGAGAATGGCAGTTGTGGAACAATCTCTCCCCCTGCTTCTCCCTGCCTCAGGAGCACATGGACACAGCCCCCAAGTGGCTTCCTTCCTTGTGGCATGTAGAAACAACCCCCCCCAAGGAGGTCACAGTTGAGCCCAGTTACATAGCCAGTGTCTGGGACCTTCCCCATGTAAATATAGCATTGCCAGCATCTCAATCTCAGCCAACAGAATGCATTCATCCCCAATAATCCCTCCCCACTTCCCATGGTTCAAAAACTCTCACCTCATTCAGAGTTCAGGAGATTTAGGAGACAGAAGAGATTACGAACAGACCATAGGAGAGAGACCACCATGAATGACACCAACGCTGAAAATAAAGGATTGCTGATTTACCAAATAGTTGTCCTCAGAGCTATTGTGATTTCACCTGAAGAAACTTTCGCCATCGGAGGAAGCTCTCTCCAAGTGCACGTGGGCTACCCTGAACCCACAAGTTTTCTAAGGCTCAGAGCATCAGTCTTTGATCCATGCTACCGGGAAGAGAACAACAAGCCCTCAGACCCCCCCCAGGGCTTTGGATAGTAGCTGGCCTGACTCTGCCTTCCCCAGTGCTGGCAAGCCCCAGCTGTGTTGTTGCCTTTCTTGAGAAGCATTGTGTGCTTTCTCTCTATCCCAGTCCTGTACTCAGCAAGATGTCAGCTAGAAGGCTCAGTGGGTGAAATGCTTGCGGTACATGTCTGGCAGCCTGAGATTGGTCCCTGGGACTCATGTAAAGATGAAAGGACAGGACTGGCTACACAAAGTTGTCCTCTGAACTCCACACCACAGCACATGACCCCCTCATCCCTCCCCCCACAAACTATCATTTGAACTGTAAAAATAAAATAAAAAATTAAAAAGTAGACGTGTACCAAAAGAGCCTGTAATCCCAGCCCTGCTTCAGCATGATGGGAGGTAGAAACAGGTTCCTGAGGCTTAGAGGCTGGCTAGCCTGTTGTGTTGGAGTGAAGAGCCAAGAGACCATGTATCAGGCAAGGTGGAAGGCGAGGACTGACACCTGATTATCTTTTGACTGTCACACGTGTGCCTGCTTGCACACCTACAGACACACACAGAATGGCCATAGAGTCAATTGTATTCACACTTACAGTCACATACCAAAGATCATCATCTCTGTTAGTTTTAAAGCTAAGGTGATGGATTCCATGTCTTTTTTAGCCTGGACTTGGCATAGAAAGAGTCAGGTGGGATGGCCTTTATCCAGCATCCCCATGGGAAAGCACTTTCTCCATCAAGAATAGGAAACTGAGTCCAGCCAGTCATGAATCTCAACAGTGCCATCTGTCATGTCCTGGGGAGATGTGAACATCTAGTCACCCCAGATAGGACTCAACCCAAAGAAACTATTGCATCCCAGTCTAGCTTGGTGAACCAACCAGCTTGCCAGGTTTCCATTCAGAAGCATGGGTGAAAGGTTACTTACAGGATTGCTAATGACCCCCTCCATCAGCTGCACCAGTGAAGGCCCCACTCCAGCGTAGGCACAGGTCTCCCCCAAATCTTTATATATGGAATTCCCCCACTTCAGCTAACTTTCCATCTCCTGTGTATCCCAGCCCCTCCTCACACACAGGTGGGACAGAATTTTATGCAAATGGCAGGAAGGGGAGCATGCAGGAAGGAGTGGCTGGGACCTCAGGTGAGGGACTGATGGGGACATTTGAAAGTGAGGATGTGGGCAATTACAGCTGCTGTGCCTTCAAGGTGGTGGTGGCTATGTCATGTCCAGGAGAGCGTTCCCCAACATCTCTGAGGGGTATGGTGTGTGTGTGTGTGTGTGTGTGTGTGTGTGTGTGTGTGTGTGTGAATAAGAGTTTGTCAGATCAATATGGAGTCACTTATGTCAAACCCTAACAGAGTTCAAGAGTCACTGTCTTAGTTTACTTTCTCTGCTTCTTGAACTTTTGGCTAAGATCAAGTTCAAAATACTGGAGACTGGGAAATTTATAGGCAAAAGAAGTTTATTTAATTTAGGGCTTTGAAGTCCGGGAGAGTCAAGTCAGGAAGCTACATTGGTTAGAGCCTTCTTGCTGATGGGGACTCTGCAGAGTCTACAGGCAAGATGGGGCTTCAAATAGGGAGAGGGATGCCTAGCAGACATGGAGTGGCATTTTTTTAACAGATTCATTTATTTTTAAATTAATCATATTTGTTGATTTATTTGTGTATGTGAGTGCATATGTATGTGCTCACATACTGAGGTGTGTCAAGGTGTGAATGTGGAGATCCAAGGACAATTTAGCAGGAGTCCGATCTCTCCTTCCACCATGAGAGTTTCAGGGATTGAACTTGTGTTGTCAGCTTGGAAGCAAGTGCCCTTAGCCGGTGAGCCACCTTATCAGCCCAACAGACTTTTTTTTTTTTTAATGAAACTGGATCTGTAGACCAGGAAATCTACTGCTTCTGCTTCCTGAATGCTGGGATTAAAGGCGCATGCCCCCATGCCCAGTTCCAGACATACCTATTCTTGAGATAACCTTTTACCCAGTTGTTGGGTGACACCAAATGTTGTTTGTGACTCTTACCTCTAAGTCATCTCTGATTGGTTGAGTAAAAGTTGCCTATAGCCTGGGCTAGGCAAAAGAGAGGTGTGCATAGCTGAGGTCCATGGGCTTCTGGGCAAGGAAAAGGATCATGGGATAGCAGGAGGAGAAGGAGGAAGAAAGGACTACTGCCAGGGGTCAGGTGGATCAGAACTCCATGTGGCCTGGAGGAGCAGCCTGACATGGAACACATATCCAAGTACCATGAGGTTTTATCTGGGGAGGCAGAAAGTTAGCTTAGAGGATTAAGATTTGCCTAGCCCCAGTGCTACAAGCATTATAAAAAATCAAACAGGTGTCTGTGTGTTTATTCATAAGTAGTAGGTTAAGGGTTAACACCACCACTCTAATAATCACAAGTATCACTTATGAAGATTGATAATTAAACCTACACCCAGCAATCTACGGCCCAATCCCCGTCCTCTTTCTCTAAGAAGTCCTGGTGAAGTATTGATGGTGGAGCAGAAGCCAGAGGCTTTGAACAAGATCAATAACTTACTGCAATGAACATCTGCAGGTAAGGAAGTGTGGACAAGAGTGTACTGTGTGACACACTATGACACACTGCAGCTTCCACAGTGAGATTTTTTTCTTTTCTTTTTTTTTTTTGTGGGTGAGGTAATAAGAGCAGAGGGTTGGGGAGAGGAATGAGATTGGGGTGCATGATGTGAAATTCACAAAGAATCAATAAATAAAGCAGTTCTTAAAGAGAAAGAAGGAGGAGGAGGAAGAGGAGGAGGAGGAGGAGGAGGAGGAGGAGGAGGAGGAGGAGGAGGAGGAGAAAAAGTAGCAGTAGTCATGGTGATTGAACCCAGGGCCTCAAGAAAGCTAACCAGGCACCCTGACACTCAGCTATGTCCCTTACCCTGTCTTTACTGTTCCATTTAGAGACTGGGTCTTGCTAATTTGCCCAGGTTGACCTTGAATTCACCCTGTACCCCAGGCAGGCTTTGAACTTGCTATCCTCCTGCCTCAGTTTCCTTAGTAGCTGATATTAGAGCCCTAGGCCTGGGACTATCACACTTCAAGTTCTCACCTGTTCCTACTGCACACCAGGGGTTAAAATTCACTTTCTGTTCTGGTGGAATCATCCAAGTGGAGACATCCGTGAGGGGGGATCATCATGTATATTTACTTGCTGACAAGAACTGTCACCAAAGACTCTGCCCAAACCACAGCCTTGCACAAAAGTCATGATGTCCTTGCACAAGGAACCACAGCCTTGCAGCAAGACCATCCTTCCATGACATCCACCCAGGGGCTGCCTGTTCAGCCTCATGCTGACTCTACGTTTCACACTGACCTTTGCTGTAGAGGACCATTGCTTCAACACAGTTAATGTAACCTTCCTGTTAACCCTCACCTTCCTTTACTCTCTTTCCCTATGGCACCTTGGGTCCTCTATGGCATATATGTTCCATATTGCAATTTTGTCATACCCAATAAGTTCTATTTCTCAACTCATCAGTTTAGCTCAACACATATCTCCAAATCATACTAATGGAGACCACTCAGAGGGAGGGTATGCTGGCTAGTTTTATGTCAACTAGAGACAGGCTAGATCATTTAAGAAGGGGGAACTTCAATTGAGAAAATGTTCCCACTTGACTGGTCTGTGGGCATTTTCTTCATTGATGATTGTTGCAGGGCTCAGTTCACTGTGGGGGGTGCCATCCCTGAGCTGCTGGTCCTGGGTTCTATAAGAAGGTAGGTTGAGCAAGACATGAGGAACAAGTCAGTTACCAGCACTTCCCCATGGCCTCTGTATCAGCTCCTGGTCCGAGTTCTTGCTGTGACTTCCCTCAGTGATGGTTTGTAATGTGGAAGTGTAACTGGAAATAAACTCACTCCCACCAAGTTTTTTTGGTCATGGTGTTTTATCATAGCAATAGAAACCCTAAGACAGAGGGGATTTCTATCCATCCATCCAGGCTGCCTGCTAGTTGCAGCTGACAGAATAATGTGTTAGCTTGTTAACCAAAGCTGGTAGAGGAGGCACAGAGAGGGATGAAGGAGATGGATAGTTGTGAAGATGCTGCACTGACTTTGAAGATGGTGTAGGGACCGTGAGCCAAGGAATTCAGGGGACCTCTGGCAATGAGAAAAGGTAAGTGAGAGGATGTACCCTTGAGGCTGCAGGAGGAACACAGCCTATCAAGGCCTTGACTTAATTAAGAAGTTTGACCCAGAGATGTAAGGTCATAAGACTGTGATGCTTTAAGACACTGTAACCAGTGACTGGAACCAAAATCTATAAGCTTGAGTAAATCTGCTGGTCAATCGGCCCAGCTAGAGGCGGGGTCCCATGGGCAGTGGTGCCAATGGTAGCCCCGGAACAGGGTGCAGACAGAAATGGCCACAGGGAGGGCTGGGCTCAGCAATGAGGAGACAAGCCCTCAGTGAGAAGCCAAGTCTCTTCAAGACCTGTATATTGAAGGCTTGGCTGTCATCTTGGAGAATGTTGGAAGGTGGTAGACCTTCAAGAGATGGGACTTAGTCCCTTCCTCTCACCCTTTCTGCTTCTTGGTGTTGTGAGGTGAGCAGTTCTGCCATACCCTCCCACCATGCTCTATGGTCACCACAGGCCAGGGCAACTGTCATGTGCCACCACACTCACTCCTAATCACCTCTCTAAGGTCCTACCTCTCAATGCCATCACAGTGGCAATTAAATTCAACCTGAGTCCAACTGTAGTGGCTCACACCTGTAATTCCAGACAGAAGGACCACAGAGGGTCCAAGTTTAACCTTCAGTGAGTTCGAGGACATCTGGGATACAGAGTGAGATCTTGTCACCAAAAAAACAAACTAAGCAATAAAACCAATTTTAATGTGAGTTTAAGAAAGGACATTCAAACCACAAGAAGGGACAGTGCTAGGTCACTCAACAGTGAGGACATGTGCTGAGAAATGAGTTTGTGGGCAGTTTTACATTGTGTGAATGATCATACAAACCTATGTGGTAGACTCCCTGTTACATATACATACACATACACACACAGAGGAGAGAGAGAGAGAGAGAGAAAGAAAGAGAGAATGTAGTGTCTCTAGGACCACTAAGAACAAGACAATGTGAGATTAGATTAAGCAAAAGAGAAAATAATACATTCAAAAAACATGATGGCTCAGTGAGTGAAGGCACTTGCTGTGTAAGTGTAACCCAGTTTGATCCCAGAACCATGTGAATGTAGGAGAGAGCTGACAGTACAAGGCTACCCTCTGGCCTCCACATGTGTGCCTTGGTACACATGTGCTCCTCATGCCATAAACACATACCAGTAAAAAGATGTGATGAACTAGATCTGTATAAGGTGACTGAATAACTATTTTTTTGCAGAAAGCTTTTTAAAAAATTCAAGTTTCAACTTGATTGAAGCCCCCTCCCTTCTCCCCTTCCATCCCACCCTCCCAGCCTCTTCCCTTCTCTGGACTCACCTTCTCCTTGGATGAGAGGAGCCCCCTCTCCATGTATCAACCCCCTTGAGTTCACATGAGGGCTATAATCTTCTTCTTGCACTGGGGCCCGACAATGGAGCCTGATTAGGGTAAGGTATTCCACTGACAGGCAACAGAGTTCATAACAGAGATGGGTCTCCCCGTTCCACTTGATAGACCAACCTACCTATCATCTTTATATGTGTAGGGGGGCCTAGGTCTAGTCTATATATGCTTTGGGGGGGCAGAGGGGTTAGTGTTTCAGTCTCTGTAAGCCTCTAGGGGCCTAGGTTGGTTGATTCTGTTGATCTTCATGTTGATCTTGACCCCTCCAGTTCTCTCTATTCCTCCTCCCTCTCTTATACATGACTCCCAGAGCTCAACTTACTGTTTGGCTCTGTGTCTCGGCATTTTTTTCGATCCGTTACTGGGTGGAGTTTCTCACAGGATAGTTATACTAGGTTCTTGTCTCTTTGGGTCTATTGATTGTAGAATGGTTATCCTATATTATATGGCTAATATCCAGTTATAACTGAGCATATACCATGTGTGTCTTTTTGAGCCTGGGTTAGCTCACTCAGGATGAGCTTTTCTAGTTTCATCCATTTGGCTGAAAATTGCATGATTTCTTTGTTTCTGATAGCTGAGTAGTATTCCATTGTGTAAATATACCACAGTTGTATTTTCTTTTTCTTTTTTTTTTATCCATTCTTCAGTTGAAGGCCATCTAGGTTGTTTCCAGTTTCTGGCTATTACAAATAAAGCTGCTATGAACATAGTTGAGGAGATGTCCTTGTGGTTCAGTGAGGAATCGTTTGGATGTATACCCAGGAGTGATATGGCTGGGTCTTGAGGTAGGGCTATTCCAAGATTTCTAAGATATCACCAAACTGATTTCCATAGTAGTTGTACAAGTTCGCACTCTCACCAGCAATGGAGAAGTGTTCCCCTTTCTCCACAACCTCAACACCATGTGCTGTCATTTGAGGTTTTTCTTTTCTTGTTTGTTTATTTATTACTTCAAGTTACATCTCATCACAGTCCCCTCTCTCCACTCCTCCCAGTCCCATCCTCTCCCCCATCTCCCACTTATCCTACTCCTTCGGAGTGGATTGCCCTTACATATCAGCCCCCCCTCAGTTCAACCGTCATATGAGTGTTAAGAGCTTCCTCTTGCACGGGGGGGGCCTATATGGCAACTCTATTATGGCAAAGTATCCCACTAACAGGTAACAAGGTCTATGTTGCTGTTCCTTTTGGTGTGTTGGTTGTAAGATAGTTATCCTGTTAGCCACACATGGCAAAAATCCAATTATAAGTGAATAGATGCCATGTGCATCTTTCTGAGTCTGGGTTAGCTCACTCAGGATGAGCTTCTCTAGTTCCATCCATTTGGCTGCAAATTGCATGATTTCCTTGTTTCTGATACCTTAGTAGTATTCTATTGTGTAAATGTACCACTGTTTTTTTTATCCATTCTTCAGTTGAAGGGGATCTGGGTTGTTTCTAGTTTCTAACTATCACAAATAAAATTGCTATGAACATAGAAGAGGAGGTGTCCTTGTGGATTGATGAGGAATCATTTGGATGTATACCCAGAAGTGGTATGGTTGGGTCTTGAGGTAGAGCTCTTCCAAGTTTTCTAAGATATCACCAGACTGATTTCCACAGTGGTTGTACAAGTTCGCACTCCCACCAGCAATGGAGGACTGTTCCCCTTTCTCCACAACCTCACCAACACGTGTTGTCATTTGAGTTTTTGATCTTAGCCACCCTGACAGGTGTGAGATGGAATCTCAGAGTTGTCTTAAGTTGCATTTCTTTGATGAAAAAAGAAGGTTGAGCATTTCTTCAAGTGTCTCTAAGCCATTAGAGCTTCCTCTTTTGTGGATTCTCGGTTTAGCTCTGTTCCCCATTTTTTGATTGGATTATTTGATTTCTTGGTGTTTAATTTCTTGAGTTCTTTATAAATTTTGGATATTATCCATGCACAATAAATAAATCAATCCTGTACAATAAAAAACCATCTGGAGTGTCGCGTCCCTCTCGACTGGCAAGAACGACGCAACTCGCAAAAGCTCTTCTCAAGCAGTTTATTC
>CAJQZJ010004796.1:3852988-3877821 GCA_907164525.1 Lophiomys imhausi | reverse complement strand
GGATGGATGGATGGATGGATGGATGGATGGATGGATGGATGGATGGACCAGGCAGGTAAGCAGACAAGTCAGCTTAATGTTGAAACCTACTTAAGTTTTTAACATAACTATTGCCCCTCTGCAGAAGCTTACTTCAGCTTTTAATAGAACGAATTCTTCTCTGCTGAGGCCTGCTTCAGCTTTTAGAATACCTGCAGCCATTTTTCAGTCAGTCTCTCTTTTGATCATGGGGTGAAATTAAGTTCAAGTTCTCAGGGTCTACTTGCCTGACCCAAAAAAAAAAAAAAAGTCTTTGTTAAGTATTTGGCTTGAATTAATGATATATGCTCTGCTTATACAAAACCACAATATCTTGTCACATTCCTCTCCCAAGAATGACAAGGGACTGGAAAGCCCCTAAATTTCCCCCCATCCCAAATCTCAGCCAGTCAGCTGAAAATGCTTGTTTAGTTGCCTAGACATGATTACCTGGTATAGAATTGGTACTTCTTGCCTGGTTAAATACAATGTACCTGAAATAGAGTTGATTTTTCTGATTTTTTTCTTCCTGCTTGATTATGATTTTTCCCTTAAAAACTCACAATGAGAATGGTTCAAGGGCTCAGGCCTGGTTCTCAAGTCCAGGATTAGGGTCTCTGATCTGCCTGTCTTGGTTCAGCATTCAACAAACTTCCATCAGTCTGAGGCTGGTGTTTGAGAGGACAGTGTGTGGCTATTCCTGAACCCACAATACTTATCTCATCCTTGTCTGAAACACAAGGATGGCCTTTTCCAGTTTGTGAATGACCCAGACTCTACCTCATGATGCAGCTTCATCCTGTATCTTGGCCCCCATGTCCCAACATCCTCTTTATTGCTCATTATGTTTAGCCTCAAAACTGTAAGCACCAACTTCTTATTACATGGTCTTTTAAAGTTCATTTCCATTTTTAGTTTTTCAACAAAGAGGTCTTACTATTTGCTCTGTAGATCCAGCTGGCCTTAACCTCAGAGAGACCCACCTGCCTCTGCCTCCTGAGTTTCGAGATTAAAGGTGTGCACCTCTACTGCTTGGCTCATTTCTTGTTTTTAAAGCAGATTATTCCTCCTTCCATTCTACAGCATTTTTTCCCTGTAGGCCCCAAATAAAAACCCATGTCACCAGAGAGGACTTCCACGATCACCCCGCGTCACTCTTCCCCTGTTTTGGGTCCTCCACGGAGCTTATTGAAATTTGCAGGTTTTTATGTCCTGTTTGTGTACTACAAGTGAGCCTTGTGTAAGAATGTAAGCCCCATTAGGGCAGCCACTCTACCAGGGCTTGGCACTTAGTAGGCTCTTAATACATATTAGTTGGATAATAAGTTATGTGAATTTAGAGATTTCACGTAATTCTGAGTGGGCCTTGGAGAGAAGTGTTAAGCTTTTCATCATGCCCCTTTCATTATTAACTGGTGTGGCCAATCTGGACAGAAGATGGAGAGTATCTGATCCATCAAAGACCATTCCAGGGGCTGGAGAGGTGGCTCAGTGGTTAAATGATTGTTCTTTCAGAAAACCAGGGATCAATTCTCTGCACCCACATAGAGAGAGGCTCACAGCTATCTTAACTCTACTTCCAGGGAAGCTGATGCCTTCCTCTTGCCTCTGTGGGGCACTAGGCATGCACAGGGTGCACAGACATACAAAAGGCCCATACACATAAATAAATAAACCTTTTTAAGAAAATGGGTGCTGCTCTTGCAGAGCACCTGAGTTCAGTTCTTAGCATCCACTCCAGGTGGCTCACAACCACCTGACCTCCAGCTGCTGGGAACCTGCACCCTTTGCTGGATGCCATGGACACCTACACTCACACGTACATACTCACATACAGATACACACAATTCATGATGATGATGATAAACTTTTTTATTTTAATGCCAGGAACTGGAAAGATGGCTCAGCAGTTAAGGGCACCTTCTACTCTTACACAGGACCGGTTTGATTCCCAACATTTATATAGCAGCTCACAACCATCTGTGACTATTTCCAGGGTATCCTATAGCTTCTTCTGGCCTCTGCAAGCACCAGGCTCATATGTAGTACACAGAAAAACAGTCAGGCAAAACACTCATATACATATATAACAAAATTTAAAATTTTAATGACAAAAATAAACTCATCCCAGGGTCACTTGGCAGTCTCATAGTCTCAGCATCCAGCGATACTCTGGCCTGAGTCAGCTCCTAGGTCTTGGCTTCCTTCTCTTCCCACTACACTTGACACCAACTGTTCATTTGTCATCTTTCTGAGCCCTGACCGACTTTATCTTAAGGCTTGAAATTGGGAAGGGGTTGAAGAACTTAACAAAAGTTAGAGGAAGAGTCTAAAAGGAAAGGATAAGTCAGTGGGCTAATTCCTTGAGTAAACAAAAGACTAACATCCTTAGTTCCATCCCTGGAACAAGAAATGGTTGAATGAGAGGACTGATTTAATAAAATTGTTCTCTGACTTCCACTCTTGTGTCATAGTATATGCACATATATATGTAGGTGTGTGTGCACACCATTATACACACACATACACTCAAGCATACATTTTAGCTCAGGGACATTCATCCCAGAAGACATGCAAAAAAAAAAAAAAAAACTATCTTCATATCACAAGCAAATGGCAGAGAGTTCTGGGAATCTCAACTGAAAGGGCAGATTTTCAAGAGCTCCAGCCACAGACAATCACAGCCTGAGAGGGGGAAGAAATACAGGGACCACAAAGAATATCAAAGTTATGTCATGATGAAACTTTGCCAACAAGACAATATGTTGAGTCATAAGAAAAAGAGAAGCTGTGTAGGCAATTGAACCCACATAAATTAGAAAGGGCGAGGGACTAATCCATGAGGCTGCTTGTAGAATGGAACATGTAAGTATCACACATATAAAACATACTGTGCTGACAAAAACCTGCCCTGGAAAGAAGGTGGGGACACTCAGACAGAAAACTCTTCCCTCTTTAAATTTTTTATTTTATTATTTTAAAAATTGTCTCACGGCCGGGCGGTGGTGGCGCACGCCTTTAATCCCAGCACTTGGGAGGCAGAGGCAGGCGGATCTTTGTGAGTTCGAGGCCAGCCTGGTCTACAAAGCGAGTCCAGGACAGCCAGAGATATTCAGAGAAACCCTGTCTCGAAAAACCAAAAAAAAAAAAAAATTGTCTCACAACTTCACAGATGCATATGACTAATTTTAGTCATTTTGTTTCTATTACCCTGCCTCATCTCCCTTCCTGTCCCCACTTCTCTTTCTTTCTTTCTCTCTTTCCTTCTCTTTCTTTCTTTCTCTCTTTCCTTCTGTCTTCCTGTCTTTCCTTTTCTTCCTTCCTTTATTTCTTTCTTTTCTTTTTTTTTCTGAGACAAGTTTTCTTCATGTAGCCCTGGTTGTCCTGGAACTTGCTGGATTTCTCTCTGTAGTCATAGAACTCACTCTGTCCGGCCTTGAACTCAGAGATCCGCCTGCCTCTGCCTCCTGCTGGGATTAAAGATGTGGGCCACCACACCCAGCCTACTTTTTTCTAATGAACCCCTCTCCTGATGTCATTTGTGTGTGTGTGTGTGTGTGTGTGTGTGTGTGTGTGTGTGTTCCACTGAGTTTAATAGGATTGATTGAGTGTGGGTGGAGACACGGGCAAGCAGCTGCACCACTGAAGCAAATGAAAACCCTCCCCTCACCAAAGGCAGACTCACTAGAGCCCAAGACACATCATCAAGGAGAAGTTCCTAATCTGGGGTTCTTCACACACAAAGTGGGAGTACATCTGTGTTATTGGTGAGTCTGTCTGTGGTTGTCAGAGCCCTACAGGATGAGAAGACTGTGCTGTGGGGTGCAGAACTCAGCATGGCTGAGGCTAGCAAGCTGAGACATCTGTTTTCCACCTGAGCATTTACCTTTGAGCCTGTCTGCTTCCACTGAGGACTTAATCGGATCTTTCTTATTTTGGAGCTTATACGTGGATGGTGTCTAGTACTTAGACATTGAGTAGACGCTTCTGAATGAAAGGGAGACAACTGAATGACCTAGTGCAGAGTTTGGCCCTCCAGGGACCATGGGGTGATGTGGGCTCCTCCTGAGAGGCCAGCTGCCTTCATCCATCTTAACTCCCCATTTGGCTGCACTGGGCAGAGAATCTAGACTTCAGGGACCAAGACTGAGCTACACCTTGGGGACCCATGCAGGTGGCCAAGAGAATCAGTCAGCTCTTCCATCTCTGTTTGGGACAGCCTTAGTCTCTGGATTGTGCTGACTTAAAAAAAAAAAAATTAGTGCCTGTCCCATCCAAAGGGGACACACATCCAGTGTGATGGTAGCAAACTTCTATGCCACTCATTGTGGCCACATTTCCCAGATATTTGTCAAACACCTGGCTGGTGGCCCACATCTTGAGATGAACTGGGGCCCTAGGGAGAAATAGGACTTTTTTTGTATTTTCTAATTCCTTGGAAGCCATCAGAGAAAGACAGGCCCAGGCAGGCACTGTAGGCTGTTCTGAGAGAGGGGAACAGGAATGGTTCCAGAATGCAACTGTCCAGAACAATTCTTTCCAAGGCTGGGGAGACGGCACAGTTGGTGAAGTACATAAGGTAATTAAACATGAGTTTAATTACCACAACCTATGTTGTTTCTTCAAGCTGGGGCAGTTGTGTGTGCTTGAAATGGCAAGATGGGAGGTGGAGGCAGGTGGGTCCCTGGCCAGCTAGCCTGACCTACATGGCAAAGGCCCAGGTCCATGAGAAACCCTGTCTCAAACAATAGTGGAGTGACACCTGAAGTGGTCCTCCACATACACTTATACATCTACAATGTGTAAACACACACAAAAAAAAAAGAGAGAGAGGGAGAAGAGAGAGAGAGACAGAGAGAAATTATTTTCCATCTGCTGGGAAGTGTTTCTCCCTGTACTGGGCATCAGAACGATGGACTGTCACCAGGCCAACGTCACTCCCCCAGAGCGTCTTCAGGCCTGTTCACCCAGAGGACGGCAGTGAGCATGGTCAGGAGCAGGGGCAACTCCAGAAAGACCAGGATCTGGAAGTAGATGCTGCTCAGCAGGGACCTGCAGGAAACAAAGGACACAGGAAGTAAGCTGTCACCTGGCATAGAGCTCTCAGTCTTCCTGGTGTCCATACCCTCCCCTTCAATGGCAGACAGGACAAGCCTGTGATGCTGTCAGATCTGCCTCCAGGCAAACACATGGCTGATCGTTCTGCCTGCAGGATAAGCTGCCACCCGGGAAAGCTTCTCCCGATGTCCCTCCTTTCCCCTTTGACCACCAGCCTCCCTGTTTGGCTGGTCTCCCAAAACTCCTCATCTAGTCGTCATTTCTGCCAGACTGAAGGATTCACTGCTCCCTGGCCTTTTGACCTTGGCTTCTGCTACATTCCTCACCAGGATGGCCCTGCTCAACTTCATCACTGCCTGTGTGGGAGCTGATATACATCTTAGGAGGCTTGGGGCACGCTACATCTAGAAATGGTTGATGGCTGCCACCACTCTGTCACATGGGTTTACACTAGTGTTGTAGTTCTTCGTGTGCCCTGTGGGATCATGAGGCCCTGAATTGTAGGGAGTTAGATTAATATAAATTAGATTTAGTAAATATCTAGGGGTTTCTGATACAGTCTCTTAACCTGGGGCATGAAGATCAACTTGGCTTACCAGTTTATGGACTAAAAACAAGGATGAAGTCAGGCGAAACGAGAGGAGTCTCTATGAACTAAACAAGGAGGAAGCCAGGTGAAACAAGGAGAGACTCTATGGACTAAAAACAAGGTTTATGTCCTGGCATTGTTTTCAGCTGTTAAGTGGGCAAAGCCCAGAGGCTGAAGCCAGGTAGAACAAGGAGAGATCCTATTTAAGGACAAATGGAGGAGCCCAGGGAGCCCCATGCTAGAGAGCTCTGATGCCAGCAAGTCTTCACGCTAGAAAGGACGAGTAGTTTGTATCCTCTGATGGAGAAAGTGCTGGTGGACTGATGGCCAAATCTTCCTGAGGCAGAAAGAAACTGGGGAGCAGAGAAAGCCTCAGCAAGACAGCAAAAGGCCAAGGACTAAACCCTGTGGCTCAGCTTTTGCCTAGAGCAGTTTGACCTGTCCAAACAGTGGCCTGAACAGAACTGTGGCCAGCTTTAAAGACTGAGGCAGAGCAGCAGAGTTGCTGATACAAAGGAAATAAGTTGGCTTATAGATGGCTGAGGTCTTCCCAAGAGAAGAAAGCATCAAGCCTTATTTAAGATGAAGTCGCCATAGCCAATTTATCCTGACGGATCTATGAGATATTCCAGAAGAAAGACTGTTAAGTGCATTAAACGGTCTACCCCAGAGACTGTGTTCCTGATGACTGAGGTCCTGCCCCAGAGACTGTATCCTTCTAAAAGGTTATGAAAATAGTTGTAATTGTTATCAATAGGTTTAGTAGTTAGGTAATAGGGGTTGTCATTCAGAAGGTTAGTAGTTAAGTGTTTATATTTGTTATAAGTGAATATAGTTACCAATAAATAATTGTTGAATAATTTTAAGAAGTTCGGTTTCACTGAATAGTATTGGGCCCCTATTCCCCACCATCCCGCCATCCTCTATCACCTGCCCAGGTCTCCATCTCTCTCCTTAGGCCACCCTTGGTTTCTCCTTTGGCCCACCAGGAGGCCATCCTCAGCTCATGGCAGGTATCTACAACTGCACACACTCTGTGTGTAACAAGTTAGCCCAAACATGTTCCTGGAAGTTGGAAGAGCTCCCACTTGGAGATCATGTCATCAAATGTCCTGAGATGTTTCCTAGGACTGGGCTTTTCCTGTGCTTCACACTCTCTTGTCTCTGTATGTTTCTGGAATATCGTGCCCTCTGTTGCTCAATAACTAACACTCCATCCACTTGGAAAACTAACAATAAAAATACTTTCAAGAGCAGAGGAGATGGCTAAGTGGTTAAGATCACTAACTGCTCTTCCAGAGGACATGGGTTCAGTTCCCAGCACCCACAGGGCAGCTCACAACTGTTTGTAACTCCAGTTCCTGGGAATCTAGCATCCTCACACAGACATACATGCAGATAAAACACCAATGCACATAAAAATAAATAAATAAATATTGAAAAATTTTGAAAGGAACACTTCCAAAGCACTAGGAGAGAAAGAAAATTTTAAAAGTAATCCTCAAGAGAGCCTACAAGGTAGAATGCTTTGAGACATGTTTGTCTAACTTAAGATTTGGTGGGCAGAAAGAACACAATACAAAGGTGAGGGAACTAGATAAAACATGAGGAACAAGTCTGAGGGAGACCTAGTGAGGTGGTCTCTGCCTTAGCTGCAGGGGGACAGACATGGAGGCTTGTGGTTTAGCTGTGTCCTTGACCTGGAGACTTGACCCCAGAAGACTATGATGGAATTACATCAACATAACTATATGGTGCTGGGAATTTCTCTGGGCACCTTCAAGAGTGACAAGCATCATACTGGCACACTACAGACCTCAGTTTACCACTCTACTCCTTTACACTTTGTAGATCCATCTACACTGGCTCTTGGCAGAGCTGAATTGGAGCAATGAGATTTATTCATGGGCTGGAGCCAAAGCTGATGGGAGAGAAATGTCTTCTGACTCAGTGGAGACCCAACGGTGGCCCTCTGTCCTGTCCTCTGGGGGACACATAGGGGAGACATCAAAGGCTATGCTCAGTCTCATCTGCCACTTAGGTGAAGATGTCACCTTCCTGTAACTGAGGCTTTAGAAGGGAAGTCTTGGAATACTCAAAGGTAAAAGGGTTGGGGAGGCTTTGATATGAGAATATACTAGCCCATGTGTTCCTACAAGATGGTTACTGAGATTATCAAATAAAATTACAAGATGGAAAGGCCAATTTGGTATTCCAATAAATGAGTCTTTTTAAAAAATTATAAGCATAGCCACGTAACACTTGGATTAATAACACTTAGGTTAGATATGATTGAGTTTCCTGAATCCCAGGGTTCCTGGGCATCTTGTGTTTTATCTGTAGGCCCTCCTAAGGGAGAGGCTGAGGGCCAGCCCAGTAGGAAAGAGCTTCCAGGGTCCAGCTCTGCTTACCATGGGAGGAGGCTGGTTTGAGTCACTCGTTGCTTGCCAGTGTTCTCCGTGGTGGGTTGTGTGGATGTCCGAAATGTGTCTATGGTTGTGAATATTAGAGTTGAAATTTCTGGGGCTAAATGTACAAACAAAACATGGTTCACTCTTTCTGTGGATAGTACAGCTCTTAGTACAGCCTAAAGCTTTTTTCCACTAGGAATTAAGGAACTCACTTTCCAATCACCATCCAAAATGTTACATTAATGGTTTGTTTGTTTGTTTTGAGATAGGGTTTCTCTGTGTAGCCCTGGATGTTCTGGAACTCACAGAGGTCCACCTACCTCTGCCTTCTGACTGCTGGGATGAAAGGTATGCATCACCATGCCCAACACATTAATTATTATCTAAGAAAAGATGATGTGAAGAGCCAAGAAACAGCTCTCCTTTTAAAACTTGCTTCCTTCACAGCTTACTTATTACTTCCTCATGCACAATATGCAGAAACAAACTTTAGTTTTGCATATTTTGTCTATTTCATTTAAAAAATATATGCACAGATATTTGTCTGTATCTGTGTGCACCATGTGCTTGCAGTGCTCGTGGAGGTCATAGAGGCCACCAGATCTCCTGGAACTGAGGTTACGGATGGCTGTAGCTACAGTGTAGATTCTGGGACCAAAACCTGGTTCTCTGGAAGAGTAGCCAGGGCCTTTAATCACTGAGTCACCTCTCCAGCCCTAATTTTGTCTATTTTTTGTAGTTGTTTAAAAGAAGACATAAATCTGATCCATTTTACTCTGTCTTGCCTAAAAATGGAGGTTCTGTGGCTTCCTTTACTTTATGTTAAAGGCAGTAGGGGTGAAGAAGGTTGTGTCTCAGGATGGGAGTTTAGCTCAGTGGTAGAGTGCTTGGCTAGCACACATGAGGCTCTGAGTTCAATTCCCAGACCTGTACAAGTGAGATTATGTATAAGACACACATATGGGGGTAAGAAGACAAGGCTTCCTGCCCCCTTCTAACTCTGTAGAAAACAGGACCAAATAGAGTAGGCAGTGTTTACATTTCTAGTAAGACTTTTACAATAATGAGTTCAGGGTCCCCGATCCCTCACCCCAACCTGGATTTCTGGAATGTTCTCTCACCTGGGTCAATGCTCACATCAACTTTAAACTTGTGATCATACCCACTTCTCTCAATGGCACACCAGTAAACGCCAGCATCGCTTATCCTCAGCTCCTCCATGGTCACTGTGACAATGAAGTCTGTCTGGTCATCCGTGATGGACACACGGTTCTTCTTCACCAACTGCTCTGAAGTATCAGTTTGAATGACAATCTCACAAGTATACCAGTCAGCTCCTCGGCACCAGTACTTCTTGTAATCCTTCCAGGATGAGGTGTAACAGCACTGCACACTCAAGGAGCCCTGCTCCTGACCACTCACCTCCTTTGGACCTGTGATATCTTCCTGAGCAGTGGAGCAGCCTGGAAAATACAAACCCATGGACTACTGGTCTCCCACTCCAAGGGTGGGGCACGGTGCCACGGAGAGTTCATGGCTGAGTGACAGCCAGTGAAGGGCTACATTTTTCCCAAGACAAGTCATCATCATCATTCTATTGGTCAAATCCTCAAAAAATGGCTTAAGAGTCCAGTTATGGCTCTCATAAAATGGTGACAATGATCAATCATGGCTTCCTGTCATCCACCCCTCTTCATGCCCCAATTGCCAATAAAAATATATTTCAAAGAATCGTTTTGAAAAAAACATCTTTGTGTTGCCCTGGAATGAAGGAATTGTCAGAAGATCATGTCCAGAGGACATGATGACATGATCCTGCCTTCATTTCAGTACCCATGACCTTCAGGAGGTCCATCTCAAGAAGTTATGCAGAGACCACTCTGGTAGTTCCATCAGTCTTTGGGACCAAAATGACAAAAACTGATCTGATTTCTTTGTAGTCCAGATCCCATAGCACACAGACCCTGTACTGTCCTGCAGATCCATGTAATCTGAATCCTAGCGCTCCTAGTTAGGGCTGAGGATACAGCACCATTGGTGAAGAGCTTATATAACATTCACAACAACAAATATCAACTACCTGCTTTAAAAAATAACAAAAGAGGGTCTGGGGAGATGACTCAGCATGGGAAATTTCTACTGTTAAGGTTGAAGTCTGGCATTACCAGAAAGCCCCTGAGCTCAGAGCTAAAATATGGCCTCCCTTTTTCAGCAGAGTCCTCTCCTCTACCTGATCTGGGGAAATTCCAGGTCGTCAAAGAGTTTCACTTAGCCCTCAGGGAAGTTACTGGGCCAACTCGTTTCTGACAAGAAATCTGCCCAGTGAACACCCTGGGATTTCTGAAGGTACTTTTCCATGCTAATGGTGTTTGGCTTTCAGCCAATGACATTTGTTCATGTCTCTAATCGTACATGGAGTTCTGCCCCCAGGCCCTGCTGCCCATGGGATAATTAGGTACTACATATCCTTTCTTATGATAGGTCCATGCCCAGAGAATCAAACACATTTGCCTCTGATACACCTCTCACTGCACAAAAGTTTATAATGTTCCTGATTAACAAAATAAACTCTCTCTCCCCTCTTCCTCCCTCTCTCTCTTTCTTCTTCTTCTTCTTCTTCTTCTTCTTCTTCTTCTTCTTCTTCTTCTTCTTCTTCTCTCTCTCTCTCTCTCTCTCTCTCTCTCTCTCTCTCCAGCATGACTGCCTGAGGCTTGACTGTTTATTTTGGGCTTCTGGAGGAAGGGCTTTTCCCCATGAAGAACTCAGCACTGAATCCGCCAGCATAGTTGGCTTGCCTGGAACACCGGCTCCTGCCTCACTGCCACCACTGCCTAGCTAGGTCTCCTACCACCTGCAGCTGGGGCTCATCTCTGAGCACCCAGACACCAGTTTACATCCCCACCACTGCCTTGGCTGCCTAGCCAGGCTCACATCTCAATCACTGCTGCCAGTTACCCCAGTGGCCAACTCCAAAGCTCGTACTTCTCTTGCACACTCACCACTAGCCTGTAGTGCTCATCTGTGGCAGTGGCAGATTGGTGGACGTCCCTGAAACAGCCACCAAATCTGCAAGAACCAAGGCAGACTCCTGAACTCACTTGGCTTGGTCCAGGAGCTCCAAGCTCCTTCAAGGTGTTTGGCCCAGTGCCAGCAGGTTAGCTGAAAGAGCTGTTAACCTTTCATCACATGTGAAAGGACTACCCTCACTATCCTGCTTGTTTATTAAAAGAGTTGTAACACTTGGGCATTGTGGGAAATCCTTTCCACTGCCTCTCCTGGACATCCTGAGGGTATGAATCTCCCAGTTGTTACACCCTTTGCTGCCCAGAGGGATCTAGCCCAGAACTTCTAGCAGGGTAGTATGCATTTCTGGCCTGATACCAGACAAGGCTAGGAATTCCCCGCCTCGATGCAGAAGGGCAGCTCAGCAGCTTAGAGCATTGACTGCTCTTCCAGAGAACCTGAGTCCAGTTCCCAGAAACCACAAGGTGGCTCAGAACCATTTTTATGGGACCAGATTCTCTCTTCTGATGTCCCTGAAGAAAGAGTGTTCATGTACATAAAATACATAAATAAATAAATATTTTTTAAAAAGATAAAGGAAGTACTTCAGGGTATTGGCTTTAACAACAGCAAAGTAAGTTTCTAATGGCACAGGTAAGAAAAAAAAACTGATGAGTGTAATTATTTCAAACTAAAAGAACTCAACCAACAAAGTGAAGAGACAGCTCTCATGGTACCAGAAAATCTTTTCAGACTATGCATCTGACAGGAGATCAATTTCTAGACTATCTGAGCAAAAAATCAACTCAGAGAATGCAAGAGCAGTCTTAATCCAATTACAAATGCACAAACAAGGGTCTGTGGAGATGGCTCAGCCAGCAAAATACCTGCTGTGTAAGCACAGGCATGAAGAGCCTGTGTTTGTATCCCCAGCAACCATGTGACAAGTCAGGAGTGAGAGTGTGTCCCTGTGGCCCAGCACAGGAGGAGGACTGTAGAGGGAGGAGATTCTAGAAGCCATCCAACTCAGCTTCAGTTTCAGTGAGTAACCCTATGTCAGAAAATAAAGGCAGGAGTCAGACATGGTGGCATGTGCAGGTAGATATCTCTGAGTTCAAGGCCAGCCTAGTTTACATAGAGAGTTGCAACCCAGCCAGCGCTACATAGTGAGTCCCTGTTTCAAAAATAAAATAAATATAATAAAATATATATAAATAAAAATATGCCCAAACCAAGTCAGACTCCTGAAGCTGCTTGGCTCAGTCCAGGGACTCTGGGAGCTTCTTGAAGCTGCCCTGGCTTAATCTTGGCAGCTTGACTAAAGTTGTAACCTTTCACTGTATGAGAGAGGGTTAGGGCCACCCTTCTCTCTCCCGCATGCCTAGCTAAGAGAACTGTGGTGGAGGTTGGGTTTCTACTGAATCAGCCTGGCACCTGGCAGCACGTGTTTCCTGGGCAACGGGTCTTCCTTCTGGAGGAGGGCGTTAAAGCGACCAATAAGAAAGCACTTTGAGTGCATAATTAGTGACAGTCTATGAGAAGGAAAGCCTGGGAAACTGGAAAGGGCTTTTTGCTTGGCATTGATTCTCAACATTGCCTCACTTCAAGAGATTCTAGCTTCTGAGACTTGCTGAAGATTGCAGTCTAGGAGAGTGAAGCCCATGTTGGGCTGAGGCCAGGTCAAGCCCCCGTTTGGAGCTGTGAAAACCACGTCACCAAAAACACAGCCGGAGACTTGCCCAAAGACCGTGGTGCCAAGGGAAAGGGTGTCAACAGCCTGCACCTAGCCCAGTGAAGAGTGAAGGGACATCACCCTCAAGCGACAGCACCGGCCTGAGGCAACAAGCTTGGGAGGGCAAAAGAGAACCTCCGAAGGGCCGAAGGCCACCGAGTGGCTCATGCCCACAGACAACAGCCCAAAACCTGCCACAGACCTTGGTGCCAAGCACGGCGTGTACCAACTGCCGGCGCCCAGAGCTGAGTGTATAGAAAAGGCCGGACTTCAAGGATAGATGCACTAGCCAGCCCCTAAGCCACGCCGGCCCTGAGGTAGTAAGAATCCTGATGCTGAGGAGAGCATGGCAGTGGGAGCAGAGAGACCTGAGGCTGTGTCCATCCATAGGCCTCCAGCCATGCAAGTGAGCAAAGTGTGAGGTGAGAGTGCTCTGATGCCATGATGAAGGATTGTGATGAGACTGAGAAATCAGGCAGCAGTGCGGCCCCTGTCCTGAGGGTGGGGCAAGGCCCAGAGGAGGCCCTGGCAAGGCTGTGATGCTAAGGACTAGGCCGCGAGGCACAGCATCTGCCCAGAGAGGATTCAGATAAATTCTGAAACATGTGGGGGGTGCTGCACCTGTTCCATTTAGCTTTGAGAATCTTGACTGACTTCGGAGGTCTCGAGCCCAAGCTGAAGTGAGGCGGTGGCCGGCACGATAGCCAAGTTACCAGTGAACGACTGTTATTGTGCTGTTCTTGAAGACAGATTGGTGACCAGTTACCTTCAAGGACCTGTACTTGAGGATTGGTATTCTTCTAAAGTTCTTAGGGTTGGTGGGTTGGTAGGTGTTAATAATTATTAATAAATGGTTTAAAAGTTTTACCTACAAGAGTTGTGACACTTGGCAATGAAAATAAACTTTTCTCCTGACTCTCTGGCCTGACCAGGACATCCTGAGAGTACCTATCTCCCAGCCCGTTTTCCACCCTGTTCTTCCCAGGCCAATGTAGCCTGGGCCTTCTGGTGAAGGAGCCTGTGTTTCCAGCTTGATATCTGAAAAGTCCAGAATTCTCTGCCAGACACAGAATGGCAGTATGTATTTCAGTAATAGAAGGCAAACACAGAGCCCAGAGAAATGAAGTGGGTGCGTTGAAGACACATCTCCCCTTGTGTTTACTGCAGCAGTATCCACAATAGCCACAGCATAGAATCACCTAGATGTGGATGAATGTGTAAAAAAGTGTGGCACATAAATGCAATGGACTATCATCGTAAACAGATCGAATTCCGCATTTGCAGCCCATGGATGAGATTAGAGGAAGTGAAATAAATCAGACACATAAAAACACTCCCACATATTTTTATTGATATGTTGAAGCTAAAAAGTTATTCTCCATGGCTAGATAGATGGAGAGATGGACAAGTCTGTAATGTGTTTGCAGGAAGATCTGAGTTCAGATCCCTGGAACACAGGGAAAAAGTCAGGTCAGCTGCGGGTGCCTGTAACCCCAGAGACAGCAGGAGATTACTGGCCAGAGAGATTGAATCAGTGAGCTCCAGGTTCACTGGGAGACCCAGGCTCAACACATAAGGTGGAGAGGGATAGAGAAAAGTACCCAATGTCAATCTGTGGTTTCCACATGTATGTGTGTACCCACACGTGTGCACCCGAATGCGTGTGTACACACACACACACACACACACACACACACACACACACACACACACATTTACACATGCATACACTATAAAGACACATGTTTTTCAAAAGAACAAAAGTTAACCTCAAAGATGAAGTGAACAGAACAGTGGTCATTAGCTTGGGAAAGGTGTAAGGGAAGAAAGAGGTTAGGACATAGGGATGTCATTTGAAGAATGACAACTTCTAATGCTATAAAAACCCAGCTGAGAAATATGGATGACAACTGAATATATCAAAATACTTCATATTCACACAGAAGATTTCAAGTGCTTCTAGTACAAGAAATGACAAATGCCTTCGATGGAAGCCCAGATATCCTTGGACCGTTGTATCCTGTATACACATGTACAAATGCCACACAGTACCCTATCAGTTTTTTTTCTTTTTGAGACAAGTTCTCTCTATGTAAACCAGGCTGGTCTTGAGCTTACAGAGATCCACCTACCTCTGTTTTCTGAGTGCTGCCATTAAAGGCGTGCATGATCACACCCAGCCCCCTAAGTATGTTTCATTACTGTGTAAATTAAAAATCAAAATGTATCTGGAAAAGGAGGTGCATGCTAAAAATCCCAACACTCAGTGGGTGGAGTCCAGAGGATCACAAGTTCAGAGTCATCCTAGGCTGTATGAGATCCTATCTCAAAGTGCCAAATATAAAACTTAAAAATGTGTCTTTAAAAGAATTATTTCATGTATTCACTCATCAGCTTTTATGGAGCAGCCAGGGTTGAGAAATACTCTCTGGAAGGTTTTTAAAATTTGTTTTAAAAATTGTTATGAATTTCCACAGCACCCACAGGATCCATCAGATGCCACAAAGTTGCCTTTTATTTTGAGAGTAAGCAGCTGGTGAATGAACTACCCCCGTCAGTTTTCCCTAACCCAGAACAGACTGTCTGTGTCCACCTCACCGCTGACACTGATGTGTCTACAAGCCCCTGCTACTTACCTGGGAGGAGGAGGAGGAGGAGCAGAGCAGGGAACAGCCACATGGTCCTGTCTCCTCTTCTGTCCTTGGTGGCGACAGATGCCAACACCTTGCAAGAGCTTAAAGCCCAGCTTGAATTTTCTTTAGGTCTCTTTTCACTTCCTTGACAACTTCTCAATTTTGTATACTGGAAGAAAGATGTTGTTAATATTCAATAAGGCCAAGACAGGGCATTCATGGTTCAGGGTGAATAGGGAACTTCCTCTGCTGGACAGATGCAATGCTGGACCTCAGCTTGAAAGACAAAGGGAGATGCAGTTAGACAGGGCAGCAGAGACAGACACAAAAGACAGAACACAGCAAACCCCTCTGCTAACCTGGGAGGTGAGTTGCAGAGGATCATCGGAGAGGAGAGCGACCAAAGGCAGGATTGCAGTAGCAAGGGAGCACAAGGCAGCCCAGGCTAACCCCAGGGGGGTGAGATATGTCTATCAGTGAGTATACAGAGAAGTTTGAATGAGCAGGGAAGACCAACCTGGAATGTAGTCAGGGCTAAGCTCCAGGCTGAGGTCTAGAAGATGCTTCTTGAAGGAAAGATTAAGGACCACACTGCCATCTACTGGCTGAAGCTGTCCCAGAACACCCAAACTTAAGGGGAAGGAAGATGGATCAGGGTGAGTAATAGAAGTTAAGATTTTGTAACCAGCTACAGAAGAGGATCTTAATCTAGGACCATCTAATAGCTTACTTATTGTAAGAACAGGACCTGGAGGTGTGACACCACCTGGGCCCCAGTCACAAAACACGCGAAAGAGCTGAATCTACCCTGCTGACTGGTCCCTTCCTCGTCCCTGCAGCCCATCTGTGCACCTTGGAAGGTCAGTCCCCACGCCTGCTGGGAGCACCATATGGCCCTAGGCATACAATCACAGCTCTGAGGCTTACATTCTCTAGGCAGAGGTCACAGCGTGGCATCTGAGATCCTGCATGGACTAACAGACACGTTCTGTTTTGCTCACAATATTTTTAAAGGGAATTTGTTGTCGGTGTAAATTTCACTGTGGGTCCTCTGTGTTTGGTCCAGAACTCATGCTGGCTTCATTTCTCCCTGGACACATCTTTCACTCAAATGTGCTTGGCTGGTTTTTGACAAAAAACAAAAATGACAGTAGGAAGATGGTGAGTTTAACACTGTTGAAACAACTGGATGTCCACTAGAAAATTAAATGTCTAGAATTGTTCCCAACCCCACTGAACAAAATAAATCATGAGCTCAAATGTTAAATAAAAAACTACAAAACTCAGGCCTGTTGGTTACCAGCCTAACCAAAAAATGTGGCAAGCTCCAAGTCAGGAAGAGACCCTGTCTCAGAGGAATAGGCTAGTGATGGATCACAACAGCTCATACCCTCCATGGCCTCTGCACACTTATGCACAAATACACAGACACACATACGCATACACACACATGCGCACACACACAGAGAGAATAAATGAATAGTAGATAGATACTTTAAAATGTTTTAAAGTTGGAACAAATATGAGGCAACTAATGATTTTTTTTTTTTTTGGTTTTTTGAGACAGGGTTTCTCTGTGTATCCTTGGCTGTCCTTGACTCGCTTTGTAGACCAGGCTGGCCTCGAACTCACAGAGATCCGCCTGCCTCTGCCTCCCAAGTGCTGGGATTAAAGGCATGTGCCACCACGCCCGGCTTAATGATTTCTTATACATGACACCAAAATCAGAACCTTTAAAGAAAAACTGATAACAAGACCCAGCCACACCACTTCTGGGTATACACCGAAATGACTCCTCACCGAATCACAAGGACATTTCCTCATCCATGTTCATAGCAGCCTTATCTGTAATAGCTAGAAACTGGAAACAGCCCAGATGTCCCTCAACCGCAGAATGGATTAAAAAAACTGTGGTACATCTACACAATGGAATACTACTCAGCTATCAGAAACAATGAAATTATGCCATTTGCAGCCAAATGGATGGAATGAGAAAGCTCATCCTGAGTGAGCTAACCCAGACTCAGAAAGGTGCACATGGCATCTATTCACTTATAGTCGGATTTTAGCATATAGTACAGGATAACTATTGTACAACCAACACACCAAAAGGAACAGGAACATAGACTTTGCTGATGAGACACTTTGCCCTTGTGGTGCTGCCATGTAGGCCCCCAGTGTATGAGGAGGCTCCTGGCCTTCATGTGACTGCTGAACTGGGGTGGGGGACTAATGTGTGGGGACTCCCCACTCTGGAGGAGTAGTATGGGAGAATGGGAGGGTGGGACTTGGAAGGGGGAGGGGGGCATTGTGATGGAGATGTGGCTTGTAGTAGTGAATAAACATTAAAAAAAAAGAAAAATTGATGAATCATGTGTCATTAAAGCTTAAAATGTTAGGCCAGGCAGATGGCTCATGGGTAAAGTGCTTGTTATGTAACCATGAGGACCTGAGTTCAGGGCCCCACCACCTACCTAAAATCTATGTACAGTGGCATACAACTGTAACCTTGCACTTAATGGGGGGTGGTGGGAAGGAGAGATGAGGGAGACCTCAGGGTTTGCTGTGCAGTTGCTCAAGCTCAAACAACAAGCTCCAGATTCTGTTAGAAAATGGTAAGCTCCAAAGTAATATACAGTAAAACAATCAGTGTCAGCTCTGGCTTCCCCATGTGAATGCACGAGCAGGTGCACCCACACACAAATGGGCACACAAACACACTGCACTCACGCACTATACACAGGCAAGCATACAAAGTCTAACTTTTATCACAGTAAATTGGCTATAAGGAGAATAAAAACACGAGCCAGAGACTGAGATAAAACATGGACAAAGACTTCTGTGCACAGGATACCGAGAACTCTCAAAAGAAAGCAATAAAACCATTAATTAGTTTAGTCTAGGCATGGCAGTGCATGTCTGCAGAATCACAGTTTGGGCGACTGAAGCAGAGGTATCTCAGTGTTGCAGAATGTTGGATCACACTGTGAACTCCGAGATGGTGAACTGAAAAATCTGTTCCTATTGTGGCATGGCTCAGCCTGAGATCCTAGAGTTTTCTGTGTACTGTAAACAAGTATTTGTGTTGTGGATCTGACCCAGCACACACCTTCAATCCAAGAGCTTTCTGTTTACCCTAAACAGATGGTTATGGCATAGCTCAGCCCTAGCACACACCTTTAATCCTAGAGCTTTCTGTGCACAGGATTAAATAAAGTTAACCCTAGATCAAGACAGAAAGGAGAAACATTGAGCTGGAGGGTATTTAAAACAGTATGGAGAAGGAGCTGGAAGATTTTCTCCTCCTTCAGAAGGTCTTCCCCTTTTGGAAATTTCTCTTACTTCAAAAGCATTTCTTCCTTCAGCAGGTTTTCAACACAGCAACTGGCTCCTCATTAGCAAAGTTGAACTGCTGTGACTTAATGTTTAAACAACATCTCAGGATGGCTCAGCAGATAAAGGCACCTGCTGTCAAGTCTGAAGACCTGAGTTCAATCCCCAGGGCATACTTGGTAGAAGAAGAGAACCAACTCCCACAAGTTGTCTTCTGACCTCCAAGCTTGCACCATGACACACATGTGTATGCACATACAAACTAATTATATAAAAAACAAGGAACAAAAAATAAAAAATGGCTTCAGTTCAAAAATAAATAAAAGACATGAAACATATGTCATCTAAGATGGTGTGTGGGTGGAAATGAAGCACACCAGAATATTTACAGTGTCATCAGTCACTTGGGAAGCTCAAAACCACATGCCTATTACAACTTCTGAAATGGAAAAGAAATAATGAGGGCAGGAGAGATGGCTCAGTAGTTAAGAATGCTCGCTGCTCTTACAGGGATCCACATGGAGGCTTACAACCATCCATAACTCCATTTCCAGGGAATCTGATGCTCTCTTCTGACCTCCAAGGGCACCAGGAAGGAATGCATATGGTTCACAGACACATATGCAGACAAAACACTCATAGATATAAAGCAAATCTAAGTTATTTTAAAGAAATAAAAAAAGAAATCATGATAATAGTAAAAACAAACAAATAAACAAACCAGATCTTCCATTCCTTGTTGATAGAAAAATAAGATAACATCACCATGCTGGAAATAGTTGGGTTATTTCTCAGAAAACTAAACATATACTCACTCTATAACTTAGTAGTTTTGCAAGCATACACCTTTGGAAAAATAAAAATGTATAATCATATAATAGAAAATATACATATATGCAAATAATGGCTTTATTTGTAATGGATATGACCCCACATGTTTTCTGGGCATGGGACATAAGGAGGCTTCAAGATCATAGTGAGCTAAAAGGATCAGAAGAGGTTAAGAAATGTCATGTGCTTGGGAGAATGGGAGTGAAAATACCCAGACAAAAGCCAAATCCTCTGGGATTGTTCTAGCAGGGGCATGGCCTGTGAGCCAAGTCTGTGAGAGACATGTTCCTAGGAACCTATTCTCTGTAGGAAGGGGGTGATTGCTGCCAGCAGGGATAATGGTTTTATGTCATGGTGAAGATCGAGGGACTAGGCTTTTGTTCAAGAAACTTCTTGAGGATTCTTACCCTTTGGAGCTGACATGAAAGTAGAATCTAAAAAATGTGGAGACGGGAAGACAGACTTCCAACACAGGGCTCAGGAGAGTCTTGTTCTTTCTTTTATGCTGAGGACTCCGCAGGAGTCTGATATCCAATAATCCTCAGATAATCAGGGCCTTCCTTTCAGACACAGAACAGGCAAGTCCATAATCCAGGCATTGCTGCCTCCATGCAGAGCCAATCCAGAGTGCGATGTGTCTCTTCCCATCCGGCAGGGCAGAGTCCCTCCCAGGCCATTCCTGGGATGCTTCACTTCATAGCCCTTGGGTGGCTCACTCTACATTCCCCCAGGAATCCCCCAAAGCCTGTTCACCCAGAAGACAGCACAGAGCATGCTCGGAAACAGAGGCAGCTTCAGAAAGACCAGGATCTGGAAGTGGTTGCTGCTGAGCAAGGGACCTGTGGGCATGTGAGAATGGAAAATAAATTCAAGGGGAGGGTCCAGGACCCAACTTTCTCTTCCCACATTTCTTAATGCCTTATCTCAAAGACCCAAGTGATCCAGAATCAAACTAAGAAATAACTGGAGGATGTCTCCCCCTGTGATCCCACCACCCTTCCTCCCCCAGTCTCTTGTTAAGGAGAGGTGATGGGTGAAGAGAGGAAAGGGCTCTGGGTAGACACAGATTTCTAGAAGCATGGCCTGGAGCTGCCTGCTGTCTCCCTCTTATTAGTTGACTTTATTGATTGTGGGTCAGATCTCATGCAGCACAGGATGGTACATGATGTACCATGTATCATGATGTAGTTATGACTTGGAGCTTCGGTCTCTTCTGCCTTCCATTCCCTAGAGCCTGTAATTAGACATGTGGACCAAAACACACAATCCATTCAGTTCTAGGCATCAAACTCTCAGCTTTTGTGGATGTTAGGCAAGTACTCTAGCAACTAAGCTGCATGCCCACAGAGGTCAGAAGAAGAACACTAGAACTACAGTTACAGATGGTTGTGAGCTTCTGTGTGGGTTCTAGGAACCAAATATGGGTCCTCTGTGAGAGTTACAAGTGCTCTCAATCACTGAGTCATCTTTTCTGTCCCAAGAGACTACACTTGGCAAACAGCTTTTGACTCTGTTTTGAGGGTGGAAGATAACTGCAGACACCTGGTTGGACACAAAACACCAGCATTCAGCACCACCCACAGGGCTCAGAGTGATAGCTGACTTATTTCTGGAAGTAGAAAGGGACCACCCTACACCTAAATTGGGATAAACTGCAACTGTAAGGACACATGGGCAATATATAAAGAAAGGGAAATCATGGGGACATGAGAAGGTAGTGGAGCCCCCTTTTCCTAGAGTCTGACTGGAGCCTCTTGTCAGCAGATGAGAACATTCCAGGACAATCGGTGTCTGCTATAAAGGCTGCTGTCATAGAGCTTTTTCATATGTAGATATTTAATGTTGAAGTAGCGATGGCCCAGACTTAAGGCTTGAATGTGCATGCTCTTGGGTAAGGCTTCACTCCTTTACTCACATTGCCCAAGAAAATGGTATCTTAGAGAAACCCTGTCTGGAAAAGCCAAAAAAGAAACAAAAAGGAAAAAGAAAGAGATATCTTTAGGACTATTAGATATTTTTGATAAACCTTATTCCCTTGAACTGCAAGTCCAAATAAACCCTTTCTCCCCTATGTGGTAGGAGGAGTTTATTAATACCAATTGTGAGAACATTTTTGTTGAATCCAGGTTGGGCTGTTTAAGACACAGGTATAGAGTATTAAGGTCTCATAAGCTAGCAGAGGAGTGGCTTAACCAGCTGAGCAAGTTTAACTCTGAGGACTTGGGAGAGAGAACTAAAAAAGCCAGAGCCCCGAGGAGAAGGGGGCTCTACAAAGGAGGGATAAGAAGCCAGATCCCTGAGGAGAAGGGAACTCTACAAATGAGGAAAAAAATCCAGAGTCCCGAGGAGAAGAGGGCTACAAATAGAAAAGAAAGAAGGAGCTCCACAAAGAAGTAAGCTCCACAAATATGTAAAAGAGAATGGGCTTTACAAAGAAGAGTAAAGAGGCTTTACAGAGAAGTAGGAGAAAAGGCTCTACAAAGAAGTAAGAGAAAGCTCTATAAAGAAGAGAAAGGGCTACAAGGTAGAACAGGTTGCTGCTCTCCCAGTTGCTGGTGCTCCCCCAAACTGCTGCTTGTTCTTCCTGCTGCTGTCTCCTGGTTTGCTGGTCTTCTGGTTCACTGGTCTGCTGGTTTGCTGGACTTCTAATGAGACTGGTATTACCCCCAAAGAATCCAATGACCCTATGCAGTAGGAAGTAGCTCAAAGAGACCTATGTTCCTTCTCCCTCTAACCTTCTTTCTCTCCCACATAGGGTTGGGGATTGAAGAGAACAGGGGTGGAAGGGAGGTAGAGGTATTAAGCACAATACATTAAGTACAGTAAAATCAAGCAGAATCTACAAATTGGATAATTAAAAAGCTTTGTCTACACCCTTAAGTTGCTTCTTGTCCATTGTTTTGTTACAGCAGTAAGAAAACTAATACATTTTAGCAGCAAGACCAGCAGGAAGCATTCATTCAGTGCTATTCTTGAACACATAAGTTTATCTTGATTCTTGACACTTGACACCATAGCCAGTAGTAAGAGCCCAGTGTGGAAGATGTATCTAGGCCTCATTTTCAGTTCTTTTTTGTAGCTGCCTCTTACTGTGTGTCTGTAAAATAATGACAACGCTACCTTTTCTGCCTGAGTCACAAATGGATCATAGGATTCCATGGTATTCACAGTCCCTATGAGACCAGCTACTGCGGGCTCCATATGCTGCTGAGAACACATGGTACTCACCATTCTGCACTTCAATTATTTCCTCTGATATTTTTTCCATTAAAATTATTTCATTCAAATTATGTTTTCTAAAAGAGAAGACTCTGTGAGACTCATCTTTGGAAGTTTTGTCATGTGAAGCCCTCCCTGTAGGGACCCCTGCCTTCTCTGGAGAGAGTTTTGATGATCTGATAGTAAGAGGGATTCCTGCATTAGAACCAACAACTGAGTTCCATGAGTTCCCGCCTGAGACCTCACCTGAGACCTCCTTTGCTCTCCACAACCTTCTTCTTCCCTTCCACTTTACCAAAGAGGTTCTGTACAGTCATTGGGGTCATAATCTCCAGTTATTAAGGTTTGGATGGGGACTGACTCAACCATAGGTGGTTTGTCTGTTTTGTTTTCATTCCTTCCTTCCTTTCTTTTAATAGCAGAGGAAACATTTGTTCAGAAAAAGGGAGAAAATAACTTCCAAGAGAAAGGACTCAAAGGAGAAATGCCCCTTGTTGTTATTTCTCATGTCTCATGTAGCCCAAGTTGGTGTCAAACTTGCTATGTAGCAGAGGATAGCCTCGAACTCTTGATCTTCCTAGCTCCAACTTCCAAATGCTAGCATTATAGATTTGCACAATGTGCCTGGAAAAATGTTAGATACTTGGGTTTTGTTGTTTTGTGTTTGTAACCCATGTTGGCCTAGACCTTATACTATGTACAAGTTGGCCTCAGCTGGCCTTGGATTCATGATTCTCCTGTCTCAGCCTTCTGACTGCTACTGGGATTACAATCCTATACCAACATGCCTGGTTGGGCACAGATTTTTTTTTTTTAAGTTCGCCAAAGAATTTGAAAGTGCATCTGGATTTGGGTTTCTGCCAATATAAACAAATGTGGTCAGTGGGACTGGGAAGTGGGGCTCTACTCCACCCCAGATAGCCCTGCCCATATGGGTCACTTCCCCATTCTGAAAGTAGGAAAAGTATTATAGTACAAGAATAGCCACACAAACCACTCAGGCACCAATCTCAGTCAGATATTGATAGTTTGCTGAACTCATACCCCGAGACTGATCATGACCAGCATGACCGGGCCTACAGAGGGGTCTTGGGAGCCTAACTATGGCATCAGACTGCTTCTAAGGCAGGTTTTTTTTTTTTAATAAGAAAAACTGCATCCAGGTAACAATCAGGTAACTAGCTGTAGGAAGCAAGGGGATGGCAGCATTGCATCATTTTGACTAGCTAGACAAAGCATTTCTAACTGACCTTTAATTTGATTGGTTCCAAGAGGAGCTGTAGTTGGGATTCTTCAGAGTGCCAAGGTAACAAAGTATAAGTAATTTCATCTAATAACTAAAATGGAGACTGAAGACAAAAATGGCTGCAGTTGTGCTAAAGAAGCAGGCCCCAATGCTTAGCAGCATTTAAAGTCGCTTCCTTGGACCCTTAACCCTGCAGCCAAGCACATTCTTTTTCCTTTCTTTCAATTTACTTTTCTTCATGTTTATTGGTGTTTTGCCTGCATGTATGTCTGTGTGAAGGTGTCAGGTCCCCTAGAAATGGAGTTACAGAGAGTTGTGAGCTACTATGTGGATGCTGGGAATTGAACCCAGGTCCTTTGGAAGACTTAGGGCTCTTAACTGCTGAGCCATCTCTCCAGGCCCCAAAACATATTCTCTCTTCTCTCTCTCTCTCTCTCTCTCTCTCTCTCTCTCTCTCCCACCCCTTTAGATTTTTCGGACCAGGGTTTCTCTGTGTATCCCTGGCTGTCCTGGACTTGCTTTGTAGACAAGGCTGGCCTTGAACTCACAAAGTTCTGCCTGCCTCTGCCTCCTGAGCACTGGGATTAAAACTGCACCACCATGCCTGGCTCCCAAAACATTCTTAAGGAGTGTTCCTGTAATCTGGGAGCCTTGGGGTGTTAGATATCAGACCCAGAACCCAGTTTACAGTGAAAGACCAAATCAAGTCTTGACAGGAGTAGAGGGCAGGGAAGTGTGACCCATTTCCTTGCATTTGCCT
>CAJQZJ010004796.1:3788168-3807994 GCA_907164525.1 Lophiomys imhausi | reverse complement strand
CTTTACTTGATTGGCTGTTCATTTGGTATTTAGCCTGTGGGTTGGGTCTGCCCAGGCATTCAGAAGACTGTTTTCAAGGGACCTGAATAAACTGCTGGAGAAGAGCTTTTGTGAGTTGCGTCATCCTTGCTGGTCGAGGGGGACGCGACAACAGACGTTAATTTCTACCACCTTCTCCCTCATCTTTGGCCTTCTCCTGGCTTCAGCTTCTCTTCTTAAACTAATTCAACTCCAAAGTCAGCCAGAAAAGCTTCCTCATTTGTTCTAACTACCTAGAGCCTTTCTGTGGTGACTTCACACAAACATGTCCCACTGCACACTGTAGTCCCATGAGCTGTCCCACTATACACTGTAGCCTCTTATCCTAGACTGACTCTAAGAAACTCTGCTATTTCCCCCAAGTCTTTTCCTCAATTTCTGCCTTTTTTTCTTTAGGCAATTGGGTTTCTGCTCCTGATGGACAACTATCTATCTTTTGCCACTCCAGGCCCTTCTGCTTGTAACACCTACCTTACTGGTTTGCTTCCAAATTCTGATGGAAAACAACTTTGGGGGTTCTTTAAACCTTACAAGTAACTTATAAAGTATAAGAGCTGGGTGTGGTGGTGCTACAAATTATCTCATAGCATAGGATGTAGACACACTTACCCTACCAAAGAAAAAAGAAAAAAATGGTCTTTCCAACTCCTGATCCTCCTGCCTCTGCCTCCCTGGTTCTGGGACGACAGGCATGTGCTTCCTTGCCTACTATGCATGCTTCATTTCTAAGTCTTGTGGTTCTATCATTTGACATTGTGTTTTTGAGATTCACGAAACTGATATGTGGATGCTCTAACATGAATCTTGCTTGTGTTGCCTCTGGCTGGCTCTGTAAGCATTCTATTAGATATCTTTCCTTTCTGTGGATAAACACTTTGGAGCCTTTTTTTTTCCTTTTCTTCTCCCTCCTTCCCTCCTACCCTCCCTCCCTCCTCCTTTTCCACCCCTCTCTCCATCTTGCTTTTGTTATCAAACAAGACATGAGATGGCTGGATATAGTACCAAGCACACATCACCAAGACCTGCTTTTTATGTGGATTCTGCAGATCCAATGCAGGTCCTTGTGCTTGCACAGCAGGCACTTTGGTGACTGAACCACCTCCACAGTCTATAGATTAGATAAATAGATGATAGATAGATGATAGATAGATAGATAGATAGACAGATAGATAGATAGATAGATGGATGATGGATAGATAGATAGATAGATAGATAGATAGATAGATAGATAGGGATATAGATCTTTCTTTTGATAAATGGCTTTTAATTATAATGTAGCAACCTAGTCAATATTTGCCTCTCATTTAAGAAATTATTAATACCAAGACAAGCTCATGCTTGTAATCCCAACACTTAAGAGGTAGAGGCAAGAGAATCCATGGTTTCATCCTCAACTACATAGTAAGTTCCAGGTCATGTTAGGCTACATAAGACTCTGTCTTAAAAATCAAGTAGTGAGCCGGGCGGTGGTGGCGCACGCCTTTAATCCCAGCACTTGGGAGGCAGAGGCAGGTGGATCTTTGGGAGTTCGAGGCCAGCCTGGTCTACAAAGCGAGTCCAGGACAGCTAGAGCTGTTAAACAGAGAAACCCTGTCTCGAAAAACCAAAAAAAAAAAAAAATCAAGTAGTGACTGGAGAGATGGCTCAGCAGTTACAAGCACTGTCTGCTCATCCAGGTTTGATTTCTCAGCACCCATATGGCAGCTCACAACTTCCTATTACTTCATTTCCAGGGGATCCAACTCCTTCTTCTGGCCTCTGTGAGCACTGTCATGATGCAAAGACATGCACAGAGGCACAAATACCTATGCACATAAAAAAATAATAAAAATGTTTCAAAAAACAAACAACTTAAGATAAAGAAGAGGAAAATAGTAACAGTAAGGAATAAGAGAAGGTGATCCCCTAAAAAACACATTATTTTTTGTATTTTCTTGTAAACATTTTTATTTTTAACTCCTTACATTTTTATTCATTACTATTGAGTATGTTTGTGGTATGTGTATGCATGCTTGCCACAGCACACACTTAGCAGTCAGTGAAAATCTTTGTGGAATCAGTTCTCTCCTTCCACCTACAGAATGTGAGTTCTGAGAACTAAATTTAGGTCACCAGGCTTGCACAGCATCTTCAGCCACTGAGCCTTCGTGATTCACACCAGTACACTGTGGTCTCCTAGCTACAGCTTTAGTCTCAAGTCTCATGTCTCTCTTCTTGGGTATCAGGAAGTCTTCATAAACACTGGCCAGGTATCTTCTATTCACATCTTGGGACTAGCCAATCAAGTTCCTAAAAGGAAAATCAAATATGGGCTAGATGGTCCAATGTTTAAGAGCAGTGGCTGCTCTTGCAGAGAAACTGAGTTCAGGTCTTAGCACCCACAATGGGTGTCTCACAACCCAGCTCAAGGGATCCAACGCCTCCTTCTGGCCTCTATAGTCATTGCACTTATATGGTGCACATACACACATAGACAAAGCACTCATAGATGTAAAAATAAAATGAAACTTTTAAAAATAAGGAAAGGTTTCTGAAAAGTCCATGTTGGGACTCTTGAGTGTGAGTACATACCAGAGTTAGGGTTTCTATTGTTGTAACCATAAGCCACACAACCAAAAGCAACTAGAGGAAGAAAAGGTTTATCTTGCTGTCTCCTCCATTTCACAGTTAAGCATCAAAAACAGTTAAAATAGGAACTCAACCAGGGCAGGAACCTGGAGAGGAGCTGATGCAGGGACCACGGAGGGATGCTGCTTACTACTTCTTACTCATGGCTTGCTCACCCTGCTTTCTTTTTTGGTTTGTTTTTTTTTTTTAATTGTTTTTCATGCACCCTGTTCCCTGTTCTTTCCCACCTCCCCTCAGACCCACCCTCCACCCTTGCAACTTCCTCCAACTGTTAAAAAAAAAAAAAAAACTCATGATGGAAGATGTAGTGTCTCAGTGTGTCCCACAATATTCCCCTTTGTCCACGTGTTTTTGCTTGCAAATGTTCATCTTAATGACTCCTTGGTCTGGTATGAGGCCACTGCTTCTGTTACCTTGTCAATACTGGAACTTTGCTGGGACTCCTCTCAGATATGCTGTTATTGTCCTGTGTCATGGAGATCCTGTAGTTTTGGGTCTGTGGAGCTGGCCTCTTCATGCACTCCAGCAGTTCATCCATGGGGTGAGTCAACTGAAAGTCCTGGTTCTGGGCCTGCAACCCCCACTTGCAGGGCCTGCTCTCCTGAGTGCTGCAGCAGGTAAAGTGTTGGACCAGCTCTCCTGCTCTCATCACCCCATCAGGGCCAATTCTCCCACTTACTATCTGTGTCAAGGGCAAGACAGTAAAGGGGACCTCTCCCTCGTCAACACCACAAAACAGACAGAAGGCAGGGCTGGGTCTCCCACACTCACTCCCTTAGGGCTGGCTCACCCACAATCCCCACATCTAGGGCCAGCTGTAGTGTGCTGCCCAGGCAAGGTGCAGAGCTTGCTCTTCCGAGTGCTGCAGCATGTGAGGGGCAGGGACAGTTCTCCTACTCTTGAGATCCCCATCTGGGTCAGATCTTCTGTCTGCCAGCGGAGGTGAGGGCCAAAGGGAGAGGATCTCCCCCTTGCCAACACCACCACAAAGCAGACAAAACAGGACTGGCTTTCCTACAATCACATCCTCAGGGCTGGCTCACCCACACCCTCCTCAACCAGGACCAGGCAGGGCTCCCCTAGTCTCTGGATTGTTTTTTGTCCTTGGAGCCCATCTGGTGCTTCCTTGGTGCTGGACTGGTAGAGGACACAGGCTAGCTCACCTTCCAGGCCCTATGACACTGAGGTTGTGTTGGTATCTGGCTTGCTTCCCACCACACCCCTAGAATGTTAGGCTACTATTTATTCAGATGTTCATAGGTCAGAACACTGAATGTACACATAACCTCTCTCCTCTCTGCCACCTACTGATGCATATGAGACACAGCAGCCACATCTGCAGTGCTTCTAGGGGCATGTCAACCTGTTTTCTGATAGAACCCAGTACCAGCAGCCCAGGGATAACACCACTCACAATGAACTGGGCCCTCTCACATCAATATGAATTAAGAAAATGCTCTTTACATTTCTATCTGATAGAGGCCTCTCTCTCTCTCTCTCTCTCTCTCTCCCTCTCCCCCTCCCTTTCCCCCTTCCCCCCTCCCTCACTCTCCAGAGTCTCTCTGTGTAGTCCTAATGGCTGTCCTGGGACTCACAGAGATCCACTTGCCGCTGCCTCCCTAGTTCTGGCAGTAAAGGTGTGTGCCACTATGTCGGTCATGGAGGTATTTGTCAGTTGAGGTTCCCTTCCCTCAGATGACTCTAGCTTGGGTCAAGTGGACATAAAAACTAGCCAGCATGGTGCATCAGCTCCATCTTTAACATAACTTCCTTAACTCTGAACATGAAGTGCAACCCCAATTTTTTGGGAATTTTGAAAATATCTTTTAAGAGTTGGTGAGATGGACCAGCTTCACTATGAAAGCCTAGCCATCCTGAGTTCCATGCCCAGAACTTAGGGTGGAAGGAGAGAACATTCTCCCCAAAGTTGTCCTCTGACTCCCACATACAAGCTGTGTTGCACACCCATACTCACAAACACATAGCACATCACACACACACACAAGAAATGAAATTTAAAATAAATAATAAAATGTTCTCTAATAAACTGTTTCCTTTTTGAAACCTGTCCATGTGTTCTTGAATTTGATTCTAATAACTTATGTTTTGGGGTTTTTTAAAGATTTTTAAAGATTTGTCATATTTTAATTATGTGTGTGTTGTCATTTTGTGATGCATTAGTGTTCTACTGCTGTGATAAAATGCCATCCCAACAAAAACCAACAAAGACAGCAGCCGCTAGCACCTGCCACAGAGTTCTGAGGAGTCAGGAACACCCATAGAGACTCTGAAGGGTGACACAGTAGCAGAAAAGGAGTCTGCAGAGCCCGCAGTAGCCCTGGAACAACTAAGAAAAAAAACAAGTCTTCTGAGAAGATGCTTTTTAAAGGCGAAGTAAAGAACTCAAGAAATTAAACACCGCCGGGCGGTGGTGGCGCACGCCTTTAATCCCAGCACTTGGGAGGCAGAGGCAGGCGGATCTTTGTGAGTTCGAGGCCCGCCTGGTCTACAAAGCGAGTCCAGGACAGCCAGAGATATTCAGAGAAACCCTGTCTTGAAAAAAACCAAAAAAAAAAAAAAAGAAATTAAACACCAAATAACCCAATCAAAAAAATGTGGAACAGAACTCAATTGAGAATTCACAAAAGAGGAATCTCTAATGGCCAAGAGAAACTTGAAGAAATGCTCAACATCCCAACATCCTTAGTTATCAGGGAAATACAACTCAAAACAACTCTGAGATTCCATCTTACACCCATCAAAATGGCTAAGATCAAAAACTCAAATGATAGCACATGCTGGTGAGGATATAGAGAAAGGTGAACACTCCTCCATTGCTGGTGGACATTCAAATTTGTACAACCACTTTAGAAATCAATCCAGTGATACCTCAGAAAATTGGGAATAGTTCTACCTCAAGACCCAGTCATACCACTCCTGGGCCTATATCCAAAAGATTCTCCACCAAACCACAAGGACTCAACTATGTTCTTAGCAACTTTATTTGTTTTTTTTTTT
The DNA here is from genome assembly GCA_907164525.1 of Lophiomys imhausi. NCBI lineage: Eukaryota > Metazoa > Chordata > Mammalia > Rodentia > Muridae > Lophiomys > Lophiomys imhausi. Next base: position 3,802,309 of record CAJQZJ010004796.1, on the reverse strand, counting down.
TTTTTTTTTTTTGGTTTTTCGAAACAGGGTTTCTCTGTTTAACAGCTCTGGCTGTCCTGGACTCGCTTTGTAGACCAGGCTGGCCTCGAACTCACAAAGATCCGCCTGCCTCTGCCTCCCAAGTGCTGGGATTAAAGGCGTGCACCACCACCGCCCGGCGCAACTTTATTTGTAATAGCCAGAAACTGGAAACCACTCAGATGTCCTTCAACCAATGACTGGATTAAAAAACTGGTATATTTACACAATGGAATACTACTCACCTATCAGAAACAAGGGAATCATACAATTTGCAATCAGATGGATGGAACTAGAAAAGCTCATCCTGAATGAGCTAACCCAAACCCAGAAAGACACACATGGTATGTACTCACTTATAAGTGGATATTAACCATATGGTACAGGGCAACCATCCTACAATCCACAGACACAAACAGACAGGAATTAGCATAACAATCCTATGAAAAACTCCACTCAGCAGTGGGTCATGGACCCTGTTGCCTGTTAATGGAACACATTACCCTAGTTGGGCTGGAATATCAGGCCTCAGTACAAGAGGAGGTTCTTAACCCTCATATGATGAACTGAGAGATATTGATATGTGGGGGAGAAGGAGAGGATGGAGATGGGGAAGAGGTAAGGAGAGTCGGACCAGGAGGGGAGGAAGAAAGGGACTGTGATCAAGATGTAACTTGAAAAAAAAAATTTTTTTTTTTTTTTGGTTTTTCGAGACAGGGTTTCTCTGTGTATCCTTGGCTGTCCTGGACTCACTTTGTAGACCAGGCTGGCCTCGAACTCACAGTGATCCGCCTGCCTCTGCCTCCCAAGTGCTGGGATTAAAGGCGTGCGCCACCACCGCCCGGCTTAAAAAAAATTTTTTTTTAAAAAAAGGAACACACAGGGAAAAAAAAGTGGAATCACAAAATTGGGAAGAAAGATGGCAGGACAGAGCCAAGCTTAGCTCAGAATGACAAATCTATACCTTAGCTGCCGTGTCTCAGACAGCAGGCTGCAGGCATGAAGGTCATGCCTGATGGGCCATGGGGAAGCCTGCACCCACGATGGGGAAGTGAGCTGTGGCCTGGAGCTCTGGCAGAAACAAATCATTGCTGAATAGAGCAGGTCCTAGGCCTTAGGGCACTTCCAGCATGGGGTTACCTGGACTGCAGCCTGTACTGTTTGCCTGCTGGGAGACAGAGAGTGCAGGGCAAAGGTACTGGCCACCAGCTACAAGCCAGCGAGCCTCAGGGGGAGGTGTGCCACAGCCAGGAGTCTCACAGAACCTGTCCCTGGATGCCCAGCCTATCCACAACATCACTCTGACTCTGGGCAATGGCAGGATATCCTAGACAAGTCTCAGCAACATTCCAGGATTTATGGTGCTTCAGAAACCAGAAACCTTGAATCAGTCCAAAGACTCCTTGCAATGAATATTTGCATATAAAGCTGTTTGAGGAAAAATATACTGTGTGACACACTGCAGTTTCCAGTGCCACTGCAATGAACGAATATGCTGTGGACAGGTGGGAAAGATGGAGGAGTGGAGTGGTGAGTACACTGTGGAGAGAAACAGAACTAGAGACATGACAGAGGTGACAGGTGTGTGACAGAGGCTGAGATGGTGGACAGGGAAGCATGCTGTTGCTAAGTAGGGCCAACATGGTGGTGTGCTGTAGGTGTAACTTTTAAGCTATATTTATTAATATCTATAACCTCCTACCAACCAACCAAACCCTAACACTTTAGAAAGGGTACCAAGATGTCACAGGTCTTTTGGGGCAACTGGTCAGCAGTCTGTCTACAGGAAAACCACAATCAACAGTCACTCAGTGGTCACCTGGCTCTGGGGTTGCTATGGTAGCCTCACTTCTGCTTGGGTTTGACCTCCTCCTCGCTGGTCCTAGCCTAGGGCAGCTGCTGCTGCCTGCCTGCCAGCCTGCACAGCCAGTCTGCTGTGGCTCTCCTTAGCCTTCACCCCCGCCCCATTCTTATGAACCTTATCTGTGCAGGTCCCCAGTGTGCTGTGGCCAGCCTGCCGTGGCTCTCCTTAGCCTTCACCCCTGCCCTGTTCTTATGAACCTTATCTGTGCAGGTCCTGCACCACACTTCTTCAGTCAGCCTGAGTTTGCTGGCTCCGGGTTGTCCCACCTGAGGCCACAGTCTCCTCACCATCTGCTGGCCTAGGCGTAGACCTCTGGCGTACATCTGCTTGGGGTCAGGCCTTTTCTGTCTGCATGCCTTTGATGCCAGAGTTGGTGCATGCTCATTTGGCACTGAGATCTCTGGCTGGCCTTGGGCTTTTTCAGCCTTTGACTAGACTCTGTCCCAGTGGCCGCAGCAGGCTGTTGGCACACCGCAGCTGGGGTGGCTGCCTCTTCCATCTGTAGGCCCTGCAGAACCCTTACTCGGCCGGCAGGTGCTGCTCTCATTGTCTTGGAACTCTGGCTTTTCTTGACTTTCCCAGGCTTGCTTGTGGCAGGTGCCACTTTCTGTGACTTTCTCCACCTTCCTGGGCTCTGCCCACCTAGGCCATAATCTTCAGCAAGATTCAGCAGCTAGAAGGGTTGTTTTTTTTTTTTTTTTTTAAGTTAGGCAGTGATGAGCAGCTGAGCAGCGTTCAGAAGCAAAGCCAAGCAAAAAGCCCTCTCACTCCAGCTTCCCAGACTTTCCTTTATATGTCGCTTTCTCTTAATTATGCAACAGGCTCTTTTCTCATTGGCCAGCCTTATGCCCTCCTTCTAAGGTACACCTGTTAATCAGGACCGCCACTGCCCCAGGAGATGTTGAAGCACAAAGTTCATGTGGATGTCTCTGCCCTACAGCAGCTGGGGGCCGCGTTGATGTCTGAGGTCCCTGTTACAGCTGAAGGTGAGTGTTGATGGTCTGTGCCACTGCCTGAAACCATGTTGCTGTCTAATAAGTTATTCTCTCCCAATGAAATGAGCCAATTCAAGCAAAACCAAAGTATAAAGGCAGGTTTATCAGGTGAAGCTCTCAGGTGGGTTCACTGGTCCCAAGGAATGAGGCCAGGGAAGTCCACATGGGGAGGGAGACAGAGGAGAAGGGGAAAAGAAAGACAGAAAGAGTGTACACATGCAGAAAGAGAGGAAATGCAGAGAGAGAGAGAGAGAGAGAGAGAGAGGAGAGAGAGAGATACCAAAATGTCTGAGTTATATAGGGAAGAGCTTCTGGGGGAGGGCAAGCCCAGCCCCTGGGCTGGAAAGTTCAGCATAGAGGGTGGGGCATGCCAGCCGTGCCATGTAACAGGTAGGGACTGGGAGATGCTGGGAGAATCTAGAGTCCATATTCACTTTGATATGTTAAATATGTGCCTCAGCCATATTGTCCTGAGACTGAAGTCCAACATCCCAGCCTTTTGTTAATAATAAATGAGTAAGAGGTGATGTAATCATCTATGATGACTTCCTGCTGATATTGGGGAGTCATTATCAAGGGTTCAAAAGCTAGAATGTTGGCCAGGTCTGGGAAGGGCAGGCTGTTGTCCAAGTTCTGCAGGACCATCTGGGGCTAGGGACATGAAGCAGTTTGTGAGGCTGGATTTGAGCACCTGTGGGTCCCCACTTTGGAACTGTCCTGGATTCAGAAAACACCTGAACTTGGCAGGATGCTGTAAAAGATTAGATAGATGAGATAGATGGATAGATAGATAGATAGATAGATAGATAGATAGATAGATAGATAGATGCTATATATGTGTGTGTACATATATGCATGCATATACATATGTATATATATGCATATTTGGGGCAGAAGATAAAGTTAGGGAGAAAATTTTTTTCTTGGGTGTACATTGTAATTTTTAGGCCCATGATCTTGGCAGTTGGGGCAGTGAGAGTCCCAAAACCAGGGAAAAGGGGAGGGAGCCACCCTCAGAGGGAGGTCAACAGCTTGTTGATTGACAGTACTTATCTAGAGTCCATTTGACCTGTGAGAGGTGGATTTAGGTGTATTCTCTGAAGCTTAGAAGAATCTTTTTAGCCGGGCGGTGGTGGCGCACGCCTTTAATCCCAGCACTTGGGAGGCAGAGGCAGGCGGATCTTTGCGAGTTCGAGGCCAGCCTGGTCTACAAAGCGAGTCCAGGACAGCCAGAGCTGTTAAACAGAGAAACCCTGTCTCGAAAAACCAAAAAAAAAAAAAAAAAAAAAAAAAAAAAAAGAAGAATCTTTTTAGGTTCACAAAAAGAGATAAATTTTAGATATGTTAGTATTACCACTGTTTGTAATCTGTACTGATATCCACATTGTAGGGATATCATTGTAGTGACTCACACCTTTGAGTCATAATAGAAGCTTGGGAAACAATTTAAAATCTTGAGCTTGGCCTATGATAGTGGATCTACAGTAGAAATTTTTTTTTTAAAGATTTATTTATTATGTTTACAGTGTTCTGTCTGTAGGTATATCTGCAGGCCAGAAGAGGGCACCAGATTTCATTATGGATGGTTGTGAGCCACCATGTGGTTGCTGGGAATTGAACTCATGACCTCTGGAAGAGCAGCCAGTGCTCTTAACCGCTGAGCCATCTCTCCAGCCCCTACAGTAGAAATTTTTACCAGAATTAGACCAATAATTCATCAGAACTCCATTAATTAATGTTAAAACTCTGAAGTCTTAATATAACAGTAGCATAGTGAGGGGAAGAGATCTGAAGCATTTTTCATCCCTTTTATATACCTTAAATCATTTTTTATCACCATTTAAGTTTTTTACATCCTATAACCTTCATATCTTGCATTTACCAACCTTAAAACACCTTCTTAGATCCTCAACCACTTTTTTTAGACCCTCAAACACCTTCTTAGATCCACAAAATCTTTCTTAGATCCTCATAACTTTAGTTTTTGTAACCTCAGATCTTACATAAACTTTATACTTTTTCCTGTCCAATTATTCACCATGAGACACAGGTGATTGATTACTGGGAGCAGTCACTGTAAAGTGAGTTCCTTTAGATAAAGGAAACAGTAAAAAGTTACTTCTTTCTGGGTGTGGTGGCGCACGCCTTTAATCCTAGCACTTGGGAGGCAGAGGCAGGTGGATCTCTGTGAGTTCGAGGCCAGCCTGGTCTACAAAGCAAGTCCAGGACAGCCAGGGCTGTTACACAGAGAAACCCTGTCTTGAAAAAAACAAAAAAAAAAGTTACTTCTTTCATTAGACTAGTCTTCACAACCATCAGAGGCCTGAGAAGGATACTCTAAATGGCCTGTGCATCAATTAGAATGGCAGAGATTTATCAATTACCTAGACGGCCACCCCATTAGACTCCTGTGCTGTCAGTGGCTAAGTTGAGGGCACAGGTGCCAGGGCAGTTTCAGTTTTCATCTGCCAGGCCCAGACAGACTTTTCTGTGAAGCAGGAACTTGGAAAGGCTGTCCTATCTTTGTCTAGGCAAAGTAGGCAGTCAGTTTTCCACTGCCCTGCCTGTGCACAGTTTGGACAGGTCCTGGCAGTGGGAGAGGCATTGGGCAGTTGTTCGCAGTGGTTAGCATACAGGTGGAGTCATGAGAGCCCCATCTATCTTCTTCGGAGACCTTGGAGGGAGGAGTCACTATTAGGATTTGGGATCTCTGTCAGGGTAAGTTTAAGCATCTTAAACGCCATATTCAGCAGGTCTTTGAAGTGCCTGAGGGACATCTATCTATCTAACATATATTTGAATAGACAGACTTTCCTTGTTTCTAGTTATCTGCCCTAGGCTTAACCTTGAAGAGTTATACAGGAGGTTAAATAAAGCCATTCCTGTTAGGTTTGAGTCTTAAAAATCACAATTTTGAATTGAAGCTATTATAGTATTAAAATAAAAATTGTAATCATAGATGCAGTTCATAAAGGTTGGCGATTTGTCTGATCCTACTATATTATGTCATTATAGGCCAATGCAGTTTTCTGTGTGTCTTAGTTTACCTGAACAGTTAAAGGTTAAAAGACAGAGAAGTTAGATTTGGCTATCAGCAAGTTACTGAATGCATTTGGCAGCCCTTAGCTAAGATGGCGGTGAAGTTTGACTTTGCCATTACAAAGATGGATGCCAGTCATGTGGTTGCCCTTAATCAAAATGGCGGTGAAGCTATGACTCCACTTACTTATCCCATAGTCCAGATGGTGGCCAGCCACGTGTTGTATATATTGTTCCCCCTTGGCTGGGGTGTAGTTAAATGGGTACAGAAGGCAATTTAAATGAACCAGGCTGCTCTGTCACCACCACCATTGCAACTGTGTGGACAGGAGGGTGATGGAGTGGGGGGTGTGGGGGCTAGGTGGCACCTGGAACCATTGTGCTCAGCCCCTGAAGCTGCTTTGCAGTGAAGGAGGGTGAGGGTACAAGAGAGCGGTTTCCAAAAGGCCTGGACTCAAGTTCATACTGAAGTTGTCTGTGCAAGGTCTGAGGCAACTCAATATGGATAAATGTCTTAGGAGACACCCAGCAGTGTCTGGCAATTGTGATTTAAACCCTGTGATATCCATTTTACCAGTCTTTGCCGGAACCCGAAGGCTCAACTGTGCAGTGTCCTGCACGTAAGCCTGGGGTCATACAGTGGGGGGTGAGGAAATGTCTTTTAATCTGAAGACTTCTCATTGAACAAAAACTATCTGTTTCAGAACAGATAGACTTGCCCTTGCAGGCCAGCTTTTGGCAGGGGATCCCAGGGGTCTGGAGACCCAGAGGGAGCACCTGGTGCTCCAGGGCTGCTGAGAGGCGGTGACTCACTGAATCCAAAATTGATTGTGTCAGGCAGAGAGAAAAAAGGGGGAAAGGAGTAGTCTTCCATTCCCACATGGGGCTAGAGGTTCAACTCCTCCAAGTCTCAGCATTACATGATAAGTTATTCTCCACCAATGAAATGAGCCTGTTCAAGCCAAATTAAAAAACAAAGGCAGGTTTGTTGGTTATAGCTCTCAGGGGGGTTCACTGATCCCAAGGAATGAGACCAGGGAAGTTGCCCTGGGGAGGGAGACAGAGGGGTGGTGGAAGAGAAAGAAAAGGTGTGCATTCACAGGGAGAGAATATGCATAGAAGGGAGAGGAAGCCAAAATGTCTGGATTATATGAAAAGAGTTTCTTGAGGAGGTGAAGCCCAGCCCCAGGGATGGAAAGTTCAGGGTAGAGGGCAGAGCATGCTAGTCATGCCATGTAACAGGTAAGGATGGGGCATGCTGGAAAACCTGGAGGCTAGCTCCACTTTGGTATGTTGAATATGCACCTCAGCTGCTTGTCCTGTGTCTGAAACCCAACAGTGTCCATGGGCCAGTTGCTGCCGAGGGCCGTGTCTAGGTCCATGATCCTACTGTAGCTGGGGGCTGTGTTGACGTCGGTAGTCCATGTCTGCCTGAGGCAGTGTTGATGTCCATGGGTCATGCTGTTGCCAGGCGACATGTTGATGTGAGAGGCCTGCATGGACACCTGCAGCCATGTTGATGTCCTTGGTCTGTGATGTGGCCAAGGGCTTTGATGGTGTCCGTGGCCAGTGCTGTGGCAGAGGGCCGTGTTGTCATCCATGTCTGTGCTGCCACTGGAAGCCCTGCAGATGTCCGTGATAGGGGCTGTTGCCAGAAGCCATGCGGAAGTCCATGATCCACGCTCCCGTTGACTGTGAAGGGTGAGGAAGCTACTCTTACAGTGGGGTCAGTGACTACAGACTCACGGTTCAGAAAGAGGGACTTAGAAAGAATCTGTGACAACTCCTACCCCCACTCCACCTCACCCCCTAAAAACCTAGCAGCCTACACAGAAAGCCATCGAAAAGAACTCTTAAAAATTGTGACGAGGATGCTGAAGTGTAGCTCTCCACAGTTGATGGCTTCTGGCTGGGGTGCAGGTGGCGAAGGACTCAGTTTTCTTTAAGGGGCTGTCCACTGGAAGTTTGACCATGCTCTAGTGAGTACATGAACAACACAAATTGAACTTGTTTTTTCTTTCTTTCTCTCTTTCCTTCTTCTTCTTCTCCTCCTCCTCCTTTTTGTGGGAGAGCTCACAGGACTTGGGGGTGGACCTGGGAGAACTAGGAAGTGAGCTTGATCAGTTTATGATGTGAAATTCCCAAGTAGTCAGTAAAAATACTTTGGAAAAAAAAAGCAACAAAACCCAAAAAACTGCCATACCAAGGCAACTTATAGAAGAGGATTATTTATCTGGACTTTTGTTCCAGAGTGAGTAGAGTTGATCGTGGTAGAGAATCATGACAGCAGGCAGCAGACAGAATAACTGAGAGCTCATATACAGAACCACAAGTGCAAAGCAGAGAGAGTGGACTGGGAATGGTATGAGGCTTTGAAACCTCACATGACAAACTTCCTCCACTGAGGCCATACCTCCTAAACCTACCAAAGCAGCACCATCAACTGGGGATCAAACGCTCATTGCCAGGTATGCTGAGCACAGCCCACTAATGCTTGAGATGGGAATTCTCAGCTGCTGGGGCCATCATTATAGTGCAGGTCATCTCTGGGTCTGACATCTAATCTAATCTAAACGTTCTACCCCTTGACCCAAGACCAGATAGTCTAGACATCTCCACAACTGGTCTGAGACTTGCCTCCTTTGCCTCTGTGTGCCCTGCACAGTTCTCTGACCTCCTAATTTCTACTGAGTGACCTAGCTCTGCCATTAACTGATCCCTCTTGTGCTGAGTAATTGACAGTAGGAAACACCCACTCTATAAAAGGAAGCATATGAGCGAGACACTCAAAGGCAACCTGGACAAGCAGAAGGAGTCAGCCGGGCTCTCCAGTGCTTTGCATATCCAGTTGGGACTTGGACTTGCAGCTGGCTAGAGGTCAAGGGGTGCACAGTGGGAAGGCAGGACCATGTGGCTGTCCCCAGCTCTCCTCCTTCTCAGTTTTCCAGGTATGTTCATCCAGAGCCTGGAGCCTTGGGACAGCAGGTGCAGAGCAGGAGGCAGAGGACACGTTCCTGGGTTTAAGGAGAGCTGCCAGCTTCAGGGAAATGTGAGGTGGCTCTGTAGCTTCATTCAGCAAAAGGACCCTAGGTTCTACAGAGTGCCAGGCATGCGTCAGGATCTGGGAACATGAAGGGAAAGGACAAATGGAGATGGCCATTAAAGGCACTGGCAGAATGTGACTTTGGAAATGCAGAAGACAGAGTGACGAGAGGCAATTGTGGATGATGCATCACCTGGCTTGCCTCTGAGTTCCAGGTCCCCAGCTGCCTGCTCTCTAAGTTTCAACATCAGGCTTTCCTAGACACCATGTAGGCTAGGCGTGAGCTAGGCCGTGCCTTGCACACTTGCTCACACGCAATCAATATGCAGTAGTGTAGTCAAAGGAACACATCAAATACAGCCACACTCTCCTTACATCCGGGACCACCCACCCACCCTCACACACTTAAGATGTCATACGCTGAGACTGTTCACAGAAGGGATTTTAATTTTATTTATTATGTGTCTGGATGTTTTGCCTATGTGTATGTAAGAGTACCATGTGTGTGCCTGGTACCCGCAGAAACTAGAAAGAGGTTACTGGATCCCCTAGAACTGGAGTTACAAATGGTTGCAAATTACCATGTTGGGGCTGGGAGTTAAACCTGGGTCATCTGATAGAGCAGCCAGTGTTCTTAACCACTGAACCATCTCTCCAGCAACACACCCTCCACCTTTTTTTTTTTGAAACAGGATCTCATTGTGTAGCCTTGACTAGCCTGGAACTTACTATGTAGATGAGGCTGGTTTCAAAATCATCGAGATTCTCCTCCCTCTACTTCCCAAATGCTAGGATTAAAGACATATGCCACTACACCCACTCTGTTAGTTAACTTCAAAAAAATAATCTAATAACAATGTGCTTTGGACATCTTTCCTGTCATTGTTTGGACATTGCTCTTTACTTTTTAACTATGCTATTGTTATATCAGAACTTCCTATTCTAATACCCTATTAATGGTCTTTGAGTTTTCCAGGTGTTTACTGTCACATCAGACTGAGGCTAATGCCCCACACTCCACTGTCTATATTAATCCTAGAACTGGAATGATGGTGTGCATGACCACAATGCACAGATTCTTCACAAAAATAACCAACAGCTTCATTGCTACCCACCACGAACTAGAAACTGAGCAAGACCTTGGGGTTGGGAATGGAGGGAGGGAGAAAATAAACACAGGACCTCTGTGCTTTGGGAGTGAGAAACTTATTGAGGATTGGGAAAAGAGATGGGTACATGAAATGAACTCAGGCTCCGAACCAAAGGCCAGGAGGCCAAGAGGAAGAGGCGGCTCGAAGAAGAGGATGAGACGCTGGGAAGAAGCCTGGCCTGGAGGAGGTGTGGGTGGAAGGTGGGCAGGATGGCGCTCTCCAGGAAGAACTAAGTCCACAGCCTTAAGAGGGCACAGTGGGGTTAGGGAAAGAGAAAAGCACGGGAAGATGTACAGCCTCTTCCCACAGAGGAGCAAGGAATGTCACTAATGAGAAACTAAAAAGAGTTTGCAATAAGACGTGTGTGCCAGAAAAGAAGCTTTTTAAGTCACCCTGGGAAGGGGGGTAGCTGACAAATGAGGACACGGGCTCAGTTTTGCCCCAGCAGCGATGTGAATCAGAAGAAGGATGCTCTGGACTTTCCTGAAGGCTACAGCCCTGATCCAGGTTCTAGATGAGGGCCACGTCTGTCCAAAAAGCCCCCAGTGTCCAGTATTAGATACTTACATGAGGTTTGTGAACAGCCAGGATATGACAGAAATGAGCATATCCTGGCAGCTGTGCAAAGAGGGAAGTGAGGCTCAGTGAAGTTAAGTAACTTACACAGGGTTTCTCAACAGTGCCATGGCAGATATGCTCATCTGCTGGCAAAGCTCAGGCTCTCTCTGCTCTGTCATGATGCCCCTTGGACTGTAGTGCCAGAGATGTAAAGAAGATGGTATGGGTTGACTGAACTGATCATAGATATTTTACAAAAGGAAGGAGAGGAGAGATCCACATAGATGCTAATTCTTTATTTAGGCTCCAGAGTGGAGTGAGCTTGGTACTTGTAAGTTTGCATCCTTTGTGGCTGCGGTAACAAGTGGCCACAAGCTCAGTGGACCAGAACAATATAACTTTACCTTACTCTTCCTAGACCAGGAGTCTAGAATAGTCTCATTGATCTAAGTCAAGGTTGGGCTCCTTCTGGAGATCTAGAGAACAATCCATTCCCTGGCTTTGTCCAACACCACACACACACACACACATCTGCCCATGTCCTCTCCTCCTCTTCAAGGCCAGCAGAAGAATGCCTCTTCTACTGCTAGGAAACCTAAGCCAATTTCATAATTCATTCTTCAGGAAGCATAGAATAATCCAGGAGAATCTTATCTATTAAGACGAGATCCTTCATCACATCTGCAAATGCCTTTACTCTCTTTCTTTTTAAAACTTCAGACAGGGTTTTGAAACTACAGATACACATCGAAGAGTCTTTTCTGCTATTTTCTTTGGTGTGTACAGAGCTTGTGTGGAGGTGAGAGGACAACTTGATGGGGTCCGTTCTCTCCTTCCACACGAATGGGTTGTGCGGATTGAACTCAAGTTTCCAAGTTTGTGTAACAAGTGCTTTTATTCACATATTGATCTGGCTGGCCTCCCTTTTTCCATGTTAGGGTACATGGTGAGGCACAGGTTGAGTATTAGATGTCAGAAGTCGGAGCTCAGTAGGCAGGGACAGGCAGATTTCTGTGAATTCTAAGCCAGTATGGTCTTTGTAGTGAGTTCCAGCCTAGACAGAGCTACACAGTGAGATCCTGCTCAGATAGATGATAGATAGATAGATAGATAGATAGATAGATAGATAGACAGACCGTCAGTCTGGGAGGGTTATTCTATCAAGCATAGATGCAGACCTCAAAGAAAACTAAATAAACTCCTGAGAGAATATCTGAGGTGTGAGGGGAGGCACCAGCCTATTGTGCAAACCTGCCCCATTTACAGAGACCAAAGACTATGGCTGAGAGATGGTCAAGAAAGACTCCCTCTGCAGCTCTCTGCCTCTTTGTCTGCTTCCAGGTGACTGACAACAAGGGGTCCCTGTAGGAAAGAGTATCTGTGTTTAATCAACGTCACAGGAGTCACTCCACAGACCAGCAGTATACACACCCCACATAGACATTCTCCAACCTATTTCTGGCTCTGGTTTTTCTGACCCCTGTTAGAGAGAGGAAGCACCAGAGTGGACTCTGTGGAGGAGGTGGTGATATACTGTTGGTGTTTGGAATGGTGGTCTATACCCAAGGGGAACATTTGGGTTACAAATGTCACTTGGATATCATCTGATTGTAGGCATTAATTAGAACCACAGTCATGGGACATTCCCTTGTGGAGGCAAGAAGGCTAGAGACAGGATCCTGGGCGATGCTTCATGGTCAGATTGACTGGATTTGGAGTCACCTAGGAGACACATCTGGATATACCTGTGAGGGTGTCCCCAGGGACTTAAATGAGGAGGGAAGAAGACCCTGAATGTGGGTAGCACAATGCCTTGGATTTGGAGTCTGGTCTGAATATTTTCTTTTCATGAGCAAACAAGCTGAGTTCCAGATCTCATCTCTGCTTCCTGACAGCAGTTGCAATGTGACCAGCCACCTCATATTCCCACCACCATACCATCCCTGCCATGATGGATGCAGTCCTTAAGTCATGAATCAGAATTTTCTTAAAAACTGCTTCTCTCTTAAATTCCTTGTCAGGCATTTTTGTCACAGCCAGGAGGAAAGCAGCTCATGTCCTGGATTTCCACAGCTGCATGTAGAACTGTCAAAGACCAGCTTTGACACAGTCATGGGAGACTGGGAAGATGGGTGTAGCATCAGATGGATAATTACTCATTAGACTTTTTTCTGAAGCTATAAAACTTAATTACTTGAGCCAGTGTTCTCTGTGACTGGGAAGAAATAACTCTTCAGGAGCCAGAGCTGTTGGCTCCTGGATTAAGGCTACCGCTGGTGATGAAACAAAGGGAACTCCATGAACTTCATACATACATACATATACATACACACATACATACATACAAGCAGACACACACATATGCAGACATCCATGAAGATACATACGTATTTACACATGTTTATATACATATATGCATACATAAAACAATCAGACACACACACATATAGAGAGAGATACATATGTACAATTGGTGGATGAAGCAAACTCCAGTGAGCTGCAACATAACTTTATTTTTGTCCATAGCTTTTATACCTCCTAAGACAAAGTCGTCTACATCAGAAGAAAAATTACCTCACAGACAAAAAGCAATTATAAGAAAAGCAGGTAGAATCCTTACAACAGGATAGTGGATTACATAATTTTTCTGAACATTTTACATTCCATAAGTTCATAGTAACTTAAAAACAATAGTTCATGTCATAGGTTGACAAGGTTTAAGGAATTGCAGGAGAATTGTGTATGTCTTTCCATTAAGATTCATACCTAATTAGACATTCTTTTTTTTTTAAGATTTATTTATTATGTATACAGTGTTCTGTCTGCAGGTATATCTGCAGGCCAGAAGAGGGCACCAGATTTCATTATGGATGGTTGTGAGCCACCATGTGGTTGCTGGGAATTGAACTCATGACCTCTGGAAGAGCAGCCAGTGCTCTTAACCGCTGAGCCATCTCTCCAGCCTCTAGACATTCTTTATCTATCTTTGCATTCCATAATTTCATTATAAGTTTAAAGCAATAGTTTTTACTTACTGTGGTACACACCGAGATCCATAATCTATTCTTGGTCCTAACCTAGGATGAATGTTTACTTAGGTTGTAAATTTGTCTCAAGCCTGTTTCTCTTTTTAATACAACCTATGTGCTTCTGACACATGGCAGCTAATAGAACTTTTATTGTAGCTTCCTTATGCCACAAGGGGCTTAGAATTATTTGAATCAGTTCAGGAGTTCTATAAAATGATTATCAGGAACTATGAAAACATCAATTCATCTAAACAGTGTAATTACATGAAAGTACATCTTTATATTGATTCTGCAGGAAATCTGCTCAGACAAAGTGGGTTAACACCCAGAAAACAATAGACAGTGAGGGCCTCTCCACACCATGCCAGATATTTGAGGAATACAGTAATAACAGCATGGAAAAGGTATATCAGCAGCAAGAAGCAATCCTGAGGCATAGTCTCT
>CAJQZJ010004796.1:3769855-3788158 GCA_907164525.1 Lophiomys imhausi | reverse complement strand
CAGATCTTTCAGCATGCCTCTGATATAGAACCAGCTGACAATGGCTCACAAGAGTTGGTTTGAGACATCTCATCTCAGTTCCACGTTCGTTGATAGCCTGATGTCAGTCACAGCAGGGACATTTACACCACGGAGATTGGCAGATGTTACTAAACAAAAGACTTTTAAACCTAGATAGAAGGTTATTAAATAACTGCCAGCATACTACTAATTACTGTAAGATCTGAAGAGAGGGGAAAGGGAGAAGTCACAGAGTGGAATAGTCAGACACAGAGGTGATCAGACAAGAGCAGTGGCAAGAGGACATAGAAAATATGACAGGAAATCACAAGTGTCACATGATGCAGGAGCCCTGGGAAGATGGAGTCTGGAGAGGCCAGGGCATGAGCATGCAGGGGTTAATAGCAAACTAAACCTTAGAGAAACTAGATGTGAGGATTCAAGTGGGTCAGGGCTGCTGGAGTGGCCAGGACCCCTATCTAACCCTTAGGACATTGGGTTGGCTCAGAGGAGCAGAAGCCATATTCTGCCATTCTATTTTCCAGGCTGTTTCTCCATCCAAGGCCCAGCGCAGGTGACAGGCCCGGAGCAGGGGTCGGTGACTGTGCAATGTCGCTACAGTTCAAGATGGCGAACCCACAACAAGTGGTGGTGTCGAGGAGCAAAGTGGACCACTTGCAGGATCCTCATTCGAACCACGGGATCACAGAGAGAAAGGAAGAGCGGGCGGCTGTCCATCAGGGACAATCAGAGAGATAACTCATTCCAGGTTACCATGGAGATGCTCAAGCAAAATGACACAGACACTTACTGGTGTGGCATCGAAAAATTTGGGACTGACCGTGGGACCAGAGTTAAAGTGGACGTTTACCCAGGTAAGCACTTTCCCATGGGTACCACAAGGCCCTGGCACTCAGGACTAAAATGGCTAAAAAGAAACGACAGAGAGCCTAGTCAACAGACAGATAGATGAGACAGGGGTGTGACAGAAGTAAGGAAGAATAGCAGCCCAACACCTTTACCGATGCCAGCTCTTAAGATTTCTCCAATCCAGATGACATATGTCCTGACAGACAGATGGTATGGAGCTGGGACTTAGACATCTTCCTCTGGGACCCAGGGCCAGCCCTGCTGTCCTGCTGTCCTGAGCAACACAGCCCTGGAAACTGACATTCTTCCTCTGGAGTCTTGGGTGGGTCTCAGATGCCTGAAGAAATCATCAGCACAACAGTCAGAGAAGGTTCTAGTCTTCCAAAGCTTGTACCCCAGGCCTGTTGTTACATGGGACAGTGGAGACAAGCTAAGGCATCCTGGGGGAGGGTTCCCAGAGTTGAAGCCCAGGCCTAGACAAACCACAGTGACTCTGGCCACTTTGGAGGGCCTGAACTTTCTGAGTGACCACTTCTCTGTTCTCTGACTACAGAAGAATAAGCATGGGGGAAGGAAGACCCAAGAGATTTGCAGATGTTTAGTGGATACTTCAAAGAGAAAGGGAGGCTTCTGCTATTAAATCAGAATCAGAGACTTCCCAGGTTCTTTGGCTTCTCTCTGTCTCAGCCTCAGTGAGAGAATCCAGTACCTTCTGATGGTGCCTGAAAAGCAGCCTACCCAGCTTCCATCCAGTCATGCCCAGACCTTCCTCAGCCCAGCAGCCACACTGGCTCCTGAGAACACAGCAGGGATGGAAGGGCTGGAACCAGTGAGAGAGACACAGACGTTGCCTCTTGGGAGAAGTGAGGTATAGAAAGGGTGACCCCAATAAGACTTCCCCGGGGCTACCACTGAGGGGAAGTTGAGAAGATGTGTGGGGGCAGAAAGGGAGTTGATTGAGTCACGTAGACAAAAGATAGAGTGGCCCAAAGAAAGTGTCTCATGTGGAGCTTTCAGTGATCGGGAACAGGGGACACCAGCCTGTATGGTTATTGGCCATTCAGAGGACTGTTAGGACTGGAGTTACTCAGTTCTGCTCAGCTGCCAAACATGACTAAAACCCGGAAGCTTTGAGAGAACAGCTTGCTGGGTCAAGAGCTAGCCTGAAGGACTACTTTGAGCTAGAGATGGACTCAGGAATTCATGACCCAGCCACCCACTACAAGGCACCCCATAACTTCCTCTCAGTAACATTTCCTTCCTCAGGGTCAGTCATGATTATATAGCATGAGCTCTCTTGCTCACTGACCTTCAGGAGTCCCTTTGTCACTCATCACCCTGGTCACTAGAAGCTTGTTTCCAAGATCGTCTCTCCTTGAGCATTGCACAGGTACTATCTGAATGGAAAGGAACAGAGATTCTTGCCCCCAACCAAAACAAGTGGAAAGAGGCTGCAATGTGTCTCCTCCTGCAGAATAAACTACAGTCTTTCTCCTCCTTAATTCCTATATCTCCCTGCCATAGCTCCTATTTAACTCGATAAAAGTCAAAGGACTGTGTCAAAGAGATAAGGCTTCCTAATCCAGGAGGAGAAAAGTCTCCTTATGCCCCTGGTAGTTTAATGTCAACTTGTCACAAGTTCAACTCATTGGAAGATGGAACCACAATTGAGATCATGCCTCTACAAGACTGAGCTGCAGGCAAGGCTGTAGAGCATTTTCTTATTTAGTGATTGAAGGGAGAGGGCCCAGCCCATTGTGGGTGGAGCCATCTCTGTGCTAATAATCCTGGGTTCTATAACAAAGCAGGCTGAGCAAGCCTTGGGGAGCAAGCCAGTGAGCAGCACCCTTCCATGGCCTCTGCATCAGCTCCTGCCTCCAGGTGCCTGCCCTGACTGAGCTCCTGTCCTGCCTCCTTCAGTGACGTACTACGATGTGGAAAGGTAAGCCTAATAAATTCCTTTCCAACTTGTTCTGGTCATGGTGTTTCTTCACAGCAGTTGTAGGCCTGACTAAGACACCCACCAAGTGAGGGCTCGTTGGAGAGGGGTGCCATTGTGAGCCATGCATGAACCACCAGCAATCTGCTCCATAACCTATGGGCATCTTTGTTTATGTCTAGTGGGAAAAGATATGGTGCCTACTTCTAAGCTACTATCCTGGCCCACTGTGGACAGCGGTGCAGACATGATATCTTCTGATGAGCAAAGGAGGTGAGTCCTCAGCTCTTTTCTCCTTCCTCTACACAGGTTCCTCCTATGGGGATGCCAAGCTGAACTCCTGCCAATGTTCTATCACCAGATGACCGTGATTGTCATGGTCAAGACTCAAGGTCCCAAGGCCATCTCTGTCCCTGACACTTCTCATTCACCATGGTCCCATTTAACCAAATGGGTGGCATTGTGGTCACCAAGGGGGGAGAGAAGGCCCCAGTCTCAAATGAGAACAGGCCAGGGAGAATGATTTGCTAACCTGGAGCCATGCTGAGTAAGCAAACACAACCCAGATATGAAGAACTACAGGTTTCTGTTGGATCTAGGGATACTAAGGGAAAGGAGAGTCCCATAAGATAAAATTAGGACAAAGGGCAGGCCCTTCCAAGACCACCTGGAGTCACTGAGGAGTCCTCATGCATGGGTGGACTTTGGAGAATGTACCTGGGGGAAATCTTCCACACATGATGTGGGTCTTCAGTTTCAGGCTGTGATAAGTTGTCTATTGACTTCTCTGTGCTGGGGGTTGGTGCATGATGGGGCTTGAGGGCATGAGACCCTAATGGCTGTGTCTGTCTCATAGGACCCATTACGTGCTCCTGGTATTTGTGAAGGTACCTGCCTTGCTCATCTTGGCTGGTGTTGTGCTCTGGCTGAAGGGGTCAACACAGAAGGTCCCTGAAGAAGAGTGGAGACACACTCTCTGTAGTGATTTGGACTCTGAACTTCTGGCCAAAGACATCTCTCTTTAGACTGGTGGGTAGGCAAAGCCTTCCCATTCTGGACTCCCATTCCAGAGGACAGCACGGCCAGGAAGGAGGCAACCTTAAGTCCTCAGTGGGCAGTGACTGAGACTGGCGCGTGGAGGGCTTGGCCAGGCGTGATCTCCACTCCTAACACCATGGGGGTCATAGCTCAGGCCCCTCCTGAGGTATCATCACACCTGCAGGACCAGCACCTCGTTCCTCCTTTACACCCTCATAGGCCCCACTCCATCTACCCACCATGGCCAGCCCAGGCCCAGAACCAATGGATGAGCCCAGGCTACAGAAAAGACAGCTGTGTGTGCCCTGCTGAAGAAGCTTGTACAGAGCCTGAGACAGAAGCACAGGGGAGCAGAAGGCACCAGTGGGTGTGGCTAGATCATGTATCCTGTGACTGTCACAGAAAATTCAGTGGAATAGCCATCCATTCTCTGTCTGGACACTGAGCCCAGCCCCAGCATGCACTTCTGAGGAAAGGTGAGGGGTAAAGCCTGCCTGACAGGCCCAGGGTCTGGAGTGTAGAGAACTCAGGGATCTGTGACTTAGCCATGGGAGCTGTGACTGCGTTTCCCAGAAGTGGGTTCTGCTCCAGGGCTAGGGGCAGAAGGCTACACACCCTTAAATAGATCTTGGACTGCGCAGACTTGTGACATGCTGGTTTTAACTAAAGGTTAGCCAGGGGAGAGCAGGAGAGAGAGCTCAGCAAGCAGAGAGAGAGCCATGTGTCTCTCCACCTGGGTCCTTCCCATGGCCCAAGCTGCATACCTCTGCACTGCAGAGGAAGTCATGTGAAGGGTAGCTCATCAGAGTAACTACCAACAGAGCCAGCTGGGAAAGTGGAGGCAGATAGAATGGTCCCCTTGTCACAGGCTTCTTCTGCCTTTAACTGTGGCTGTGGGTGCAAAAAAAAAAAAATAGAAAGAAAGAAACCTAATATGAGTTCTGCCTTCTTTGAGGTGTTTCCAGTTCTCAGCACAGATGCCGTGCACATTGCAAAGGCAGCAGATCCCTAGAACATTCTCGTCTTGAAAGACTCAGAGTCTAAGCCCACTGAGCAAAACCCCCCACCTCACCAGGCCATGACTACCACCGTTCCACTTTTTCCCTGATGAGTTTTGCTAATGCACCTGAGTGGAATCATGAGGTATTTGCCATTCTGAGATTGCTCTGTTTCAGCTAGCATCAATTGTGTCCTCAAGGACCATCGTCTTCTAATAGATGATAGAATTCCTTTACGTTAAATACTGAACTGGATCCTGCTGTATGATATACCACACTTCCTTTGTCCACTCATTTACTCATGAGCATTTTGGTTGTTTCTCCCTCTTGGCCTTTGTGGATAATGCTATAAGGAGCCTGGGCGTATCGCTGTCACGTTGAGATGGCTGTCTTCAACTCTCTTGCATATATGGTCGTGATGACTAATATTGAATGTTGACTTGGCTGGATTTAGAATCACCTAGGAGACACACCTCTAAGCCTCTATATGAAGGTGCTTCCAAAGAAGTTTAAGTGAGGAGGGGTGACCCACACTGAATGTGGACACTCACCATGCCAGAGCATGGGATCTCGGACTGAATAAAAAGGAGGAAAGGGAGAAAGTAAACTGAGCACCCATTGGCTCATCTCTCCATCTCCTTTAGAATGAAGTGTGACTACCTGGCTCATGACCCTGCTGCTACAGATAGATCTACTCCTGCTGCCTTGCCACCCCAACATGGTGGGCTGTAGCCCTTCAAACTGTGAGCCAAATAAACCCTTCCTTCCTTAAGTTGGTTTTGTCTGGTGTTTTGTCACAGCTGTGAGATAAGTAACTGATATGTATACCCAAGAGTACTATGGGTGAGTCATGTGGCAATTCTCTTTGTAAATTTTGGAATGATCTATGTGTCATTTTCCACAATGGCTGCACTATTTTTAACACCCACCAACAGGATGTAACCACTCCAACTTCCCCACAACCTTCATCCACATTCATTGTTTTCTGTCTGCTTATTTTCTGTTAGAGCTATTCTCCAGGTGTTTTCATTTGTATTTTTTCCCTGATAATTGGAAATGTTGGGCATCTTGATGCATCTTATTATTCAAGTCCTTTGCCCATTAAAAAAATAAGTTCTTTTTTTAAACTTTAATTTTTATTCTTTAATTATGTGCATCTGTGTGTGGCTTTGTGCCCATGAGTACAGTGCTTATAAAGGTCATAAGACAGCATTGGATCCCCTGGGACTGGAGTGACAAATGGAAGTGAGCCATCTGATGTGTGTGCTGGGCATCCAACTTGGTTCCTCTGCAAGAGCAGTGGAGTTGTTAACTGGTGAGCTGTCACTCCAGCTCCCTTTTGTCCACTTTTTAGTCAGATTGACTTTCTATGTATTCTAGATATAATCTCTCCTCAAATATATGATGTTCAAACATTCCCTCCCATTCTGTAATTATTCCTTTTACTATATTAAGAGTATTGGAGCCAGGCAGTGGTGGCGCACGCCTTTAATCCCACCACTTGGGAGGCAGAGGCAGGCGGATCTTTGCGAGTTCGAGGCCAGCCTGGTCTACAAAGTGAGTCCAGGACAGCCAGGGCTACACAGAGAAACCCTGTCTCGAAAAACCAAAAAAAAAAAAAAAGAGTATTGTTCAGTGAGGTATGGCAGCAGGAGAGCTGTCTCTGCCCCTTGCTGGCTGCAGCACTCAGGAGAGTGGGCCCTGTGCCTTGACGGGGCACCACGGTGAAGCTGGCTCTGGAGGCATGGGTGCAGGAGAGCTGATCCTGCCTCCTGCTGATGGCAGCATTGGGTGCCCCCGGCCTGAGCAGTGCTGGAGAGCTCGCCCTGGTGGTGTGGATAAGGTAGAGCCAGTGGATTAACCAGGCCTAGATCTAGGACTTTGACTTGGCCCACATAAAAATCTACGTCATCTGTGAACTGTTGAGCACATGAAAGGACCAGTCCTGCCAATCCAGAGCTTCAGGATCTCCATGACACAGGGCAACAACAGGATAACCGGAAGGAGTCCCAGTGAGGATCCAATATTCATGGTGTCACAGAAGCCAGAGATCTCAAACCAGACCAATGACTCATTGTAATGAACATTTGCAAGTGAAGATGTGTGGACAGAGGGGTATGCTGTGTGACACACTGTGACACACTACAGCTTCATGATGAGATGTTTTCTATGCTTTGTTTTGTTTATTTTTTGTTTGTGTGTTTCCTATTTTGTGGGGAAGGTTGCAAGGGTAGATATGAGGGACAGAGACATGAATGGGACTGGGGTCCATGATGTGAAACTCATAATTAATAAAAAGTCTTTAAAAAAAAAAAAGAGCATTGCTCAGGGGCTGGAGAGATGGCTCAGTGATTAAGAGCAATGCTGCTCTTCCAGAAGACCCAGGTTCAATCCCCAGCACCTACATGGCAGGTCATAACTGTCTGTAACTCCAGTTCTAGGAGATATGACACCCTCACACAGACATACATGCAGGCAAAACACCAAAGCAAATAAAATTAAAATAAGTTATTAAAATTTTTAAAAAGGAGTTGTTCTGTCTAAATATGAAATTATAGATAATTTACGGCGGGCAGAATCATTACTTGAAAGAAGCTGCAGCAAGGGGTTGTAGAGGATTCCCGTTTTAGAGAAGATCAAAGCATATACACATGAGTATAAAATAGACTGTCTCATACCAAACTAACAACATTGTTTTGAGAGTGAATACACATTCTTCCTTCTGCTTTTGTGGATTTTTGTTGTTTGTTTGTTAGTTTATTCCAGGGTCTCACATATCCCAGGCTGCCCTTGAACTCACTATGTAGCTGAGGATGACCTTGAACTCATGATCTTCCTATCTCCACTTCAAAGCTGCTGGAATTACACGTGTGCACCTCCATGTACACTTCATGTGGTGCTGGGGACTCAACCCAGACAAACACTCTACCAACTAAGCTACATCCCATCCTGTTTTCCAGTTAAATTTTAAATCTTTTTCACAATTTCATACATGTATATGGCGTATTGTCACATCCATCCCACTACCCTCTCATTCTCATCTTCTTCCAAAATAGTTTCCCTTCTACTTTCACATCTTTTGTTTGTTTGGGTCTTATGCAGGTGGCAATGTTCATGACTGCAATGGCGACATCATGTCCAGAGGACAACATTTCACAGTATCCCTCCCATCCTTCAACTCTTATATTCTTCCCAACCATTCTTCTTCAGTGTTCCATGGGCCTTGGAGGGGGTGATACAGATGGCCCTGCTTAGGGACTTGGAGGGGGTGATACTGGCCCTGCTTAGGGCCTTGGAGGGATGATACAGAGGCCCTGCTTAGGGACTTGGAGGGGGTGGTACAGATGTCCCTGCTTAGGGCCTTGGAGGGGTGATACAGATGGCCCTGCTTAGGGCCTTGGAGGGGTGATACAGATGGCCCTGCTTAAGGACTTGGAGGGGTGATACAGATGGCCCTGCTTAGGGACTTGGAGGGGTGATACAGATGGTCCTGCTTAGGGACTTGGAGGGGTGATACAGATGGCCCTGCTTAGGGCCTTGGAGGGGGGATACAGATGGCCCTGCTTAGGGACTTGGAGGGGTGATACAGATGGCCCAGCTTAGAGACTTGTAGGGGGATACAGATGGCCCTGCTTAGGGACTTGGAGGGTGATATAGATGGCACTGCTTAGGGCCTTGGAGGGGGGATACAGATGGCCCTGCTTAGGGACTTGGAGGGGGGATACAGATGGCCCTGCTTAGGGACTTGGAGGGGGGGATACAGAGGCCCTGCTTAGAGACGAGCATCCACCGTCACTTATTCTTGGCATATTGTCCAGGTATGAGTTTCTCCTTCTCTGACTAAGGGCCAGAGCAGCATTAGTGTACAGACAGAAATACACATATCTAGAAGACAGTTGGACGATGTGTGTGTTTGACCAACTACACAGTACTAGGCTTTCATCACTCTCTCCCAGGTAGTGGGCCTCAAATTCAAGCAGATAATGGTTGGTTGGTTACCCCCAAAGCAGCCGTGCCACTATTGCACCAGTGAGTCTATCTTGCCTGACAGGTTGGTATTGTAATTGTCAGGGTCCACATTTGGGTAAGACCCCTGACCTTACCACTGGGTAAGTCTCCCCTATAGCCTACATAGCACTTTCCTGCATTATTAGCTTCCAAGGAGAAACTTCCAGCTCAATTCCAGCTTAATTTCTCTGTGTCCTGTTACCACACTGTGTGATGTCTTCAGCAATAAGGTAAACTATACATATTTCAATATTCACGTGTGTGTGTGTGTTTTGTCTGAGGGTGTATACATGACTGGTGCCACAGAGGCAAATCTGGTCACCAGATCCCCTGGAACAGGAACTACAGATGGTTCTGAGTACCCATGTGGGCGCTAAGAACTGAACCCAGGTCCTCTGCAAGAGCAGCTATTGCTCTTAACTGCTGAACCATCTCTCCAGACCCCAGCTATATTTTTAACATTCTCGTTTTGCTCATGTTTCTGCTTTGCTCATAGGTAGGCAATTTTGAATGGACCACAGTAGTGTCTTACATTTGGCTCCTCTCCTTGAATAGTCCCAGCCTTCTATTTCTCCCCACTCTGTAGATCTTCTCCCAGCCCTTGCCTCCTGCTCGGGCATTTGGCTCAGGGCAGCACCACTTACTTCCTCTATGTTCTCACTGTTAACTATGCGGGACTTTTAACTGGTTTATTTGGCCTTTGTGGGTGGACAGATGCAAGTTCCTTCCTGTTCTCTGCCTGCTGCCTCATCATTATCTTCATCCTAACACTGGCTCCTCCTGGTTCTCAGGAAGTAAACTGCACACAGTTGTCACACTCATCCCCAATGACTTCCAAGGAAGAAATGAACCATCTCTTCTAGAACACTCCAAGAACCCCTCTTTCCACAGCTCCCTTGAACTTTAGTTGGTTGCTTCAGACTCATAGGATCAACTTTAAACCAATCAATGTTAAGATAACTGTGCACATCCTGCACTGATGTATAATCTCCTGCCAATTCACACTCAGACAAAACGGTGCTGTCTTGGTGTGGCAGTTGGGTAGGAGGCTCCTATACAAGCTCTGCTGGAACCCAGCTCTCTCTATTCTAGGACTTCTCACACACTGCCTGGGTCCTGCCCTTTAGTCTGTGTGAACACAGCAGCTCTTTGCTCTCTCTCATCCTAGCTTAGTAGGGACACATCACAATGAGAGATGAGTATACACACCAAGGCAACCCTCTCCTGCAGAAACCTGATAGGATGCCCATGACATTTTGTGGCTGTGAGTGCTCTGTGGGATGAAGCCTGGGAAATTTGGCCTTTCATCGGCCTCTCAGCTCAGTCTCCTCTAGGATAAAGTAACATTTCTCTTTGCAAGAAAAAGTCCTGTGAGGACACTGGCTCCTCATAGCTGAAGGCTAGGTGACCATCGCTTTCCAGATGCTTGTGACAAAGCCAGTACCCATATTCCTTCCAATAATCAGTAAATAAGTAAATAAATAAACATTGAATCTTTATTTAGTTGCCCATTTCTCTCTTAAATCTATTCATCAAGGAACAGCTGTGTCTTCAGTGTTAACTTGGGTCCTTGTTCTGGCTCTGCGAATGGTATGACTTAATTTCAGGAGATGCTCAGATGGCATCAACCAGAGGAAGATGGGATACTACTGTAACAGGCTTAGGAGAAGGAAGTGGTAGAAATCCTACAAGTCACAGTTCAAAGTCCCTGTCAAAAGGTCCCTGCATATGGCTGTGGCACCCAGTGTGACCCTTTCACAAAGCTGTTTGGCCAAGCCTCCATCTTGGACAATACTTTTTTTAATTTTATATTTTTATTTTATGTATATGGATATTTTGTCTGTATGTATGTATGTATACCATGTATGTGCCCTGTGCCTACATAGGTGAGAAGAGGGCATCATATCCCTCTTATCCCTCATATCCATCATATCATGAAGTTACAGATGGCTGTGAACCACCATGTGGGTGCTGGAAATTGAACCCGGTCCTCTGCGAGAACAGTCAGTGCTTTTAACCACTGAGCCATCTCTCCAGCCCATTGAACATTACTCTTATCCACCAGTCATTAGCCCTTTATCTAGATTATCAGAGATGCAACAAGATGTTACGTATCATAGATACTCTCAATTAAACAGGAGAGGGGACACTCTGGCGTGTCTTCCAAGGACTCATTTGGTGATGTGAGCCTCTACTATGCCATCGTTTGCTTCCTACACCAACACTGGCAAACTCTCAAAGTACAGTCTTTTCAGGATAATGGAAAATCAACACTGGCCCCCACCTGACTCTGATGAACAGAGATGCCCCACCACAGGACATGGAAGACCAGTGAATATCGTTTCAATTGATTCCCATAGAACAACTATGGGAAGAAAATGTCCAACTCAAAGTGTTCCCTACCCACCTAAAAGATACACAGATACACCTTCACCTTGGAGACTTTACGGAAGGACACTTTCCTGACCACAAAGAGAAGAAGGGCTGACCAGAGACAGTAAGAAGCTGTGACCTGGAGTCAAGGATGATGGGTGCAATGTGGAGGACAGCGGGCTTGGTGGAGCACCCACAGAAGGCCATGTGCATTCTGATCCTCGTGGAACCAACACATACATATTTCTATCCCCTTCTTTTCAGCTTCTGTGACATTCTCCTGTCCTCACCTCCCAGCTCGAGTAGCAGTGTTAGGATGACAACCGTGCACCGCTGCATCCAGCTCCTTTACATGGTTTCTGCAGGTTAAACTCAAAACAGAGGCAGAGACTTTTACCCCATGAGCCATCTTGCATGCTCCAGGCTTTTCGTAGGCACGTGAGCACTCTGCTTGGCAACCACCACCAGAAGTCTGTTGCTGGAGACAAGCAGTGGGAGGAAGAAGAGGAAGCTGTGGAGCAGGAAGCTTGTTTACCTCCTCACTTCCTCATCCCTAGGGTTATGGCAACATCTGGGGTCTTGCAGACAGTTGATAAACACGCTAAATAAGGGAAGGAGAAAAGGGTGGGAAATGGGGGCATGAATATGGGAATGGGAGCCAAGAAAGGGCACGTTAATTAAGATGCTTGCTTACCTTTTGTCTTTTTGTTTATTTGGGTTTTTCGGGAGAGGGGTTGTTTTTGTTTTTGTTTTGAGACAAGGCCTCACTCTTTAGGCCTGGCTGGCTTCAAAGCTGCAGCAATCCTCCTGTCTCAACTTCTAAAGTGTTGAGGTTACAGGGGTGAGTCATTGTTAATTACAGCCAGCTATAATTAAGTCAACAGCACAGACAGAGTTTCAAAAGATGTAGGAACGGCATTTGAGGTCTCAATGAACAGGAGCGAGGCTCAGATTTCTTTAGTTATTTTCTAGCACTGAAGCTCATTTGCGTATACTTTGTTTTCTGTGTATGACGTTTGTCTGCGTGTATGTCAGCACATCACACTCTGTGGTACCCTCAGAGGCCGGAAGAGGGTGTCAGACTGTTTGTCTGCATGTATGTCTGCACAGTACACTCTGTAGTACCCTCAGAGGCTGGAAGAGGGTGTCAGATCCACAGGGACTAGTGTTACAAATGGCTGTAAGTCACCTGTGGGTGCTCTTAGCTATTCAGCATTTGTCTCTAGCCTCTTTTCTGATTTTACTACAATGAATATTCCTCAATAACATTAAAATACATTCCCAGTGCCTTCGAAATTGCTTACAAATAAAAGCCTAATCAGGCTCAAGCCTCCCCAACTGTCCTGTGACCTCATCTCTTCTCTCTAGCCTGGTTTCTCAGTACTCCTCACTCTCTGTCTTCTGAGGGTAGTGCACATTCCTCCTCCAGGAACAGACGAACTTCACTTCTTAGGTTACTGGGCTCGCTTCCACTTATGAGACTCTGATCACCATTCAAGAAGAGTTGCTTTCAGGAGGCCACCATGATGACTGCTCACCCCCACCTCAGCAGGAGGCCTGTCCCCTCTGTTCACTGGCTCCTCAGCTCATTATGTAGCCAAGAATAAGTTTGAACTCCTGATCCCAATCCCTGGGATGACAAGCATGGGTCACCATAGTCCTTATCCTTATTGTTTATGATGTTTCCTCCTACAGTGTTGATATCCATGCATAGCTGGTCTACAGGCCCCTTTAAGACTGTGTCTCCATTTAAAGCTAAATACACATTTATTAGTAGAAAGAAGGAAGGAATG
Organism: Lophiomys imhausi; assembly: GCA_907164525.1. Lineage (NCBI taxonomy): Eukaryota > Metazoa > Chordata > Mammalia > Rodentia > Muridae > Lophiomys > Lophiomys imhausi. The sequence continues at coordinate 3,775,139 of CAJQZJ010004796.1, read as the reverse complement.
GATGGAAGGGAAGAGGGAGGGATGTAATTCATACAAATAGGATGTTTTGGGTCAATGACCCTCTTGATGAATACATTGAACTACGTCCATAGATTCTGCCATTCCCACATATCACTTTCCTTCCCAGACAGGTGAGAGCTCTGAGTCTGGCAGTTGCTTGGTCTTCAGAAGTTTGTTGTGGGCTCTGCTGAGCCGGTAGTCCAGATTTATAGGGTCTAATTCAAAGAAGGCTGCAAGAGCCTTGTCCAGGCAGCAAGGAAAGTACACATGGATGATTCCAGGTCTGCAAGAGAGTCTGGGTGACAACAAAAACCAATGCAGAGGCCATGGGCACTGTGTGTGTGTGTGACAACAAAAGTAAACACAGTAGCCATGGGCACTGTGTGTGTGTGTGTGTGTGTGACAGCAAAAACCAACACAGGGACAGTGGGCATTGTGTTCCAAGCCTAACACTCAGATGGCCTTGAATGACAGAGCTCTTCCTTAGTACATAGGAAGCCCTGGCTTCTATCTCCAGCAACACTTGAAACTGGGTGTGATGGCACACACTTGTAATCCCAGCACTTGAAAGGTGGAGACAGGAGGACCAGAAGTTCAGAGCCATCCTTTGCTACTTGGCAAGTTTGAGGCCAGCCTGGGGTACATGAGATCCAGTAACAAAAATTTAAAGATTCATGTGTCTTCTTGCCTCGCTGTCTATCCATCTGTCCTCAATTTTTCTGTGCCCACCACAGGGGCAGTGGCTTGGGCAGGCTGCAACCTATGGAAAACTTCAGGACTAGATCATTGGGCTTGGCAAAGGAAAGCCTTGATCAGGAAGTTTGGGGTTCTCTTTCCACATCGAGGGGAGGGGAGGAGAGTGGAGTTCTAGGCAAGGGGTTTTTGTCCTTCCCCTTAATTTAAGCTCTTCCCCTTCTCAGTTGCAGAAAATACACAATTCTCTGCCTTGCCTGGTCAGCTAGAGCAAGACATGTGTGATTCTAGCCATGGCCACACGGTGGAGACACATGGCTGTCCAATCCCTCAGTTTTGCTACAAGGTGGAATCAACTCCACAAACCAATGCTGGGGGTGGCCCAGTGAGTTCAAAGTCAAAAAACAAAGCAATGTGTTCCTTGGGCCATTTCCTTCCTTCCTTCCCTCTCTTGGACAAAATCTATCTATACAGTCTAGGCTGACCTTGAACTTGCCATCCTGCATTGAGGTCATGGTTTAAAACTTTGGAACGGTCATCCCTCACTAACCTTTTGGACAAATGGATGAGAACTAACTCAGAAAACGTCCCATCAAGCTGAGGATGTAGCACGGCCAGTAAAGGACTTGGCTCAGGAGCATGAGGACCCAAGTTCCATCCCTAGAACCCACATTAAGACAACAAATGCAAAAAGCAAACAAAACCGTACATTTTAGCACCCATTTGTAATCCTGGTGCTGGCAAGATGGCGCAGGTGGGTCCCTGCATCCCACACCAGGTAATGGCTTAGGGTTAACAGATCTCTCTGTCTTGGCTTGTGCCCTGACTGCACAGTTTCTTCAGAGTAAGTGTGAGAAGAATCAACAGAGGTAAGTTGTGTGATGGAGACAGGTTTTCTGTGAGGACTAGGGGAGCAAGGACAAAGGACAGCCGACTGAACTCTATGGGAGACATAGTGTTTCATGAGTTATGTTTATTTTTGCTGTAATGTAACTTCCAGACTTTGCTATCTGCACACATATGAACAGTTATGGGGATTTTCCCCAAAGCCAGGCACCCTGTGACTTGCTCCATTTCAGACCCAAGATGGCTCTCGAGAAGCCAAGAGAAAGAGTTCTGAATTTTAAAGGAAAAGAAATCTGCTGGGGATTAAGCTCAGTGGTTAAGAACACTGGCTGGTTTTCCAGAGGAGCCAGGTTCTATTCCCAGCATCCAAATGTCGGTTTACAGCCATCTGCAACTCCAGTCTCAGAAGATCCCACACCTTCTTCTGGCCTCCCTGGGCACCAGGATCTCATGTGGTACACAGACATACATGCAGGCAGAATACCCACATAAATAAAGAAATTCGTCTTTTTTTTTTTTTTTTTTTAAGGGAAGGGGTAGAGATGGCATGGTGACTGTCCTTCCTGTAGTCTTACCCACCACTGAGCCTGGTCCAGGGATTCCTGGATTTAGCTAAGAACTTAAAGTAAGAGCTGGGTGTGTGGCTCAGTGGTAGAACACTTACCTAGCACAGCCATACAGTGGAATATTATGGGATGTGCTGGTGTACATACATGAGAATGTAAAATGATATCTGAGGTTGTTGTGGCATAAAAACACTAAGGGGCGGGAAGGGAATCTGGGGATGGGTAGACTGGGATCCACGTGGCTGGCGGAGCATGAACTGTGGGCCACATCCGTGTGTATCTGTGCAAAATGACCCAGTACAGTCACAAGCCTCACAACCACATCTAGTCAATGACAGACTACATATGCAATGTTGGACCTAAAACAATGTCATGAGATGAACATTTGTCCCCTAGTGATGCTAGAGCTGTCTAACATTGTCACACAAGTTGTTATTTGTGAGTTTACAATGTGGTGTAAAGACAACTATAGCCTTGACAGGAATATAACGCTAGAGGATGTGGGGCTGGAGAAGAGGGCTCTGTTGCTAGAGTGTTTGCCTAGCAGGCTCGAAGCATACAATTGAATATACCTTGAAATTCAGTCATCATGTGCACACACAGGTACACAGTCTCACTCAAATTCCACATGCCTTCACCTAAGTAAAGTACCTTTTAACTGAAATATATTCATAGGTTCTGGGGACTGAGCTAAGGACATCTTTGCAGCTCGTTATTTTGTCAGCTGCAATTGGCCGGCAGCCTGGGTGGATGGATAGGACTACTCCAAATTCCCTCTGTCTTAGGATTCTCCTGATGTCATAAAACACCATGACCAAAAGCAACTTGGGGGGGAAAGAGTTTATTTCCAGTTACACTTCCACATCACAAACCGTCACTGAGGGAAGTCACAGCAGGAACTCAGACCAGGAGCTGATATAGAAACCATGGAGAAGTGCTGGTAACTTACCTGCTCCTCGTGGCTTGCTCAGCCTGCTTTCTTATAGAACCCAGGACCAGCAGCTCAGGGATGGCACCACCCACAGTGAACTGAGCCCTGCAACAATCATCAATGAAGAAAATGTACACAGGCTTGCCCACAGACCAGTCAGGTGGGAACATTTTCTCAGTTGAAGTTCCCCCTTCTCAAATGATCTGGCCTGTCTCAAGTTGACCTAAAACTAACCAGCATGCCCTCCCTCTGAGTGGTCTCCACTAGTATGATTTGGAGATATGTGTTGAGCTAAACTGATGAGTTGAGAAATAGAACTTATTGGGTATGACAAGATTGCAATATGGAACATGTATGCCATAGAGGACCCAAGGTGCCATAGGGAAAGAGAGTAAAGGAAGGTGAGGGTTAACAGGAAGGTTATATTAGCTGTGTTGAAGCAATGGTCCTCCACGGCAAAGGTCAGTCTGAAGGGTAGAGTCAGCATGAGGCTAAACAGGCAGCCCCTGGGTAGATGTCATGGAAGGATGGTCTTGCTGTAAGACATCATGACTTTTGTGCAAGGCTGTGTTTTGGGCAGAGTCTTTGGTGACAGTTATTGTCAGCAAGTAAATATACGTGGTGATCCCCCCTCACGGATGTCTCCACTTGGATGATTCCACCAGAACAGAAAGTAAATTTTAACCCCTGGTGTGCAGTAGGAACAGGTGAGAACTTGAAGTGTGATAGTCCCAGGCCTAGGGCTGTAATATCAGCTACTAAGGAAACTGAGGCAGGAGGATAGCAAGTTCAAAGCCTGCCTGGGGTACAGAGTGAGTTCAAGGTCAACCTGGGCAAATTAGCAAGACCCAGTCTCTAAATGGAACAGTAAAGACAGAGTAAGGGACATAGCTCAGTGTCAGGGTGCCTGGTTAGCTTTCTTGAGGCCCTGGGTTCAATCACCATGACTACTGCTATTTTTTCTCCTCCTCCTCCTCCTCCTCCTCCTCCTCCTCCTCCTCCTCCTCTTCCTTCTTTCTCTTTAAGAACTGCTTTATTTATTGATTCTTTGTGAATTTCACATCATGCACCCCAATCCCATTCCTCTCCCCCAACCCTCTGCTCTTATTACCTCACCCACAAAAAAAAAAAAAGAAAAGAAAATCTCGTTGTGGAAGCTGCAGTGTGTCATAGTGTGTCACACAGTACACTCTTGTCCACACTTCCTTACCTGCAGATGTTCATTGCAGTAAGTCATTGATCTTGTTCAAAGCCTCTGGCTTCTGCTCCACCATCAATACTTCACCAGGACTTCTTAGAGAAAGAGGACGGGGATTGGGCCGTAGATTGCTGGGTGTAGAATGAATTATCAATCTTCATAATGATACTTGTGATTATTAGAGTGGCTGAGTTAACCCTTAGCCCACTACCTGTGAATAAACACACAGACACCTGTTAGATTTTTAAAATGCCACGAAAGACTGGGGCTAGGCAAATCTTAATCCTCTGTGCTAACTTTCTTTCTCCCCAGATAAAACCCCATGGAACTTGCATATATGCTCCATGTCATGCTGATCCTCCAGACCATGTGGAGTTCCAATCCATCTGACCCCTGGCAGATATCCTTTTTTCTTCCTTCTCGGCATGCTTTCCCATGATCCCCAGGCTATAGGCAACTTTGACTCAACCAATCAGAGATGACTTAGAGGCTAGAGTTACCATTTGGTGTCACGAGACTTTATGGGGAGCCAGTAAATAACATTAAACACATAGCAGCCTAGGACAAGCGGCAAAAACTATGCTATCTCTAAAATAGGAATATTGGGAGCAGGACACGGTGGCATATGCCATTAATCCAAGCATTCAGGAAGCAGAAGCAGGTAGATCTCTGAGTTTGAGGCCAGCCTTGTTTACAGTGTAAGTTCCACTATAACCAGGGCTACGTAGAGAAACCCTGTCTCATTAAAAAATAAAAATAAAAAAGTCTGTTGGTTTAATGGGATGGCTCATGACTAAGGGCACTTGCTTCCAAGCTGACAACACAAGTTCAATCCCTGAAACTCTCATGGTGGAAGGAGAGATTGGACTCCTGTTAAATTGTCCTTGGATCTCCACATGCACACCTTGACACACCTCGGTATGTGAGCACATACATATGCACTCACATACACAAATAAATCAACAAATATGATTGATTTAAAAATAAATGGATCTGCCGGGCGGTGGTGGCGCACGCCTTTAATCCCAGCACTTGGGAGGCAGAGGCAGG
>CAJQZJ010004796.1:3724247-3751330 GCA_907164525.1 Lophiomys imhausi | reverse complement strand
TTTAGACCTCTGGGCCTTTCCTTGTCCCAACGTCCTTCCATCTCTGGAGAATTAACCTTGGATGCCAGATCTTTAAGGGGCCCAGGCAACATGAACCCATGTCCAGTGTGTCCCTTGGCCCCTGCCACAGTACACTAGCTGGTCATAATGGCCATAATGTGTCCCTCCTTGTGCCGAGTATTTTGATGACAGGGAGGAATAGGAGACTGTAGAGCACCGGATAGGTAAGGCTGCACAGCTACCTTTCTCTTTTTTATGATGAAAGCAACTTAAGGAAGAATTGATTTGGCTCACAGTTTGAGGGTACAGGATGTCAGTGCAAGAAGTCATGAGCTAAGTCCTGAGACTGGTCCACTTCCCCTTCATCGCTTTGTTCCTCACAGGTCCAGACAGAGTTAGGTGGTCTGTGTGCGTGGAAGTAGATGTGATGCCAGCCTCCAGCCACTGACCACTCCCCCCACATACATGCACTCACACATGCACCTGACCTAAGATGCACAACGATGGAAGAATCTGAGAGAATGGCCACCCCAGCACTGACCTCACATCTCTCCTGAGTCATGAAAGGTTGTCAGGACTCCCTCCACAGAAAGGGTAGGAGGTAAGAGGTAGGAGAGAGCCACCTGCCCCAGGGATATCCCTCAACTGCGACCCAGCCTTCTGAGTGGAAAGCAGATTCTACATCCTTCCCTCTGAAAAGTCAACCCTGTGTGTTTAACAGTCTTGAATTCTGTAATGCTTTTCTGTGAGAACAAAGACCTCTGTACCTCCCACAAGGCTGGATAAGCCAGGTACTAAAACCATTAGAGCCTTGAGGAAGGAATAGGATTCCTTAGTCTCCAAACAGCCCAGGGGCAGTGCAGTTAGCATGGAGGGGCTGCTTCTCAGTGGAACCCAGGGAAGTACTGACTGGGACCAGCCTGGCTGGACTCCTCTGAGGTCTGTCCTTCCTGCTCCAACTCTTGCTGCCTGTCTGCCTCCATCTGGCCCATCTCTCTGTTTCCAGAACTCATCCCTGGCAGAGACAAAGTCCTTACACTTCACCACTAACCAACCAATGCCTGACTCTACCAAAGTCCAACTTGGAGAAGGAGTGTTGGGCTTACTGACAGAGCAGAGCTGAGAGATCACTTACAGGAGCCTGTGCGACCCCATGGCAGCCATATCACTGCAAAGTATCTTCCCAGCATAGATGGCTTTCCCATAGTTGCATGGGTGAGCCCCCACCCCGACCCCTGGCTTGGTTTGGTTAGCCTTTCACTGTGTGCACACTCTAGCTCCTCCAGAGACCACAGGCCATATGCAATTAGGGAAGAGTTAAATCCAAATGGCTAGAAATGAAGGCCAATGACCCTACAAACACATACACACACACACACACACACACACACACACACACACACACTCTATGAGGAAACCTGAGCAGTTAACAGATCGATGTTTTTAATTTATTTTATATTTCTTAAGATGGTGTCTCACTTTGTAGTCCTGGCCATGCTGGAATTTACCATGTAGATCAGGCTGGGCCTGAACTCACAGATCTGCCTGCTTCTCCTTCCCTAGTGCTGGGATTGAAAGCATTCTCCAGCAGAGCCAGCTAATAGCCTCCTCTTTTCTTTTTTTTTTTTGGTTTTTCGAGACAGGGTTTCTCTGTGTAACCGCCCTGGCTGTCCTGGACTTGCTTTGTAGACCAGGCTGGCCTCGAACTCACAGAGATCCACCTACCTCTGCCTCCTGAATGCTGGGATTAAAGGCGTGCGCCACTACGCCCAGCCAGCAGCCTCCTCTTAAGAGTCTTTTACAAGTAGTCACAGCTTCTGTTACACTCAGAGAAGAGCATGCTACACCACCATCCCATGGGAGGAACCTAAAGACTCAGGGAAGAAGAAGAAGAGAATGAACAGGAACTGGGTCAGAAACAAATAGACAAGTAGTGGAGTGAGCACTACCTAGAAAGGCCTACCTGTTTCCATGTGATTCCCAAGGGAACCAGGACCTGTGACTACAATTCAGGCCATAGCCAATAGCTGTGGAGTCTGTATGGTCCACAGATCAATAGGAAAAGCCTTCTGCCAGGCAGTGGTGACACACACCTCTAATCTTAGCACTCACGGGCAGAGGCAGGTGGATCTCCATGAGTTCCAGGCCAGCCTGGTCTACAGAGTGAGTTCCAAGACAGCCAAAATCACACAGAAAAAACAAGGCCCTGTCTCCCCCCCCCCCCCCAAAAAAAAAGAAAGAGGAAAAGAGAAAAAGATAGAAAAGAGCCTTTTGTCAAGTGTGAAGGTGCATGCCTTTCATCCCAGCACTGGGGGGATGTAGAGGCAGGTGAATCTCTATGAGTTCAAGGACAGTCTGATTTACATACCTAGAGCTGCATAGTAAGACCCTGTCTCAAAAAGAAGAAAGAAGGGAAGGAAGGAAGGGGAGGTCAGAGGGATGGGGAAGGAAAGGGAAGGGAAAGGGTTTCCTTGAACCCTAGGGGAGATTCCCCAAGAACCAGACACAAAGAACCAAATCCTTGTCGCCATCTACTGGTCACCACTGAGCAAGCAGAAACTTCCACGGGTATGGCATTGATGCCCCTAGTGTCCTCCACCCCACCTCCTGCCCGACCCCAGGAGGCCTCAAACACTGGAAAGAGAAATAGGCTTCCTGAGGAGCAGTTAAGGTAGGAGTGGTGAGAGGACAAGGAAGCCAGGAGGGAGCTGGGCTACTGAGGCTCTTGGGGTCTCTCAGGCACCTGACTAGCAACCAGTGAAATCAAGGCTACCCAGGTCCCCAGCAGGACCAGTATCTGAGACCCACCTGCTGCTGGCATCCGCCCTCTGGGGTGAGCATTGTGCTGTTTTGCCTGCTGGACTGCTAGGAAGGGAGGGGCTGGGGTGCAGATGCAGCACAGTGGGACACCTGCTCATCTGCCTGGGGCCTGAGAAGGCAAATGCAAGGAAATGGGTCACACTGCCGTGCCCTCCACTCCTGGCAAGACTTGATTTGGTCTTTCACTGTGTACTGGGTTCTGGGTCTGATGCCTAACACCCCAAGGCTCCCAGAGTATAAGAACACTCCTTAAGAATGTGTTTTGAGCCGGGCAGTGGTGGCGCACGCCTTTAATCCCAGCACTTGGGAAGCAGAGGCAGGCGGATCTTTGCGAGTTCGAGGCCAGCCTGGTCTACAAATTGAGTCCAGGACAGCCAGGGCTACACAGAGAAACCCTGTCTCAAAAAACCAAAAAAAAAAAAAAGAATGTGTTTTGAAGCCGGGCGGTGGTGGCGCACGCCTTTAATCCCAGCACTTGGGAGGCAGAGGCAGGCGGATCTTTGTGAGTTCGAGGCCAGCCTGGTCTACAAAGTGAGTCCAGGACAGCCAGGGCTACACAGAGAAACCTTGTCTTGAAAAACAAAAAAAAAAAAAAAGAATGTGTTTTGGACGCTGGAGAGATGGCTCAGAGGTTAAGAGCACTGGCTATTCTTCCAAAGGACCTGGGTTCAATTCCCAGTACCCACACAGCAGCTCATAACTGTCTGTGACTCCATGACACCTTCACACAGATATACATTCAGGGAAAACACCAATACACATGAAATAAAAATAAATCTTTTATTTATTTATTTATTTATTTATATTTATTTTGAGACAGGGTTTCTCTGCGTAGCCTTGACTGTCCTGAACTTGCTTTGTAAACAGGCTGGCCTTGAACTCACAGAGATTTGCCTGCCTCTACCTCCCAAGTGCTGGGATTAAAGGTTGCTGCCTAGTGGGAGGGCTACTGTGCCCAGCTTTTTATGTGGGTTCTGGGGATGGAGCCTGGGCCCTCACACTTGCTTGGTGAGCACTTTACCAACTGACCCATCTCTCTAACCCTCTCCAGGGCTTTTAGCACATAACCTCCCACGTTCACAGAGGTTTGTGGCATGGATCACAATGGATGCCTGATCTTACATGTTCAAGTGGGCACAGCCTCCTCCTTACCCTCACTCTATTGCCTGACCCCACACTTGGACAACCAATAAACAGCAGCAGCCCCAGAACACATCCCTACGTCGCTGGTCTAGCCCGGATATGAGACACTGCCAAACTTGCTGTCTCCACCAGGTGGCACTTGACACCCAGGGCTTGTTTATTTGTTTAACAAATATCTCATGGCTGTCCCTGTTGTGCCAGGCTCTGGGCCCAAAGATAAGGTCATGGAGATAAAAATGCAACAACTCCTTTCCAGGAGTCCATGGTTTAGTAGGAAACATGTAAACAAAGACAGGGGGGAAAAAGATTCCCTTAAAAGGTGAAAATTGAGCCGGGCGGTGGTGGCGCACGCCTTTAATCCCAGCACTTGGGAGGCAGAGGCAGGCGGATCTTTGTGAGTTCGAGGCCAGCCTGGTCTACAAAGTGAGTCCAGGACAGCCAAGGATACACAGAGAAACCCTGTCTCGAAAAAACCAAAAAATAAAAAAATAAAAATAAAAAATAAAAAAATAATTAAAAAAAAAAAAAAAAAAAGGTGAAAATTGCTGCTAAAACCAGCATCCACATCCCAGTGATCTGCTGAGACGCTGACCATGGCTTTCTGGCTATCAGACACATTAGACTGGCAGATTAGTGACCCTGAGGTGCTAGACCCCAGCCCTGTGCCTTCACCCTACTTGATCTCTGTCCCCTTGAGGAACTCTAGCAGACAATGAACAGAGAGCTCTTGAAAATTCCAGAGGTTGGGCCGGGGATGGAGCTTAGCTGTAGAATGCTTGCCTAGCGCGCACAAAGCCCTGGGTTCCTCCCAGAAATGGTGGTACACACTTCTAATCTCTGCACTCAGCAGGTGGAAGTGAAAAAATCAGAAGTTCATGGTCATCCTTGCATCCTTGGCTACATAGTGAATTCCAGGTCAGACTGGGATGCATGAGACCCTGTCTCAGGAAAAAAAAAAAAAAAAAATCCAGGATGTCCCTACATAGGATGTGTCTGGAGGGGGCAGGGCACAACCTTAGGTTGTCTGGCCCTTTTCTACCCCACAACTGAATCGCACCTCCACTCCCAAAGATAAGCCCTTCGTACAGGCTTCCTGTCACTCAGCAGTTGGGCTATTGTTGTTTTATGGTGCATCCGTGTGCATGTTCGTGCATGCTCTGTGTGTGGTGTATGTTTGTATGTGTGAGTGTGTGTTGAATGTGTGTGTTTGTGTGTGATGTATGTTTCTGTGTGTGTTGAGTGTGGGTGTTTGTGTGTGGTGTATGTTTCTGTGTGTGTGTGTGTGGTGTATGTTTGTGTGTGTGTGAGTGTAAGTGGTGTATGTTTGTGTGTGTATGTGTTGAGTGTGTGTGTTTGTGTGTGTATGTGTTGAGTGTGTGTGTTTGTGTGTGGTGTATGTTTGCGTGTGTATGTGTTGAGTGTGTGAGTGTGTGTGGTGTATGTTTGTGTGCGTATGAGTGTGTACAAGTACCTGGAGAGGCCAGATGAGAGCATCACGTCACTTGGAGCTATGGCTATGAACAACCTGATGTAGTTGCTGAGAATGAAAACAGTCTTAACCACTGAGCCATCTCTTCAGCCAGCCTTCTCTTCTCTTTTCTTATCTTTGAGCCATTCTTAGTCCCATCTTGTTCTCTGCAAGAGCAGTAAGTACTTTTAGCTACTGGGCCGCTCATTTTTCCCCAGTCCCAAGGACCCACACTACTTGCCCATCTGGTCTGTTTTCAGCTCCCAGTGCCCACAGCGGGTGGTTTACAAGTACCTGTAACTCCATTTCCAGGGAATCTAAAGCCTCTGGCCTCCAATGGCACCCCATGCATATACTCAAACACAAGCACATACATACACACATAATTAAAAACAATAAAAAAAGAAGTTTTTAAAATGATGACTTAGAGCTGGGGGTGGGGTGGGGTGAAGTTTGTGCCCTTGCCTCCCGCACACAAGGCCTTGCATTCTACCCCCAGCACTGCAGTGAATTAGGAAATTAAATTCATGGTTTATTTTCACAGTAAAAGAGAAAGAAAAAGGTGGAAGGGAAAGAGCAGGGAGAGAAACAACAAAGCCTTAAAAGTCTCTCCTTCCTCTGCGTGGCACCCTCTCCCTCATACATGTGAACTCCAACCTCATTTTCCCAACTTTCCTTTCCGGAGTCCTTTTATGCAAATAAGGGTATACTAATATAGAGGGTGTTGATATCAGGGGACTACTAAAACCACTTGCTTTGAGTCTGGGATTGGTTTCTCCTGAAAGTTCTTTGCATATGGGATAGGGCTCTGTGCCAAAGGCATCCTGACCCCCAACCCTGCTCTGCTAGCCTTACCTCTTGGGACCTGGGAGGGAATCTGCCCAGACTACAAACGTGTGTGTGTGTGTGTGTGTGTGTGTGTGTGCGTGTGTGCGTGCGTGCGTGCGTGCGTGCGTGCGTGCGTGCGTGCGTGTGTGTGTGTGTGTGTGTGTGTGTGTGTGTGTGTATGGGGGGGTGGTATTCCATTTATCCCTCCGAGGGCCACAAGACAGAGGCTGTGCTCAGCCAAGTGTGGCCTGTCCCTTGCTGGGACCTGCAGCTAGGTACCTGCTGCCCAGACTATCTCTGACCTTGGGCCCTGATTGTGGGTCTTTCTGGTGGCCCAGATACCTTGATCCAATGTACAGCAAACAGACCTCTGTGGCTGGAATTCCTGTCCCAAGACAACTCAGCTCACCAGGCAGGAAAGCAGGCAGCTGGCAATCACCTGTTGCCTGTGTCAGAGCTAAGGGTTGGGGTTCCCAGGCTTCCCATCAGCAGAGAAGCACCCCAGAAATAAAGCTGAATCTGGGACTATATAGACTCCCAGGGTCCCTGTGTGTCTGGCTCAGAGGTCTCCTGTAGCTTCCTAGGGGACCAGCCCAGCCCAGCCCAGGGGTTGGACAATCCTAACCAACACTTGCCATGTCTTCAAGCATTTTTGGTTGTCACAACTTGGGACTTGCTGGAGATCCTGGTATCTACTGGATAAAGGGTCCCACTCAGCATCCTACCACTAACGACCCCCAACAAAAGAAGTCCTTTCTTTCCAAATATCTGTAGTGCCAGGCTGAGGAGACTGTCCCCTGAAGCCAAGCCAAGAAAGTGAAGGGGCTCCCTCCCCAGGCTGCCTGGTCCAGGCATCTGCCTTCTTTACACACAGGGACCTGCCTCCTTGAACTAGGCTGAGAATACATGATTCTGGGCTCATGGGGTGGATGGGATAGAGACTTCCTGAACAATCTCAATCTCAGGCTCTAAGGATGGAAAAGGGTGGAGGCACCATGGGCTATCCCCACCCCCACCCCAATCCTCACCCAGGGCTGGACAGGCACAGGGACACACAGGGACAGCTGGCTCCAGCTGGCACTCAAGTGGATCCGATTACAGGGTGTCAGGGTGGGACTTAGGTAAGAATAGGAGGCAGCCTTGGTTAACTGGGGACCAGAGAGGAGGACCATAAAAGGAGAGTGACAGTGGGGCTCCAGATGTTCAAGCTCACCTCCCTTCTCCCACACACACATACCCCAGGAGCCTAGGAGAGAGTGGGGGTGTTTCTGGTGAGAGAAGGAGGCAGTTTCTCCTGAGCCCAGAACCCGAGGGATCTGGGGCCGCATGGGTCTGGTCTGAATCTCCCAAATGGGACTCAATATAAAACCTTCCCAGATCTCAAGTGCCCTGGAACAGTGATGCAAACTTCTGCCTCTTAATGGAACACCAGGGAGCTCCTCCTTCCCTGGCTTGGAAAGACGGCAGGCAGACAGCTGCCTAGGATGAGCCTCCTACTCAGTTCAGCTCCTCTGTGTAAGACACAAGCCTGCAGTGACCTTTCACCAGGCTGGTTCTACTGCAGACCTTGGGCTTCCCAACTCCAAGACAAACAGTGAGGGACAGAGTCAGGCCACACCATGAGGATACCCTGTGGCCTGCAGAGTTACTACTGCTCTGGAACGGCCCTCCACAACTTCTTCAGAGCTCCAGTCTTTCCTGGTAAAGGAGAAGGACCACAGTTGCTCTTCTCGATGCCCCTGTAGGTACTTCGGGGAAAGTTGTCTGGTCCCTGCCCTCCAGCCTGGCTACTTGGACTTTCTGAGCAAGTAGACCACCCACCAGGGCCTTTCCCCATACACACCAGGGAAGTGCCAAGATATACCAACCCCTAAACCAGTTATTGCCCCCCATCCTGGGGACCCAGTGCCTAGGGGAGGCAGAGATGTCATATGTCCAAGGACAGCAAATGATCCAGTCTAGAGGCCTGCTAGTCTGGGGAGGACACACCGTGTACTTTGCTTGACTGTGATTTTCCTGTGAGTTCTCTTTTGTGTATCCAAAGGTTATCACTCCTATTTTACAGATGAGAGGACACTGGAGAAAGGTGAAAGGGGTTGTGCAAGGCCAGTTAGTAAAGCACCCTGTGATTTCTATATATGGTATAGAAATCTCCACTCTGCAGTCACTTCCTGCTACAAGGGAAATTAAGTCTCGGGTCCCACCTCTTTGAGACTGCTGGTACGACACCCCCCCCCCCCAGTTACTGACACCCTAGTGGGACCAACCACCTCCACTTCTGCCATGAACAGATACCTTTCCTCAACAGGGATGAGGTCAGAGCCACACAGGCCCAAGGAGGATGAGGTCATTGCACTCTGGCTGGTGCAGATGCTAAATAATTCACGCTGCCGCTGTGTAAGCGGGGCTGCAGCTTCCTGGAGGACCCAGCTCTGAGACAGCAGACAGGAAGTCTGCCTAGCAGCCCCCCTGAGTACAACCTTGGCATGCCCTCTGCAGAGCTAGAAAAAGTGCTGGTCTTGGTGAGAATGCCATTTGGTGGGGGGGGGGGGAGCCAGGCAAGCCACCCAACATTTCTGTTTCTTGCTTTCTTCAGTGAGGAGCTGAATTGCTGATGAACAAGTACAATGGGACACAAGAGCAAGCTGGGTGTGGCCATGACAGGGCCCCTTGGCCTGGGGCAGCTGTGTTCATCCCTGGCCCAGCGTGCCTTTCTGTGAACAAAGTATTTTAAGAGGTTGAAATGGGCTGTGCCCCTGCCTCCCCAGCCATCCCAGGCATAGCTGGATTGTTATCTAAGGTATCCCCTCTCCCACCCCATCCCTCCTACATGTTGTGTTGGAACGATTTGTCTTCGTATTTGGCTGATTAAGAATTCAGTATTTGTTTTTTCTTCTCACTATGTATCCCTGGCTCACCTGGAACTCCCAAAGATCTTCCTGCCTCTGTCTTCTGAAGTACTTGATTAAAGGCATGCAACGCCACACCCATCTGAGAATTCAATGTCTTTTGGAGGCCTGGTTTTCTCCCTTAAGGTCTCTAACCAAAGAGAAGTTCACTGGAATCAAACAGCTGTTGCTTGTGTAGTAGGGACAGGGGATAGGAAGTGAACGGCAGGCAAGTCAGCTGACAGACACCCCATAATCCCTTAAAAACACACAGGAACACAGAGGCAGTAACCCCTGACAAAGAAAGGGCAGTCTTTAATTCTGAGTAGTTACAAAGCTGAACCTCCCTTCACATCCACTATAGGATTTAACCATATCGGTGTGACATCTACCAAGGGACTGGCCTGCGGAATGATGAACTTGAACCAGGCCTGGGCCTACACATTGTCTCCCATTCAGGACTTGTGTGTGACACAGAGCTGTTAACCAGGAGGCCCCCCCACCCACCACCCCGCAACCCTACTTTAAAAAATGCACTTCTCCACTGGAACCAGAGCTGGAAGATGCAGGATAACCTGGAAGATGCAGGATAACCGTGGGCACTTCTCCATCCAGGCAGGCCTGCACTTTCCAGGAGGGCAGCACTCAGCCCCAGCTGCCAGCAGAACTTGAGCCAGAAATACAGCCACACCCACCACCTAGGTATCTGGTGCTTCCTGAGACCTGAAGGACTCGCTTAAGACAGCAAACTTGCCCCTTGCTTACTGTGACAGATCTTGGGGCTCTAGATTAAGACCAGTGTGAGGTGCGTGGAGACCCCCTTCCCTGGGGGAAATAGTTTATTACTCATGTATTGAACATCCTCATTCAACAGAGGAGTCACATTTGGAGATGTGGCTCTACTCTGTGGAGACCTTTCACCCAGTGATAAAAGGCACAAGGTGCTTGGGACGGCATGAGAGCTAAGGCGTGCCTGCCTGGGAAGCTGCTCATCTTTATCTCTCTGCCTTGACACTAAGTGGTGCTGGGCTACCAGCCAGGCTCCAGGGCACACTTAGAGAGGCCCCTGGAGGAGGCTCTGTCTGGTACCCAAGGGTAGAACAAAGGATGATGCTATTGGAGATCTGGGATCCAGGGTCTGGACTATGATCATCTCAGTTGTTGGTGTCAGCAGCTCACAGGCCTAAAAATGGCCCTCTCTGACTTGGGTGGCCATCAGGTCCGCTCAGGTTCATGTCCTGAGCCCAAGGACATTAGAGGCTCCTCTAGTGATGAAAGCGACAGGGCATCTCCAGGTGTCCCAAGGATATCTGCTGCCCAAGCTGAGGTAGAAACTTAAGATGCCTTCCCATAAGCCATCTGCAGTCCTGGATCCCCACATCCCAGCAGTCTGACATGGGAAAGGTTCAATTCACCCTGAGAACACAGCCCTGACTCCCACCCACTGTCTCTCAAGGGTGCTCCCAGATCCCAACCACGTATGTCCAGGTACCCCCAGCATGTACCTCCAGAACCTGTGAGATGTGAGATCCGGGTAATTCAGGGACATCCACATCTGCACCTGTCCCAGGAGCTATCCTGGAAGCTGGCACCAAAGCCAAAAGCAGACTGGGGAGATACAGCTAGGGGGTTAACTGAGGTACATATATGGTGCTGTAAGCACCACCGTGGCCCACCAACTCAACTTTGTTGGTTGGTTTGTTTGTTTGTCTTGTTTTCCAAGATAGGGTTTCTCTGTGTAACAGCCCTGGCTGTCCTGGATTCACTTTGTAGACCAGTCTGACCTCTGCCTCTCGAGTGCTGGGATTAAAAGTGTTCACCACCACACCTGGCTAACTCCTCAACTCTTATGTGGGTTCTCTGTGCGGCAGTGCTAGACAATGAAAGCTTCCCAATTGGGACAAATGTTGCAATTCCCATCCCAAAGGTGATGGACAGTAGGGAGCACAGAACAGGTAGAGTGGCTCTGCCCTGAGGATGGGGTAGACTCCGTCCAGGTGCAAAGGTGCTGGGACCTGAGGCCCTCAGGTCATAAAAAACAGTCTTCCCAACCTGAGCTCTGCTCTTAGCTGGTGACCTTCCGTCTAGAAGGTGGCAGAAGGCCCTGAGTAGGGCAAGGACAACTTCTGTGTGGCTTGTCTCCAGAGACTCACAAAGGTTCATCTGATGTGGATTGTATGACACACTGATGAGTTACCAACATGGCCAAGAAGGTCCAACGTCAAGGTAGGGGGGGCATCACACAACTGATGTTCACACTGGGACAATGACCACCTGGAGAACCACGGTGGGGGGGAGACACAGATTCTGTGACCTAGGGGATGTGTTAAGGCAGGAGATGGGAGTCAACAGTTAGCTCCCTGTAGATAGTTGCTTGGGTACCAGGAGCCTGGGGTGATCAAGGGGATAGGTAACCCTAAGAGCACCAGTCACAAGCTTCAGGCCTATCCCAAAGTCCCCACTCAGTCCACTGCTTCAGATTGGTGGCCTCTGGTCCCTCCCAGCTCCAAGGACAAAGGTGGGAAAGCTGCTGGGCCCTGCTCAGCTGGATGCAGAGCAGTGAGGGTATCCGGGTGACGTGTGGTCCAGGGAAGAAGGTATCTACCATCTCGTTATATTTTTCGGGGACTGATCCTAAAGTAACCAGAAAGAACAAGAGTCAAAAGGGAGGGACCTAAGTACTGGATTATTTTTTAAAAAAGTCCTCAGGGAATGATACAATCTAAACATAGAAGTCTAGGGAAAGTCTGGAGTTTTCTTCCCTATAACCTTTTACTCCATTTCTACAAAAAACTATTTTTCCCCTTACAACTGGTGCCAGAAAATAGCTTCTCGCTAGTTGGGGACAAACATTCCCAAGCCTGGGATGAGCAAGCTCTCAAGTCCCCTTGAAGAAACTGGAGCTTGCATACAAGCCTCAGAACATCATCCCATCCATAAGAAACAGAGGCAACTCAGAGCCCAGGCCACTCCCAGGAAGGGCCAAGGACAAAAGCTTGGGATATCAGTCTGGCCAGTCTTGGTCTAGCCACCTAGAAGTTCTGTGGCCAGACTGGGTCACTCTGTTTACTATAAAAGAGGTTGGGACAACTACCCTTAAGGTCCCATATAAGCCTGAAGTGACAGCATTCTGACATTTTGGCTCTGGAAACGGAGAGAAAGACTGACTGGTCTTATCCTATCATTGTCATCCTTTCCTAACCCACCCCCCTCCATGCCCCACCAGCCATGGAGGTAAGATGAGCCTGAGCTGTTGTGGAAAACTTTTACTGATTTCCAAATGGTAAGCACATGGATGCTGTAACCCCCTGAACCAACCAGGACCTGGCCTGACTGTCTCTCTTTGTGAACCCCCATTATAAACATCTCAGGCCCACTCTAAGGCATCCCACTATCGCTGCCAGTCATGACCTCACACCCTGGAGTGGAATAGCAGTCTGCCTTACCCCTAAAGCATGGTAACTTCCCATGGGAGAGGTCAAGATAAGCTGACCCACTCCTACCCCTAGAACCTCCTGCTGTGGGGGGGTCTGCCTCCCCTGTTCTGTCTCTGAATATAGCCAGTGGAAGATGAGACCCAGGTCAGACACTCCCAGGCACAGGGCTGTGTCCCAGACACAAAGAACCCAGATGCTCATTCTGATAGCAATCAATGGCAGATATGCTTAGGGAGCCCTGCCCTAGAGGAGGCACCAGCCCCTTACCACAGAAGACCTTAGAAGCACCAGCCTCAAGAGCAGGATCTGAGGCAGAAAAAGAGGCTCACTGATCCCCATGGAGAAAGGAAGGAGTCACGGGAGGTCAGAAACCACAAGCCCAGAGCAAGAGTTAATAAAGCAGAAATGTGTTTATTAGGTACCCTTGCTCCTCACAGAGGGGCAGGATCCAGCCCAAGACATTCACTCTGAGCTCTCTGGAGACTGCAGGTGTCATCGGAGAGTGTAGGGATAGGACCAGCCACCACCCTAAGCAGAATACTATTTAGATGGAGTCGATCGCCGAAGGTGGCCCTGGCGTGAAACAGGGCAGGTGACTGGACTCCACAAATACTGAATGGGAGGGGCTCCCAGGACACCCACCTAAACAATGGCAGATCAGGGGACCCGACCCTAAGGCATAAGCTACCCTGAGCCAGTGAGGTGGGGAAGGGAGTGACAGAGCACAGGGTCCCTAGTGGTCGTCCCTCACCCAAGCCAGGCCCTGAAGGCCCTCTGTAAATCCACCTCTCTAAATCCTGGCCACAGGGCTGCCTTAGTCCCACACGTAGGGATTTCTAAAGACCTGAGAGATCTTGCCATCTTTCGGTGGTGTGGCCACCTGGTGACTCTGGACCATGTACATGTCTTCAGCTCGCAGGGTTGAGTTGGCACTGCCTATCACCTGGCTGTTGGCGGTGGCCCGTGGGAGGATGACGTCATAAGCACCCTCAGACTGGAAGGAAGAACAGGCGGTCTCACAGTCGGGGGGAATGCACAAACACCCAGCTTCCTGCAGGGCTGTGCCTGCCAGCTCTTACTCCTTGACCCCTCCACCCCCATTCCACCAGGGCCCTCCTGGCAGGATGGGATGGATGATTCTACCTCTAGAAATAGAGGACTGGCCTTCTGAGCATGGAAGAAGGTCCGTGGCCACAAGGGGCATCCCAGAAGGAGACCTTGTCTCTGAGCTCCTGTTCCTAAGTCCTTGGGGAAACCTCAGTGAAGAGACACCTGCAGTAAACTGCACTTAATGTGGCCTGACTGTGCCCTTCCTCCTAGTGTCTTCTTACCTGAGTCCCCAACATGTCACTACAGTACCCAGTTCTGTTAGGTCCTGGTTCATATTACTCTGGTCTAGGAATTTAGCCCCAAATGTTCTACGTGGAAGGAACATGAACCGTTGGGGTGGTCCCACCTGTCTCATCACAATGGAAGACAGATGTTACCACCAAAGCTCTAAGGCTCCCAGGACCCCAAGCCAGCAGTCTTTTCTGATCTGGATGGCCTTCCCACCTGTGTATGTGTGTATGTGTGTGTGTGGGTGGGGGGATGGATGACTCTCACTGCCCAGAACATCTAATGACTCCTTGCTGTCTTAGACACTTAGATCTGGGAGCTTCAACACGGGAGGAATCACCAACATTGTCAGGATTGTTTGTCAAGCCCCACCCCCAGCTGAACTCCACCACTAGCTGGGTCCCCACCCTGAGATAAGATGGCAAATGTTTAACTTCTGGGACAGGGAAGGCCTGAAGTTCTCTGTAGATCTGCCTTGGGGAACTACTCCCTCCTAGGTGGAACCCAAGCTACCACGTGATGTCAACACCCCCACCCCACCACCATTACAGAAGTCACAATACTCTGTCCCACCTCAGACCCAACCTGCATTTTCCGAAATTCCCAATTGCTGCTCACTTTGGTGGTCTGTGGACCACCGGTATGGAAACTAACTAAGCAGAAACACCAGCCCAGTTTAGCTCACCCACCACACTGGGAGAGAGGCTGGGGGTGGAGTGGGAGCCTCTGCTCACGGTGTGAATGGAATCAAACAGCTCAGCTCTGTTGCAGGGTGCAGCTTCACAATTGGAAAAGAGCTGGGGTTGGGAGTCTCAGACACACCAGCCATTCCCTGCTCCCAGCCTGGGAGGTGGGGAAGGGATGGGAACAGCACCCTGCTGACCTCCTGGCTTCCTGTTCCCAGAATCCTGCCAAGGCAGGTCGCTGACCTCTCTGGCAACCATGGCAAGCAGGGAGGAAGAACATATATGGAATGGAAGTCTACTCCACCCACTTCCTGTTCCCACCGCCCCCCCAGCTAATGGAGTCTAGCTCCCAGAGCCCAGGGGAGGTATAAGGTCAAGACTTGCTAGCCAGGCATGCAAATAGGGTCTCACATACAGCCCAGGCTGGTCGTACAAGCTGTAGCTAAAGCAATCCCTTGAGTCCCTCAGCCTCCTGCTTCTGCCTCCCAAGTGCTAGAATTACAATGTGTCACCAAGCCTGCACCTCAGGCTGTGGGTGATACCAGTGATGCAGGGCAAGTCCCACTTCATTGTGCTAGAGCCCTGGGTTGGCAGGGTTGATGGCCCCAGGAAAAGCTCGTCATGCGCTAATGCCTCAATCCAGCCAAGTACTCACTGCCTACACAACCTCTCCAGCACCAAAGGAGGCTGGCCTCTGTGAACCTGAGGGGCCCACTCACCGGGCCTTTGTGCATCAGGGCCATCTCAGTGGGCTGGTACACGCTGGTCAGCAGCTGTCCATTGTAGCCACTATAAGGTGACACCGGTCTCTTTGCTGTAGGGAAATACAAGTTCAAATTTGAAGATTTCTGGACTCTTGTCTCCTGCTTCACTCTCACAGCCCAAGCAACTCTTCCTGGGCATAAGGAAGCAGGGCCCTGGCCCGGTGTAACACTCAACTCAGGAATGGTGACCTGCGAGTGAGGCTGTGAACCTGGTGTCCCCTCCCATGCCTGGAGCCCTTTTGTTTAGGTGTACAGGAAAGTGCTGCTTGGCTTCCCGCATTGTGGGACACACACCCCTAGCTCAGAAAAACACGAAGTCAGCAACCTTCCCATCCCTATCTACCCTTGGGGCCAGAGACCAAGAGGGGTACATGGGCCTTCGGCTGCCTTCCAAGATGGCCAGCCTCCAGCTCCCGCCTCTACCACTATGAGCCTGCTGCCAGGCACAAGGGGAAACACAGTTGAGACCCCACAGCTTTTTATGTGTTCATATCCTCAGAGGGCATGGGTGGCTGCTGGTGCCACTTTGCAGCCACAAGAATCCAGCCAGGGATACTTAAAGCTCCACCCATCCTAGGATCCCCTGGCAAGTACCTCTCTGCATCTTCTGGTGTGGGTCTCCCATCTGATCTACCTTGCTGGGCACCACTGGGTATCTGAGGAGAGCTGCTAACTAGCCCTAGGGCCCAAGAACAGGCCTTCCTGAGGGGGCCAGGTATATAGATTTCTATTGTCTCCTGTGGGGCTGAGGGACTTTATAGACTGTGCAGGACTCCTAAGTGCTGGGCTCATGCTATTGATTTTTCTGTTCTGGGGGAAAAAAATGAAATAAATAAAAACTTACCGCCCAGAAGCATCTCCAAGATAAGAAAAAGACTAAGAATTCTCTGGCCTGACAAAGGACTAGGGAAGAGGAGCAGGGGACAGGGCTTGCCGCTCCTCCCAGCACCTGCCCAGGTCCTCTGTCTTTCTGGCTTCCTTAATGCCCCCTTAATGTCTCTGTGTACCAGAAGCCACCTCAGTGTGGGGAAAGCAGTCACCTCCATGGACTAAGATCACATACTATGTATGTGCCACCATTTCCCACCAAGCAGGAAGTATGAGGGCAACGAAGTGTGCACAGAGACCCTAGGATCTCTGATTCTGGAGCGTCCATTGCCTCTAACTGAATTTGTGTCAGAGATCCCGGAGCCAGCATGTGATAACCAGGCTTCCAGTCTAAAGCCCCCATACATTTTAATCAACACAAACAGTTAGGGTCCTGCAGAGGTCTGGTCATACCTGAGCCCCGAGCGGACTGCAGCTTGTGAGCCACACCCCACCCCCCCTCCACTGCCCCCCACCTCCGTCTTAGCACAGAGCCCAGCACACAGAGGGGTTTCTGAAAATGCTAATACTCTTTACAGTATTAGCTACTGGGCCAGTAGGGGAGACAGAAGCAGGGGGATCTCTGTGAGTTCAAGGCCAGCCTGGTCTACAAAGTCAGTCCATGGCAGCCAGAGCTCTGTTACACATAGAAACCCTGTCTCAGAAACCAAAAACCAAAACAAAACAAAAAGAATGTACTGCTGAGGTCAGTATGGGGTGTCATGAGTGTTGTTTTTGCTGCTGGAAACTGAATCGGGGCTTTGGGTCTGCTACACAAGTACTCTAACCACTGAGCTACAAGCTCCATCCATGAATACAGGAGCCTTTCTTTGGTTTTTCGGGACAGGGTTACTCCGTTTAACAGCCCTGGCTGTCCTGGACTCGCTTTGTAGACCAGGCTGGCCTCGAACTTACAGAGATCTGCCTGCCTCTGTCTCCTGAGTGCTGGGATTAAAGTCATGGGCCACCACACCAAGCTCAAATACAGGGGCCTTTAAAGCAGGAAATTGCAGCCATTCTTCTCAAGAGAATGGCTCCCTGTCCTAGAGTAAGAGACATGGGATAAAAGATGGCTCAGTCAGGTAAGGACGCTTGCCACCAAGCCTGACAACCTGAGCCTGGTCTTCAAGATGCACAAAGTAGGAAAGAAATGACTAAGTAAATAAATAAATGTCATTTTAAAAAATGAAAGCAGGGCCGGGCGGTGGTGGCGCACGCCTTTAATCCCAGCACTTGGGAGGCAGAGGCAGGCGGATCTTTGTGAGTTCGAGGCCAGCCTGGTCTACAAAGCGAGTCCAGGACAGCCAGAGATATTCAGAGAAACCCTGTCTCGAAAAACCAAAACCAAAAAAAAAAAAAAATGAAAGCAGGAAAGTCAAGCATTAGAGGCATATTCTTTTAACCCCAGTACTTGGGAGGAAGTGGCAGGTGGATCTCTGTGAGTTCAAGACCAGCCTGGTCTATAGAGCAAGTCCTAGGATAGCCAGAGCTACACAGAGAAACCCTGTTTCAAAAAACAAACAAATCAAACCAAAAAGTTGGAAATGCTAACACCTACCTATAATCCCAGCAACTGGGAGAAAGAAAGATCAGTTGATCCAGACTCAGCTACATAGTGAGTTCAAGATCAGCCTAGGTTACATGAGACCCTATCTAGTCTCACACATAGACACACCATCCCAACAAAGACATATATGCAAAGTCCTTTCCACACCTGAGGCTGGTTCATCCATAGAAAATGCCTTGTTCTCTACAAACATGCTCTGGCCGGTCTGCTCTTTCAGGATGGTCTCATAGCCCACACCTCGGGTAGGGTACATGTCCCCCTGGTAGCTCTGCTCTGGGCTGGGTCTGGTCACCTGCGAGACCTCAGGGATGACATAGAAGAGGACAAAAGTCCAAGCATTGGCAGCGAGGGCGATGGCCAATGTGGGGTCATCCCAGGTGGGGCTATGGTGCTGCGTATTGCCGTAGGTATACATGACAATCCATACCACCCAGATGGCAATGGAGAAGGCTGTAGTGAGCAGCACAAAGACCCCGTGCTTCCGCCAGCGCTTAAAGCGGCTGCACAAGGTGGGCCAGGCTCCTAGGAAGCCCCCCAGCAGCAGCAGCATGACGTAGATGAGAGCCATGACGAAGTCCATGTTGGCGATGGCACAGGGGGAAGTCATGGTGTGGTCGGCACTCCCGTTGCCCAGAGGGCCAACAGGGCCACCTCCCCGTACCAAGGTGATGATCAGCCACTCAGTGTTGATGATGACCTCCACTAGGGTGAGTAGCAGGGCCACAGTGAAGATTACCCAGCCCCGGGGCCCATGATTCTTCCGGGCTAGGAAGTTGAGGGCAAAGACGTGGGCTATCAGGCAGGAGAAGCAGATGGCAAACAGGACCCCAAAGAGGAAGCGTCGGGAGGCACAGGTAGAGAAGTCAGGCTTCACCACGCAAGCAAACACCAGGCAGAAGAGGCCTAGCGTGCCCAGCAGGAAGAACACCTGGGTCCCCAGGAGGCTCCGCTTCTTAGTGTCCTGCACAAATGGGAGGCTGGCCACAAGGATGATGGTGAGCACAAATGTAGTGATGACGCCGGCCCCGGCCACAGCCTCCAAGACGATGCCCCATGCCCCAGAGCGGTCACAAAGGTTGTAGTAAAGAGGATCCAGGTCTGGGCTGCAGCCAGGTGGGGCATGGGTCTGGGCCAAGGCCCCTGGGAAGAAGAGAGGCAGTCCTAAGCATATCAGCAAGGCTTTGTGGGTAGCCATCCTGGCTCCCAGGCCAGGCTTCAGCTGGGTCCCTAGAGATAGGAAAACAGAAAAATCAGTCCTCCAAGGTCACACAGTATCCATCCGGAGACATGTTCCTCTAGGCTTTAGAATCCTTACTCAATGTATTTTTAATTTTTAAAAAAATTATATTTTATGTGTATCGGTGTTGTAGTGAGAAGTCTGAAATTTTGGTTTATTTAAAAAACAAAGAAATAGTCGGACGTGGTGGTGCATGCCTTTAATCCCAGCACTCGGGAGGCAGAGGCAGGCGGATCTCTGTGAGTTCAAGGCCAGCCTGGTCTACAAAGTGAGACCAGAACAGCCAGGGCTACACACAGAGAAACCCTGTCTCGGAAAAAAAAAAAAAAGTTTTCATTTTAATTCCAGGTATGGGGGGGATACGGGGCTGCTTT
This sequence comes from Lophiomys imhausi, assembly GCA_907164525.1. Classification (NCBI taxonomy): domain Eukaryota; kingdom Metazoa; phylum Chordata; class Mammalia; order Rodentia; family Muridae; genus Lophiomys; species Lophiomys imhausi. The sequence goes on along the minus strand of CAJQZJ010004796.1, from coordinate 3,731,913 downwards.
GCAGCAGCTGACTATGATTTGCCTTGTGCTCTGGTGGGGGCGTGATTTTGCCGGCTGCAAATAACTTCTTGAATTCTAGTGTGACATTTGGAGTTTTGGGGACTTTGTAGAGGATATATAAATGCTAGGGTCCCGAGAGGTGGATTGTTGGTTGATGTTGATTGTGGTTTGCTAAGTAGTTGTGCACAAAGAAGAAAACAAGAAGAAATTAGATATCCTGATGGCAAAAATCAAACTCACCCCAAGGAACTCAGCATCCCTTATCAGCAGGAAGTAGTCTTACAATAATATTTCCCCCTTTTCAACCCTGACTTTATTCAGGGATCGCTTTCCTTTCCTCTCTGCCCTCTTTCCTCCCTTATCTAGTGTTAGGGGGTTGAAAGGGTGGAAGAAAGGGGGTGGAGAAGGGTGGAAGAAAGAAGAATCCACAAAGTAGCAAAGACAGGCTGTAGGCATTTGCAAGTATGTCAGTGCACCTATGTGTGGCTGGTGCCTGTGGAGGCCAGAAGACGGTGTTAGATCCCTGGAATTGGAGTTATGGAAGGCTGTTAAGTCACCACCTGGGTGCTGAGAATTGAACATTGGTCCTCTAGCAGAGTAATAAATGTTCTTAACTACTGAACCATCCCTCCAGCTCTTCAAAATCCTTCTTAACCCAGAACTCATGAAACTTTATCTGAGTGGACAGATGAAGCCCATCTGTCATCCCTCCCCCTCCCCCTCCTTCTTCTTCTTGAAACAAAGTTTCTCTGTGTAACAACAGCCCTGGCTGTTTTAGAACTTTGTAGACTAGGCTGGCCTAGAACTTACAGAGATCCACTGGCCTCTGCCTCCCGAGTGCTGGTATTAAAAGTGTGAGCCACCATGCCCAGATATGATCCCCATTCCTAACCATGGAAAAGGAGGAACTTCTTAACTGTTGGAGAGATAATTCAGTGGTTAAGAACATTGGTTGCTCTTCCAGAGGACCCAGGTTTGTTTGTCAGCACCCACATGATGACTTGGAGCAGTCTGTGACTCCGGTCCCAGGGGTCTGGACTCTGTGCTCCATGAGCACTGCACACTCATGGTACATATACCTACATTCAATCAAAACACTCATATACATACAATTAAAATAAACCATGGTTGTGGTAGGTTTAGTGTTAGCATATAATAGCATAGGGAACTTGGAATAAGGCTGGACTTTAATATAAAAGACTTACTTCCCAAGTGACATGTCAAGGACCAGAACCTCTTTGATCTTAGGGCTAGGAACAGGACATGACCCCTGAGGTGCCCACCCTGAGGAGGTATCCTGTCATTTCACAGCCCTCTTCGAAAAGCGTCTGAATGACATGCCCTGAGGCACCTGCCCACATCTGTGGACCACCTGTGAATTCACGCCCCTCTGCAAAAAGCTTAAAAGACTGAGCCCAGGGGCATAACTTGAAAAGGGTAGGAAAGCTTCTGCCCACAGGTGAAGATATTTAAGGCAAGATTCACGTTGACAAAGGACTCCTCTGTCTCCTGTTCCTGACTCACTCAGCAACATTTTCCTCGACCAGCAGAAAAACACGCATCACAATCTCATCAGAAAGTTTCATCTTCTGATGTTGACCCCTTTCGTTTCGGGTCTAGAAAGGAGACGGATTCTCCCTGAGATTCGGGAGTGCTTAGACACAGAGCTCCGGGACTATGGGCCTTTGCAGGCCATAAGCATCTGAATAGGTGAGCCGCCTGGGAAACTTTCATATGTTAATTGGTCTTAAAACCATGAAGGCGACTAACGAAATTCAGAGACTTTAAAACAGAAAAATTCACTGGACGTTGGTGGCGCACACCTTTAATCCCTGCACTCGGGAGGCAGAGGCAGGTGGATCTCTGTGAGTTCGAGGCCAGCCTGGTCTACAAAGTGAGTTCAGGACAGCCAGGGTTACACAGAGAAACCATGTCTCGAAAAAAAAAAAAACCAAAAAACAAAACAAACAAACAAATAAAACTGAAAAATTGTATGAAGACAGACCAGCCATCCATCAGGACCCACGCTCAGAGAAAAATATCCTTTTGAGAAACCTTAGGTTAATGTTAAATGCTTGTATTATAGGTACTAAGAAGTTTTAGGAGCCGGGCGGTGGTGGCGCACGCCTTTAATCCCAGCACTTGGGAGGCAGAGGCAGGCGGATCTTTGTGAGTTCGAGGCCAGCCTGGTCTACAAAGCGAGTCCAGGACAGCCAGGGCTACACAGAGAAACCCTGTCTTGAAAAACCAAAAAAAAAAAAAAAAAAGTTTTAGGTGCTAGGTTTCAGAGTTAGGGTTTGGGTTTAGGATTTAGGAATTTTGTAGAAAATTGTTAGGTAATTGTTAAGTATTGATAAATATATGTGTGATAAATAAAAATTTACTGTTACACTTGGTAGGGAGGGGTGAAGTCCCCCAATAAACTTTCAGTGCCTTCTTTAACCCATCAAAACCTGGGCTCAAATATTCTGAGCTCTTGTAGCTAGAAGCCAAGCACAGCATCACCCTTTCAGCCTTGGTACATCCAGAGCTCTCAGATGTGGTATCCCTCAACTAAGTCCTGGAAACACCGACGTCCACGGTAATGGTCACTCTTGGCTGTCAACTTGACTACATGTGGAATTAACTAAAACCCAACTGCCTGGGCACACTTGTGAGGGATTTTTTCCTTAATTAAATCATTTGAAGCTGGAAGACCCACTTCTAATCTGAATCTTTGAGGTGGGGAAGATCCACCTTTAATCTGGGTCACACTTCCTACTGGCAGCCTATATAAAGGACACGGGAGAATGGCCGGATGTGCTGGCACATGCCTTTAAGTCCAGCACTCAGGAGGCAGATGCAAGCGGATATCTGTGAGTTCAAGGCCAGCCTGGTCTACAGAGAAACCCTGTCTCAAAAAAACCTTTAAAAAGGGGGCTGGAGAGATGGCTCAGAGGTCAAGAGCACTGGCTGTTCTTCCAAGGAACCCGGGTTCAAATCCCAGCACCACATGGCAGTTCACAGCTGTCTATAATGACACATTAAAGGGCGTGGTGGCACACAACTTTAATCCCAGCATTTGGGAGGCAGAAGCAGGCAGATCTCTGTGAGTTCAAGGCCAACCTGGTCTACAAAGTGAATCCAGGACAGCCAGGGTTGGTTACACAGAGAAACCCTGTCTTGAAAAAACAAAGAAAACAAAACAAAAGATAAGGGAGAAAAAAAAAGTTCTCTCTGTTTGCCCGCTTGCCTCACCCTTGCTGGCAAGTCCACTCCTCCACTGGTATTGGAGCCTACTTCTTTGGGACTCTGGCACACACTAAAGACCAGCTGAGATATGGAGCCTCAAGGACTTAACAACCACTGGAGTCTTGGACCTTCCATCAGTAGACAGCGACTGTTGGACTAGCTGGACTACAGCCTATAAGCCACATATACATATTCATTCTATAAGTTCTGTTCTCCAGAGAACCCTGACTAATACAGCCACTTAACCATGCATTCTTCCATTCAATCAAAGTATTTAGCAAGCACCTTTAGCAGGAATAACCTACAGCTGGGGGAGGGGGGGGGGAAACAGTTGAAAATCAGTTTCATCAACCGATCCAGTCTGCTTTCTAGTTGCTTCGATAAATATAATGACCAAAAGTGACTTGAAGAGGAAAGGGTTTATTTGGTTTACAGGCCACAATACCTCGCCAAGGCAGGAACCTGGACACGGAAAACAAAGCAGAGGCCATGGGGAATGCTGCTTACTGACTTCCTTTCCTTAGTTTGTTTATGTACCCTTTTCTTATTTATTTGTTCATGGGGGGGGGGTCCTCGCTATGTAGCCCAGGTTGGACAGAACTCAGTTTCCTTAGTGCTAGGATTATAGGCGTAGGATACCAGGGTTTTTTCTTTTCACTTTACTGTCGACTTTCCTCTTCAGGCTCAGACTACATTGGCTGGCTCAATACTAAAGATAAGGATTCAGGCTAGAGAGATGGCACAGAGGTTAATAGTACTGGCTGCTCTTCTAGAGGATCCAGATTGGATTCCCAGCACCCACATGGTGAGGCACATCCATCTGTAGCTCCAGTTCCAGGAAATCTAATATCTTTCTTCTGGCCTTTGCCAGCATCAGGTATGCAGATGGTGCACAGACAGACATGCAGGCAAAACACTCACACACAAAATAAAAATAATTCTCTCTCTCAAAAAAGCAAAAACAAAACAAAACAACAACAAAAAAACGGCTGGAGAGATGGGTCAGCAGTTAAGAGCACTGACTGTTCTTCCAGAGGACATGGGTTCAATTCCCAGCACCCACATGGCAGCTCACAACTGTCTGTGACTCCTGTTCCAGAGGATCTGACACCCTCATATGGACATACATGCAGGCAAAACACCAACGCACATAAAAAATAAATATTATTTATAAAAAAAGCAAGAGGCAGGTGTGGTATTGCATACCTTTGATCCCAGAGAGGCAGATGCAGGCAAATCTCTGTGATTTTGAGGCCAGCCTCAAAATCTGACACACACACACACACCGTGCACATATGGGCAAAGATAACAAGACCCCAAAAGGATTAATCTTTAATGGAAGACTTTAAAGACATTGTGGGGGGGGGGGTGGCCTATTTTATTAACACCAGAAAAGTAACAGATCACCCTGCTCACTGTAGCCAATACCAAATGTTGCAGATTTGTGCCAACAGAGAAAACCAAAGCTAGCTGCCCAGAACAGTTTCCCTGTGGGAAGTGAACGATGTCATCATCAGTGAAGAGAAATTCAAGGATCAAATTTGGGGACCTAGTGGTGAATCACTTCCCTGCCATGTGTAGAAAGTTCTAAGTTCCATCCTTAGCACTGTTTCCTGCCCCCCAAAAAGAGACATACTCTGTGGGTTTTCCATCCAAAGCTATAAATTTACTTGGAAACTGTAGTGGTTTGAATGAGAATAGCTCCCTTAGGCACCTATATTTGAATGCTTGGTCCCCATTGGTGGAACTGGGAAGGATTGGGAAGTGTGGCCTGGTTGAAGGTGGTGTGTCACTGAGGGTGGGGCTGAAGTTTTCAAATGCCCAGGCCATCCCCAGTCCACTGTCTGTGCCTCCTACTTGAAGACAAGGATGTGAACTCTCAGTCACTGCTCCAGCACCTGCCTGCCTGCCCGCTGCAATGCTCCCCACAATGTCCAAGTCTCTGAAACTGTAAGCAAGCCCCCAATAAACTCTTTCTTCTATAAGTTGCTTTGGTCATGGAAAGATAGAGACCTAACAGAATGTTTAAAGGCTCTAAAAGAAACTATTATAAATTACAAATTCCCTGAGATGTAGATCCTCTGTGTATACGTCACCTTACATGTTCAAGAAACTAGCTGTAGCTGGGTAGGCATGGTGGCCCACACCTTTAGGCCCAGCACTTTAAAGGAAGAGGCAAGTGGGTCTCTATGAGTTCAGAGTTCGACCTCATCTGCATAGTTAGTCCAGGCCAGCCAGGGATCCGTGGAAAGAAAAAGAGGAAAGATAAATAAATAAAAGGAGTGTTTCTCCTGCCTAAACAGGAGGGAGGTCCCTGAATCCAGCAACCAAGCTTTCCTTTGACGACAGCACTCACTAGTGGCCAGCAAAGACATGGCACTATCTATGCTACTAAATGCTTTCTTCACCAACACCAACTATTTATTGACTTACTATTAAATTTGACCAAGGCAGGGCCTTACTACGTATCCCTGGCTGGCTTCATAGTTGTGGCATTCCTCCTATCTCAACTTTCTAAGTACTGGGGACATAGGCTTGAGCCGCCACTCTTGGTTAAATAAGGGAACATTGCTGAGCATGATGAAAAGATGATTAAGAAGCCAGGCAGTGGTGGCACACGCCTTTAATCCCAGCACTCAGGAGGCGGAGGCAGAGGCAGGCGGATCTTTGTGAGTTCGAGGCCAGCCTGGTCGGCAAAGTGAGTTCAGGACAGCCAGGGCTACACAGAGAAACCTTGACCCCCTGAAAAACAAACAAACAAAAAAAAAGATGGTTAAAGCCAGAGGACGAAGGAGGGCTCGGAAATGACATGAGATAGCCACTGTACCCATGAACTCACTTCACAAGACCAAATCATCAAGTTCAGTCAATATTTCAACAGGCTTAGTAATTATTAACAACAACAACAACAAAAGAACACGAAGTGGTGAGAGGAATGTGCTAGAGGTGCCTGCAGGGAATGGGGGGGAGGAGTTGGGGGTTCTTGGGAGAAAAGGGAGTCTGTATGACCATATGATCAAGATACACTGTTTACATACATGAAATTGTCAAAGATTATATATTTATTTGTATTTTTGAGATAGGATCTCACTAGGTAGCCCTGGCTGGGATCACTATGTAGATCAGGCTGGCCTCTAACTAGTTCACTGAGATCCACCTTCTTCTGCCTCCCAAGTGCTGGGATTAAAGGTGTGCATGACTATTATGTCTGGTTAAAGATAATCAATTAAAAAATAAAATAATGGGTAGGCAGGGTGACTCAGTGGACAGCCTTTGTTTAATCCTCTGGACCTGGAACTGATTCCTGTAAGTTGTCCACTGGCCTCCATATGTGCCTGCACACACACAAAAACTAAAAAGTAAACAAACAAATAAATGTAATAATAGTAAAATAATGTGGAGATCAATAGGGGAAGACTCAGGATGTCAGTGCTAACCTCTACAAGCATTCACACACACACACACACACACACACACACACATGCACAAAATCTGAAAACACACCACACAAGAATTTCACTCAGTATTTAGCAAAAATGCACCAAAAGTGCTAATAGTGGGGGCCTGGAGAGAGGTCTCAGTGGTTAAAATCACTAGCTGCTCTTCCAGAGGACACAAGTTCGATTCCCAGCACCTACATGGCAGCTTACAACCGTCTGTAACTCCAGTTGCAGGGAATATGACACACTTTTCTGGTCTCCCTAGGTAGCAGGCACACACTCATACATGCCTGCAAAACACCCATAGACAAAAAGTTAATATTTTTTTAAATGCTAATAGTAGTAAATTATTAAAGATTAATTGCACTATGTCCCAGACCCTGCCACAAGACAGACTAAAGACAGCTAAAGCCTTGAACAGGGTCAGGCAGGACTTGAAAAAGTGAAGGAGCAAAGAGAAAAAAGATAACAGATGTCACAGCCGGGCGTGGTGGCGCACGCCTTTAATCCCAGCACTTGGGAGCCAGAGGCAGGCGGATCTCTGTGAGTTCAAGACCAGCCTGGTCTACAGAGTGAGTTCCAGGACAGCCAGAGCTGTTACACAGAGAAACCCTGTCTTGAAAAACAAAACATCAAAACAAACAAACCAAAAAAGATGACAGATGTCAGTTTCCTGAGTTCGGACCCCAAATTCAGAGCAAGAGAAAGAAAACTATGTTCAAGTGAGGGGTGAGTGTGTACAGGAGGCTGGGGCTGGTTACACACATGGGTAGGAGTTGAGGACTTGTTCAAGGAAATGAGGGGCTGCTGTAAGCCGTACTGAACATGAAGGCAGCGGCAGTGGCAGGGTCCTGCTTTCAGAGTGTTTTCAGAGATGTGTGTGGCACAAAAGCACAAAGCAATCTATCTATTGAAGCCAATGTTCATCCAGCTTAAGGAGCAAAGCCAAATGAAGCATCACAATGGCCAGATCTGAGAGATTCTTGCCACCCCCC
>CAJQZJ010004796.1:3705455-3717227 GCA_907164525.1 Lophiomys imhausi | reverse complement strand
ATATATATATATATATATATATATATATATATATATCAGAAATGGCCCATTGCAGCAATTGCCCATCCTCCCTTTCAACCGTCCCTGAGTTGCAGGATTAGCAGGGAGCACAGATCTGTCCTCACCTTCCCCCCACTCTGAGTACTTGAGTTCTTGCTGAAAGGCAGGCTGACACCACCTTTATTCACTTGGCCCATCTTTGAGCTGCCAGAGGGCCCCTCAATCCCAGAGTCTTAGAAGTGCCACCCGCTAGCTGTGTGAGTGGCCAAGTCAGTTCATCCCTCTGACCCCCTCACTTTCCTTTTGTGGAAAATGAGAGTGATCACCGCACCTCCCCCCTCCCAAATACAATATGTCTAGAATATTCCCCCCACAAGCCTGGCACTTCACACAGTCTGAGGCCAGACTCATCTTCCCTATATGATGGTCTAGCCCTCTGAGCCATACATCTCTCCACATAAAGGCAGCTAATTATCTGAAACCACATATTGGAAGAAGTTACTTCTCCAGCATTCTTTTAATTCCATTTTAACCATCACTAGAGAAGGCTTGCCTGGCTGTGCTCTGCTGAGCTCTGGTTTGTGATGTTCTTTCTGTCTTCAAGTTCTGTTCCTTCTACTTACTCCTTGTCTCTGTCTAAGCAAAAAATTTTCAAAACCCTGCTCTGCCTCAATGTCCCTACCTCGAAGAAGCCTTCCACATTTCCCCCAGAAAAGATTATCTTTTTGTTTGTTGACACAGGGTTTTTCTGTATAACCCTGGCTGTCCTGAAATTCACTCTGTAGACCAGGCTGGCCTCAAACTCAAAGATTCTCCTGCTTCTGTCTCCAGAGTGCTGGAATTAAAGGTATGCGCCACCACACCTGGCTCACAAAAGACGATCTTAAGGCGTCATAAGAGATGGTTCTGAAGCCGGGCGGTGGTGGCGCACGCCTTTAATCCCAGCACTTGGGAGGCAGAGGCAGGCGGATCTCTGTGAGTTCGAGAGGCCAGCCTGGTCTACAAAAGCGAGTCCAGGACAGCCAGAGCTGTTATACAGAGAAACCCTGTCTCGAAAAACCAAAAAAAAAAAAAAAAAAGAGATAGTTCTGCACTTAAGAGCACTTGTTCCTCTTGCAGAGGATCCAGGTTCAGTTTCCAGCACCCACATCACAGCTCGCAACCATCCAGAACTCCTCCTTCTGACTTGCTTAGGCACTATGCACGCATATGGTAAGCATACATACATAAGATGCACGCAGGCAAAAAGTTATATACATAAAACAAATAAATCTTAGAGATTTCTTTTTAAAGAGAGAACTACCCTGAGTTTCCTTGCTCACACACAGCCTGCCATACACTCACTTATTTATAATTTATTCTAGTGTCTTTTAATTAACTTTCTAAATTGTCTTCCCAATTAGACAGAGACTTTCTTAAGAGCATCCTAGCTCTGGTTCTAGCATCCAACACACAGCCTGACACATGGCAGGTGTTTTTAGAGGATGCTTTTAAGCCTCGAGAATTCTGTTCAAACCACTGCAGACCTTCCCCTCACATCAGTGCCTTACCTGCCCTGTACAACAGTGTTACAACTTCCCGAGAAATAGGCAAGCCTTATGCTTGCTGGATTAGTTAGCCTTGGCTGACACAGCTAACACGGCTCCATAGTAGAAGCCAGGGTAGAAACCTGGTAACCCATAAGGGTTTAGTCAACCCATATGCACAAGTCACACCTGTTCCCAAGAAGGAACTTTCAGTTTATCCCAGGAGCATGTATCCTGGATCCCAACGTGTAGAATCTCTCAAGGGAGCCAGGAAGGCCAGCCCCTTCTTAGAGATCAAAGGTCCTGGTGGATTAAAAATAGTCTCTCAAAGTCAGGCATGGTGGCACATCCTGTGATCCCCACACTTGAGAGAGAAAGAAGGAGACCAGGAGTTCTCCCTTGAGTATATATTGGGTTAGAGGCCAGCCTGAGCTACATGAGACCTTGTCTTATCCACCCACCCCAAGAAAGAAGGAAAGAAAAAAAAAAGGGTTGGGGGAGAAAGGCAGGCAGGCCATCTCACCTGAGCTGAGGGTGGAGCCTGGAACTCTGTGTGCTGGAGTTGGGGGTGGCTGGGAGTCCCACAGCTGCTGGTAAGCAGTTTGCATCTCACCTCACCTTGCTTCTGGACCTGCATTAACCATTACTGCCCCAGATGCAGTACTCAGCTGGCTCCTTTTCCCTTGAGCTCAGGGTTTCCTGCTGAGCTGAGACTACTGGTTATTTTGAAAGGATTCATACCATGGCAGCCACTTTAAGAAGCAGGAAGCCAGCCAGGCGGTGGCGCACGCCTTTAATCCCAGCACTTGGGAGGCAGAGGCAGGCGGATCTTTGCGAGTTCGAGGCCAGCCTGGTCTACAAAGCGATTCCAGGACAGCCAGAGCTGTTAAACAGAGAAACCCTGTCTCTAAAAACCAAAAAAAAAAAAGCAGGAAGCCAAAAAAAAAAAAGAAGAAGAAGAAGAAGCAATTTACACAATGCTTGAGGTGATATTTATGTTTTGGTTAACAATGAGCGTGAACACTGCCCAGTCACCAGCGTTGTCTAGCTATAAAGTAACTATATTAATAATATGAGTACTTTTGTCAATGAATTGTCTTCCTTAGCTGTATTCTGATGAGTTAGTATTGTGTGTTATACAGTAGAGTCTTGGAAGTACTCATTGTTAAAAATCACTGCCACTAATCCCCAAGTAAAAGCATTATGCTATTCTGTTTAACAAGTCTATGGCACTTCTTAGTTTCTGCAATGAATTGAAAATAAAAATCCAAGCCAATAATGACTTATGATACACTGAACTGCATAGGTCATGTTGAATTTGGCTCCAGACATGAGTTTAAAAAATCATCTATAAATAGATTATCATATTGAAATGATGGCATCTCACTATAGGTTTCTAGCATTCATGAAATAACCAGGAAAGGGTTTTATGTTTTTAAGGAAAAATAAAGTGGAATCCAGGTGGAAGAAGAAGAAGGAGAAGGAGGAGAAGGAGGAGGAGGAGGAGGAGGAGAAGAAGAAGAAGAAGAAGGAAGCCAGGATCCAAGGGAGTTAAATACTCGCTCTCCACTACTGGCTGCCCATGGCTGATCTCTCAGGAATTGTACCCGGAACTGGGCTTTGGTAGAGCCTGCAGGAATGTCACCCGATGCTGAACCCTTCCACAAAACCTGTGCCTCCCTTGTCCTGTGTCAACCTCTCACCCGCCCCACTTCTACATCTCGGTAGCTCAATGTCAGTAGCCAACTTCCCAGGGAAGGAAGAAGGGGATTTTCTTTTTTTTTTTTTTTTTTTTTTTTTGGTTTTTTCGAGACAGGGTTTCTCTGTGTAGCTCTGGCTGTCCTGGACTCACTTTGTAGACCAGCTGAAGAAGGGGATTTTCTAAGATTTTTGTATGAGTCTGGCCAGTCCTCATCAATAGACCTAGTAATCTGAACAACCAGGCCTCGAATCCAAGTCTAGGTGTTAAAGACAGTCAACTCGCCCAGCTCTTCCAAAACCAAGACAGAAATGTGTGACCATGCTCTATTCTGCTATTCCTACCTTAGAGAGTGTCACCCCAATCTGAGGACTTTTCAAGGGCTGATCCCTAACTCTCCAAGTATACCACCATGCTCACAACCTCCTAGCATCCTGTGAAGCCCCATCTAGTGAGGGGTGTCCACTGACTGATCATAGATGATAAACCCTGGCCCCTAAGTCAAAGTGTCAAATTCCTGCCAAATTCTGCACTTTCAGTCCCTCTGGCCTGTGCTCAAGGAAGATCCTTCCTCTTCCCCACAGGAAACAGTCACTCCAGCCAGAGAGGTCTGAATCAGCCTCCCACACTGGCCTTCCTGTGGCTCACTCCCACTGGCCACCATTCTCAATCCAGGATATCCTCCCCCTCCTCTCAGCACATCAGGGACCATCACCCCTTTGAAGCCCTGGGGACTCCACTGTAAAGAATGCTGGTGACACCACCAGAGTCCTCCTCCCTGGCCCATACCAGGACTCTTCCATTATTTACACTTTATTTCTTCGATTGGTTGGTTGGTTGATTTTGCTTAGCCTGACTGGCCACAAATTCTATAAGTAACCAAAGATGACCTTAAACTCCCGACCCTCCTGCCTTTCAATTGTCTCCTGAGTTCTGAGACTACAGGTATGACCACTACTCCTGGCTTTACTCTTTACATTGTTAATTTTTCCAAGTTGTTTTTGAGATGACCTCCCCAAGTATCTGAACTCCGGATCCTCATCTCTTCCTCCACCCGACTGTATTATTAATGATATCCTATGCATACATATTTTCCCTCCCCTGTTCCCTGATAGTCTCTGCTGGGAATGGATTCTAGATACCAAAGCTCTTCTTCCCAGCAGCCCCTGGCATAGAATAGTACACATGTAAAATGGAGGCGCTAACTGTCTGCGGAGTGGGAGTGATTGGATTGGTTGTCAAGGACTGTAGGAGGCTGTCAACCTTCTGTAAAAGGATGGGACTTGGGAGTAGGGAGTTTGGAGTCTACAAGAACCCAGTAACCAGGCCCCTGACTCCGTGGCTCTGGGGCTGATGAGCTCCAAGATGAAGCCTAGTTAATAGAAAAATAACCTGTGATGGCTTACCTCTATATAGCCATGTATAAAACCATTTTATGTTAAAGCATTTCTGTCTTTTACACAAAGGATGCTTACAATCCTGTAGCTATCCAAATGTTAAATAGATTTCACAAGACAGGTATTATTAAAGGTAGGTAGAATTCCACAAGGTAGATGTTATTGTCTCTATTTTATGGATTTTTTTTATAAACAGATTCATAGAGGCCAAAATCAGCCATGAGTTATAACCATTTGCTTCAGCCTTTGGATTCGACTCTATTGTTACTGTCCCCCACACCTCACCTCCTGCATAGCCTTACCGTTTTTTCTGCCTAGTGGCTTGTTAACTTATGTACATGTGTCCTCAACCAAGGTGAAGTGTGCCTGATTCATCTTTGTGCATCCCTCTTTGCTTGTACACAGTGAGGCTTCAGGTAACAGTTTGTAAAGGGAATTAGTAGATGAAAGATCCACAGAGGCCCAGGAGGCTACCTCAGGGCTGCAGACCACACCTGCTGGCAGGCCCACAGTGAGCTCAACTGCCCTCCCTCCCCTAACCATCCTTTCACCTTCAGAACCAGCTACAGCCTGTTCCCATTCTCTGCTGGTGGCCATTGTTCCCAGGGGTCACTTCAACTCTACACAGCCTGCAGCCTTTTGGCTGGTCACCAGCCTCTGTAGCCACCACACCGACATGACCCTTCTTCAGCTGATCGAGCCACCACCACCAACATGCCGCACAAAACAAAGCCTTATTTATGTACTGTGTTTGTTTTCGTTTGATTGATTGATTGATTTTTAAGACAGAGTCTCAGGTAACCCAGTCTGGCCTTGAATTGGCTGTGTAGGCCAAGGATGACCTTGAACTTCTGCTCCTCTGCCTCAAGTGAGCTAAGATTACAGATGGGCTCCACCACAAACGGTTTATCCAGTGCTAGGGATGATCCCAGGGCTTCATGCATGCTGAGCAAGCACCCTGCCAACTGAGCCACATCTACAGCCCCTTATTTTGTTGTTATTGTTGTTGGTCAGCGAGGATTTCACTCTGCAGTTCAGGTTTGCCTCAAATTCATGGCAATCCTCTTGCCACCATTGTTGGTCAGCCAGGGTTTCACTCTGCAGTTCAGGTTTGCCTCAAATTCATGGCAATCCTCTTGCCACCATGCCTGGCTCAACAAAAACTCTTAAAAGACCCAGTCACTGCCTAGCCCCTCATCTGGAATTTGAGGCCACCAATACTCTTGAACCCAGCTCAGACCTCAGGTGACTTGGGGGACAGCCAGGGGACCATAGGGAGGCCTCCGTTGCCTGCACTCACCAGAGCTGGTGCTTCCAACAGGGCAGGGCAGGGCAAAGCAGGGAGGGGCAGCCAGCTGGCTCCAGGGCTATGTCCAGGGCCAGCTGTTCCCACTGCTGTTAAGCCTGACTCTCCCTTTCACCGGAAGACCAGTTGCGGTGTAGGGTATAGCTCAGGCTGCCAGGAACTCGTGGGCTATTCTGGGAGTGTGATGGAGCTCGGCAGCCGGTGAAACTTCAGCTCCCTCGGTTTCCAGGCTGGTCTCCTCCCTGCTGATGATAAGGCAGGGTTCAGGCATTATGTAAGTTCAGAACCGCTGATGGCACATCTGAGGGTCTTAATAGCAATTGTGGTCTTGCTAAAGTGGGATCTAGCAGGAGCAGGCGGCCTGTGTTCAGTTCTGGGCTTAGGAGCCCTGTTTCTTGCTGTCATTCACAAGGCCCACAACAGTTCTTTCCTCCAGTTTTAACTCAGTTTCCTCACACCCGCCCTGTTTTACAAAGTTAACTCATTCATGGACCTTCTGAAGCAGTCCTTCCAGGCTAAATCTAGTGACCAATTTCCTCCAAGGTCCTTGCATTTTTAATAAATAAATTTATTTATTTGTTTATTTGTTTGTTTATTTATTTTTTTATTTATGTGGGGTTGTTGCACAAACACACAGTTTCAGCATTGATTCTGTCATTTGCTTTGAAAACAGATGATCCAGGCCCCTTTTGACAAAGTCCCTGGGATCCTGCTTAATATCCACACTCCAAAAGGTACACACTGGCCTTAAGAAATACTAAGGTCAAGGATGGGCATAGTGGCACATACCTTTAATCCTAACACTCAGGAGGCAAAGACAGGCAGATCTCTGTGAGCTCAAGCTCAGCTTGGTCTACATAGGAGTTCCTAACTAGCTAGGATTATACAATGAGACCCAGCCTCAAAACAAATGAAACAAACAAACAAACAAACAAAAATAAGGCTGGGGCTGGAGAGATGGTTCAGTGGTTAAGAGCATTGGCTGCTCTTCCAAAGGACCAAGGTTTGGTTCTCAGCACCCACGGGTGCCTCACAGCCACCTGTAACTCCAGTTGAGAGGATCTTCTGATGCTCTTCCCTTCCAGCTTCCATGAGCACCAGGTGTTCACATGGCACACATACACATGGGCAGGCAAACACTCAAACCTAGTAAAAAGTAAATAAATGTTAAAAAACAAAATAAGGGGGGCTGGAGAGATGGCTCAGAGGTTAAGAGCACTGGCTGTTCTTCCAAAGGTCCTGAGTTTGATTCCCAGCAACCACATGGTGGCTCTTGACCATTTGCAATGAGATGTAGTGCCCTCTTCTGGAGTTCAGGCATACATGCAGGCCGAAGACTGTACACATAATAAATAAATAAATATTTAAATATTAAAAAAAAAAAAGAAAAGAAAAGTTTAAGTAAAGAAGAACAGATGAAGCCGGGCGGTGGTGGCGCACGCCTTTAATCCCAGCACTTGGGAGGCAGAGGCAGGTGGATCTTTGTGAGTTCAAGGCCAGCCTGGTCTACAAAGCGAGTCCAGGACAGCCAGAGACATTCAGAGAAACCCTGTCTCGAAAAACCAAAAAAAAAAAAAAAAAAAGAAGAACAGATGGGAACATCTGGGAGCAAAGGAAGGAGAGACAGGGAAATCAGAGAGAACAAGGTGGTGCTTCAAGGTCCTGCCAGGTTGGCCACTATTTGGACTATAATGGATGAACCAAAGGGGTTCTCAAAGGGGTTTGCAACTCAGGCCTTCTGGGAGAAGTCAGCCAAGTAGCACCATCCGTTATGAAACTGTACACTGAGGGACCTAGCTCCTTCCTATTTATGGAGCTTCTTTTCCCACAGTGCCACAGATAGATGACACAGGGCCCCAGAGCTCCCAAAGGGAGTGGTTCCCTAGGTAGGTGGCTCTACCACACCTCCACAGCAGTCCCCAGAGGCAGGGGCTGTCACCCATTTTACAGATGGGCAAGGTGTGTAGTCTTTGGGTTTCCCTGCCATCCTGCCACAATGTGGGCTTTCAGTCCATCAGAGTATGATCCTGGGGGAGTGCTCAACCCATCCTGGGTACCAATTCCACTTCTCTCTGTTCCTCCCCAGAGGTAGGTCATCCTCTGTCTCTGTGAAGGAGATGCTTCAAGTATAAGAAGTTGGGCCCATGACATGGCTCATTGGTAAGGAAAGGTGCTTGGCTTATTGCCAAGCCCAAGGACCTGGACCAATTTCCAAAAGTTGTCCTCTGACCTCCACATGTACACCTAGCACAAGATGCATGCAACCGATAAATCAATACAATTTTAAAATGTTTTTTAAGAACAGAAAGGTGGTGTGTTGGGCCTCCTGCCTCTCACCTTTCCCTAGGTTCTAGCTGACATCATACCAGTTAAACACACCACTCCTTGGCTGGATGTGGTGTCACGTGACTTTAGTCTCAGCACTCCAGAGATACAGAAAGGTAGATCTCTATGAGTTCAAGTTCAAGACCAGCCTTGTCTACAAAGTGAATTCCAAAACAGCCAGGACTACATAGTGAGACCCTGTCTCAAAACAACAATGAAAAAGACATTATTGCTTGGAATAGAAGGCACACCTCTGTCACCTGGGAGCTTATTAAGACTATAGACTTCTGGGATTGAAGAGATGGCATGGCAGTTAAACTCACAAACTGCTCTTGCGAAGGACACGAGGTTGATTCCCAGTTCCCACTTGAGCACCTCACAACTGTATGTAACTCTAGCTGCAAGGGAATCCAGCACATCTGGCCTTGATGGGCACTCATGTGTACATATCACACACAGACACATGCATAATTAAAAATAATTTTAAAAATATATCTTCACCTGGTGGCAGACACCTTTAATCCCAGCAATCTGGAAGCAGAGGTAAGAGGATCTCTGAGTTTGAGGCCAGCCTGGTCTATGGAATGAGTTCCAGGACAGCCAGGGCTGATACACAGAGAAACCTTGTCTTGAAAAAACAAACAAAAATTAAATTACTTAATTAATTTAAAAATTAAGGGCTGGAGAAATGGTTTTAGTGGTTAAGAGCACATATTGCTTTTCCAGAGGACCTGAGTTCTGTTTCCAGCACCTATCTTGGGTGGCCCACAACTATAACTCCAGCTGTGAGGGATCTAATGCCCTATTCAAACCTCTTTGGCATCCTCAGATACACACCCCCCACACACACACACGAAAATAGAAATAAATACATATTTTTTTAGTGGGACAGCTTGAGAGGTGGCTCAGAGGACCCAGGTTCAGTTCTCAGCCCCCACATGGTGGCTTAAAATGTTCTGTAACTCCAGCTCTGATGTCCACTTCTGGCCTCTATGGGCAGCCACACACTTGGCATCCACACATACAGACACAGACATACATATATGTAAATAAAAATAAAATTTAAGAGATCAGACCAGCCAGCCAGGCTAAGACCTTACCGAACGCTCCTGACCCAGGAAGGATGCAGCGCTCCCATCAGACATCAGAGGGAGACATCAAATGCCACAGTGGTAATGGCTCCCACCGAGGGGCCATTTGACCTCAGGGTGTGCATGAGGGAACCAACATGTAGAGATGCAACTGTACCCGGGCTTTAGTTCAGCGCAGTCCCTACTGCAGATGTGACCTCATCAAGTGGCTGTCCATCCATCTACCTGGACAAAGTTCTGCGCTTTGTCTCTGTGGCCCAGCTCAACCTCCAGGGCTGGTTCAACCCATGACCCAGAAGCCAGGCTCTGAGTTTCCCCACTTATCTCGCTTCCCATCTACAGAGGTGCCTCTGCTTCTGTCTACATTAGTTCTCTGCTTCTCTTACATCAGCTTTGAACTCTTTAGGATCACTAGTCCTTCTATAGCCATTCTGTTACACACATGTGTGCGTGCACACCCACAGATTTTATATATATATTTGTGTGTGTGTGAATATCATTACGGTGCATATGTAATCTGTGATCTGAAAATTAACATAATATTAATAATTAAGACTGGACTAAAAGAACTGTTGTTTGCCAATGACCAGCTATCCAGGCAAACTGGGACTCCTCAACAAATTGAAGCCAATGACTGACATAGTTTCCCAATTTATTTTTATTCAATGAATTGTGACATTGTGGAAAGAAACAAATGCACCCATCTTTTTCTTCTTCTTCTTCTGACATCTGACATCATATCATGTGCTCATGACCAGGGCAGGAAGCAGGAGTGGGGGTCAGGGGCCAGTGCAAACCCTCATAAACATTTTTCTAGTTATCAAAAGCTGTGATCGGGCCTGGGACATGGATCAGTGAGTAGGTAAGGACATTTGCTATGAAATGAAAGCCTTGCAACCTGAATTTGTTGCCAAGAACCAACGTAAAAGCAGATGGAGGAAACCAACTCCACAAAATGGTTCTCTGACCTACACATGAGTACCATGGCATGCACGTGGGCACACACCACGGCCTGGGGACAGTGTAGACAGTGATCCTAAACCGGTGGGTCATGACCCTTTTGGAGGGGCTTAAGGACCCTTTCACAGGAGGTCACCTAAGACCATTGGAAAATACAGGTATTTGTACTACTATTTATAACAGTAGCAAAATTGCAATTATGAAATAGCAACGAAAATAATTTTATGGTTGGGGGTCACCACAACACGGAGGAACTGTATTAAAGTTAGGCAGTAGGAAGGCTGAGAACCACAGATTTAGACCCTAATGACAACTCAGGGACAACCATACCCAGTAACCTTCCTTCACACTTTCCGGGCACACCTGGCTGGGAGGAGTCATTGTGAAAGCTGGGAGCACACCTGGTGGGAGGCTCTTTGCATCCAGTTTTTTATTAGGGATCCTGGAGGCAAATGCCACTTGCTGCTGAGCTTTCCTGCCTCTGCCCCAACCCCTCCACCTTTGCCTCAGCCACTCAGCCATTTACTGTTTCCTGCTCTTTAATGGCAGGCAGGAGCCTTGGATTTAGAAGAAAAAAAAAAAAAAGAGTGTGGGCAGTTCTTCCATGGGGGCCTGAGGCTCCCAGGCCTTGGGCTTCTCAAGGTCACTTTAAGAGCTTACACTAAAGCAGCCAGCCTAGAGCAGTGGAACAGTAGAGATTTACTCCCAGCAGCCCTTTCGCCGCCCTAATACCATATTGCATTTCAAAACAGTTGTCTTGCTCACTGGGCTATTTCCTAACCAGGCCCGCAAACAGCAGTGGCTCAGCAACTTCCCTGTCCTTGGGCCTGCTTTGGCGATGAAATGTGATCCAGGAGAGCCCCTTTTGGCCTTGGAGGAGCATGTGCCGTCAGCTCTCTGCTTGCTAATGCAGGGCAGACGGGCTCTGTTCCCAGCAGCACTTTAGTTGGTCTTATTATCTTTGAGACAGGGTCTTATGTACCCCAGGCGGCCTTGAGTTTGACATGTATCCAAGAATGACGTTGAACTTCTGACTTTCTGGCCTTTTGGTTTTTGGATTTTCTTTTTTTTTTTTTTTTGGTTTTTCGAGACAGGGTTTCTCTGTTTAACAGCTCTGGCTGTCCTGGACTCACTTTGTAGACCAGGCTGGCCTCGAACTCGCAAAGATCCGCCTGCCTCTGCCTCCCAAGTGCTGGGATTAAAGGCGTGCGCCACCACCGCCCGGCTGGTTTTTGGATTTTCAAAACAGGGTCTCTCTGTGTAGCCCTGGTTGTCCTGGAACTCACTCTGTAGACCAGGCTGGCTTCAAACTCAGAGATCCACCTGCCTCTGCCTCCGAAGAGCTGGGATTAAAGGTCCGTCTCCACCTCCTGAGTGCTGGTACCACAGGTGTATGCCACTATACCCAGTTGGGTTTCTTTTCTCTCTCTCTCTCTCTCTCTCTCTCTCTCTCTCTCTCTCTCTCTCT
>CAJQZJ010004796.1:3681251-3705445 GCA_907164525.1 Lophiomys imhausi | reverse complement strand
TCTCTCTCTCTCTCTCTCTCTCTCTCTCTCTCTCTCTCTCTCTCTCTTTCCCTTTTATTTTTAAAGATTTATTTTGATTTTGTGTGTTTGCCTGCGAGCATATGTGCACCATTTGCGTGCAGAGCCTACAGAGTCCAGAAGAAGGCATCAGATCCACTGTAAGTTGAGTTGCAGATAGTTGTGAGCTGCCGTGTGGGTGCTGGGAACTGAACTCAGGTCCTCTGCAAGAGAGCAGCCAGTGCTGTTATCCGCTGAGCCATCTCTTCTAGCTCAGCACCCAGGTTTTTTATGCAATGAGAGGATTCAAACCCAAGGCTTTGTACATGCTAGGCAAGCTATCTACCCACTGAGCTACACCCCCAGGCCATATTAGGTGTTAGATAACCCCTTCTAATGGTCCCTGTTTTGGGGAAAGAGGGTCTTGGGGATTAGGTCTTACTCTGTAGGCCAGGCTGGCTAACATCTCTCTGACCCATGCTTCACTATGTGTTTCTGTAACTACTAATTTTCTAAAAGTGCTGCCTTAATTCCAGCTCCCCTCCAAGGCACAGTGCCCAGATTCCTGTTCCTGGTGTTCATTAACTCCTCTCCAACTCCAGCACCTAGCCTTGTGTGCCTGGGAATGAAGAAGCAGGAAGAAGCTTCTGGTGCCAGTGGGCTGGGGGAGCTCAGGTTAGGACGCACCTGTCAGCTCCAGATCATGGCTTCATGATCTTTGGACAGCCTGCATTCCACCCTCACAGAGGGAGGCTTCCTCTGTGCAACCAGTCCTAGAGTCAGCCACCTCCCTCTGGCTCACGAAGCTCTCCACAGTTGACCTCCATTTGGAGATAAGGAAACCCAGGCCTGGAAGAGTTAAGTACCTACCATTTACTACAAGTAATGCCTGAGCCACTCTTGAATCCTGGATGTGATGCTGGTCCCCAGAATGTTGCTCACTGCTGCCCAGATCCATGCTTTTGCCTCCTCGCTCTGATCCTTCGACCTGACAAAAACAGGCCTCTCCAGATCTAAAACTGCTGCTCTCAAGGATGGCTTGGGGACAGCTAGGATGTTGCAAAAAGGAGACCTGAGGACAGTAGCCACAGGACCTGGCTCTGCTATTCCTTGACTGTGGGGCCCATGATGTCATTTCCTGCCTGCTAACAAAAATGGTTTTCCTTCCTGCCCCCTGTACAGGTTGTTATGGGTGGAGTGAGCTTAGCTGTGTTAAGAGAGCTAGGAAAGCTTATTTAATGCTCTTCAAATAAAAGGTATTGTCAGCCTCTTCGACTCCTCAGAGGGCCATGAGTGTCCAGCTGCTTTACAAATATTTGTTGGTTTCGATGAAAGGGCTTCCTACCAAGCCCAGAAGGAACACGGCCACCCTGCCACTGCTCTGTAACCACAGCTGAACGCCAAAGCTAAGGAGAACCCTGGGTCAAACTTTTAAGGGAGTTCATGAATGTGCGGTCGTCCCTCCTCCCTCCCAAGAAACCAGTAAACAAGGATGCCCCAGACAGAGGATGAATTTTCCACTTTATTCCAGTAACTGATGGCTGTATAAACAAGCTACCCTAAATTCAGTGCCTTTAAACAATAATATTTATTTATGTATTTATGTATGTATGTACGTATGCATGCACATATGTATTTAGTGAGACAAATTCTTATGCAGCCCAGGCTGGCCTCCAGCTCCACATACAGTCCGAGATGACTTAGCTCTCCTGCTTCCTCCTGACAGCTGGCTTTACAAGGTGTTCAGCACTATACCTGGTTTTGTGTAATGCTGAGGATTGAATCCAGGGCAAATGATCTGCCACCTGTGCCATGAGTCCAGCCCCACTGATTTATTTCAGTCTGACATGGTTGTATGTATGCGCTGGCAGGGCTCAGCATGTAGGTTCTTCCTTGGGGCACTATGTATTTGCAGTGTGACAGCAGTTAAGGCTGTGCTCATCCAAAGGCCCAACTTATTTGGATAGATAAGATGGCAGCTTGGGGCTTCTACCCATGACTCTGTCCAACCGTATACCCCAGGCTTCTAAATGGCAGCTCAAGATTCCAGTTACAAGAACAGCTGAAAGTCACTAGTCTGCAAGGGGACACATTTGGGTACTGAGTTGGTACTGCCACATTCTGTTGGAAGGGACCCACGTCAGTGTCAGCCCATCTTGAAGGAGGTGGAGGAAGGGACTTTGTCTCTTCATGGACCAGTGACAGAGGGAAGCCTTCAGAGACAACACCACCCAGAACCACAGGAAAAAAAAAATGTCCATTCCTAAGGTTCCTGAGCTGCCCAGCTTACGAGAGCTATCGTTATGACAACATGGAGGCCCTGGCTTTGGTGGAGAATGTGGGAATAGGCTGAGTTTCATTTCCTGAACAGAAAAAAAACATTGGGCAGCCCCTTCCTAGAGTCACCCAGGTGCCGCTGGGTTCCCCGGGGCAATGGGGAGTTAGGGTCCTGGGGGCACCAAGATGCAGATGTCTAAAGTTGCCCCACCCCCATGACCTGACCTCAGCCATATCCATTCAGTGTGACAGCTACATAGGGGGGTTTGATTATCCACTGGACATCTATGTAAGCCTACATTCTGTGGCTAACCAAATAATTCTTCTGGCTTCCATCTTGAATGAAGAACTTGTCACCAGCTCCATCTGTAGTTTTCAGGGAGAGGAGCAGGTGCTTGGTCACCTCACCTCCCCTAAGTATTCTCTGGCCTTGATTTCAAACTGCATTGCAACCCTAGCTTTTCAAGACAGCCCTTTCCTACCCCAACTGATTTCTCCTTTCCTTTGCTGTCTCTCCTATCATCCCGCCAGCATGCTTTAGAGCTGACTGGTAAGAGACAGCAGGAACTACCCTGCTAAGCTCACATAGAATAGAATGTATTAGTTTTTTGTGGCTGCTATGACAAACTGGGTGACTTTAGACAAGAGGGGATAGGGCAGAAACTCAAATCAAAATGTCAACAGGACTAGTTCCTTCTGGTAGCTCCCAAAGCATGCAGTTGTCACCTCTCTCTTGGATGGCTGCGAGGGGATGTCAGAGGACCTTGGCATCCCTTGGGTTTTGGTATCACAAAGTGTCACTCCCGTGGTCGTCTCTACCTCAATTGTCATGTGACCTCTCTAGGTCTCAAAGCGGCTTCCTGGTCATCTCTGGTTCCAATTCCAACAGTCTTCATCGAATTCAGGGTCCTTCCTAATATATTACTTTTTAAAAAAACGTATCCCAGGGTGGCCTGGAGCTCACTACATGGTCAGTGATGACCTTTAACTTCTGACCCTCCTACCTGCTCCTCTGAACAAGCGTAAACTGCCATGCATGATTTATGCAGAGCTGGGGAATCGAAATCAGGACTTCATACATACTAGGCAAGCTTTCTACTAAGGAGCTACAGGACCACCTCAAACACTCTATTTTGAGATAAGGGCTCCCTGTGTGGTACAGGCTGGTCTTGAACTCATGATCCATTTGGCCTCAGCCCCTAGGTGCTGGGATTACAGGTGTGTTCCACCTACACCCCGGTGTCCATCAGAAATCTTATCTCAGTACCTAGTTACATTTATCAAGGCCCAGATTCCAATGAGGGTGTGGTGGTTATGGAACTGTTACAGAGGCAGGCAGCCTGGCCCAACAGCAAACACACACAGTGAGGACCACGAATGACACTTCATACACAGCCTCTGGGTGATTTTTCCACCCAGGACAGTCTCAGCTTTCCGTGGAGAGACCAGCAGGACCCCCAGCTAAGCTCCCCCTGCCCCCCAAGCTGCTAATTTGCCTATTGTCTGCAGCAGGGCCCCAGGTTCCTGACTTTATCCTTTTCTCGTCTATCAGCACTCACAGTTCCCCTTTGATTACAGTTAACTCTGTGTGCTTTTGGAAAGCTTACTGCTTCTCTAGGCATGGGTTTCTGATGCCTCATACCATGGTCATGCTTATCGAATAAAATGCTCAGGCTAGGGAGATGGTTCAGTCGGAAAAGGCACTTGCTGCCAAGCCTCATCATCTGAGTTCAATACCCAGGATCCACATGATGAAAGGAGAGAACCAGCTGCTGCAAGCAAGCTGTTCTCTGACCTCCGCACACAGGCGGTGGCATCTCACAGTAAATAAGTAAATAAGCAAATAAATATAATTTAAACATATTGCTAGGTAAGCCGGGTGCAGTGGCGCATGCTTTTAATCCCAGCACTCGGGAAGCAGAGGCAGGTGGATCTCTGTGAGTTCAAGGCTAGCCTGGTCTACAAAGTGAGTCCAAGATAGTCAAGGATACACAGAGAAACCCTGTCTCGAAAAACATATATATATATATATATATATATTGCTAGGCATAGTGGCTAGTGCCTTTAATCCCAGGCAGATCACTGTGAGCTTAGAGCCAGACTGGTAGAACACTTGTCTAACATCTGTGAGGCACTTGATTCAAGTCTCCTAGCACCACAAAAAAAGGGGTGGGGGGAAGGCCCTTCCTAGTACGTAGGATATGCCCACTGAGCAACCTACTTAGTAGTCACAACAACAGGTAGCCCTGCCTGTATGTATCAGGTATTGTGGTGTGTGTTCTCAACCTCTGGGCTCCTCTCAGAGCCAAATGCAAATCTTGTCCCTGGTTTTTGTGATTCTGTTGGTCATAGGGATGGACTTTTTCTTTCAAAAAAATTTGTTTATTTAATATGAATTGGTGTTTTGCCTGAATGTATGTCTGTGTGAGGGTACCTCATCCTCTCGAACCGGAGTTACAGGTGGTCGCAAACTGCCATGTGGGTGCTGGGAATTGAACCCAGGTCCTCTAGCAGAGCAGCCAGTAAGTGCTCTTAACCGCTTAGCCAACTTTCTAGCCCCTACCATCTGTTCTTACAAAGTCTTATTAGAACACAGCCCCGTGGATTTATTGACTACTGACTCCCTCTGATTTTAGGCTACCGTAACACAACGGTGATGGAGATCACATGACTGTAAATTTAACTAGCCTTGCTGTCTGGCCCTTTATTGAAAGAAAGTCTGACTACCTTGAATAAGGGCAGTTGCCAGGCTCTCAGGCTGCCCTCTGCATCTGATGGTTAGTGGGCTTCTGAAAGAAAAAGACTGTAAGAGATTCCTGTTTATAATCAGTGGGCTGGAAGGGGTGTTGTGGTGTCAGGATTTATTCAGGACTAGAGACCAGCTAGGGGCCAAGGCGTCCCTGACTCCACCCCACGTCCTGAGCCTGCCACTGGGTACCCAAGCAGCCAACGTGATCCCTTGGCACCCGGGGCAGCAACCAGCACAAAACAAATGTTTTCCCCAATCTCACAGCCTAGGAAGACAGGAGAAGACTTGTTCAGTCAACACACAGGAATTCCCCACTTTCTACCCCCTGCCCCAAACTGACTGCAGAGCCTCCTGGCAGAAAGTGAATTCCCCTGCCCAGGACTGTGCGGAGCTGTAACCTGATCTCCTCCGTCTTAGTGTGACCTGGTTCAAGTGGCCGTCTGGTTCTCCCCTCCCCCATTCCTGTCCTCTTCCCATTCCAGGAAGAGCAAGGTCTGTGGAGACTGCCCCCCTGTTATTGGTCAGAATGACAGTTGCCCAGGATTGGCTGATTAGGAGCGACTGCGATCTCCTTACTTTGTCCCTTTTCTTGCTTCCGGAGTGTCCTGGGTTCTCTGTGGGCTGTGACCCCTGCCACTTTCCAAAGCTGGCAGGGGCTCTGAAGAAGGGGAGGGCTTGCTCTTCGGGGACTCCACAGAGGAAAATCTAAGCGTCCGGCTTACCTGCTTCTGGCTTCAACCACCAAATAAACAAGTACACGGACACTTGGCCCCCTCCTCCTCCCAGCCCACTGAAGCATGCCAGCCTCGGCTGTGCCTTTGGGTGCAGAAAGCTGCTGGCTCTGGCTAGCCACAGCTCCTACTGAACAATCAACATCCCCACAACACCAGCTGCAGCTGGCTCCTGGGGAGGGTACCATGATGGTACCCTCCTCCACCAGTACCCTTACTATGGTGAGTTACTGCTCTAGCCATCTCTCTCTCTCTTTCTTTCTTTTTCACTGTGTTCTGAGTTGAGTATTCTTTTCTGCCCAGTCCTCTCTCTGGCACCACAAGGCCTGCCTGCTGGCTGGTCTGGCCAGTTTGCCAGGAAGCAGCATATGCCCCATACCTGGGAGGCCACGAGCAGGGAGAGAAAAGTCATTACCCCTCCCCAATATGGAGACCTACTGGAGCCCCATGGCTCTTCCTCCCACCCAAGTCTTCATCCTGGTTCACTGGCACCCTCAGATTTCCAGGAGCTGGGGGATCTGCTGTTGGCTTCGAAATCAGTTTGATAAATCCTGAGCCAAGCAATGCAGTGTATGGGCTTTGAAGAATAAGGCACGGATTCACGGGGCGGAAGCTCAGTGAATACTTACAAACTGGTGTCCAGTGTGTTTTGCTTTTGGCACTAGAGACGGATCCCAGGGCTTTCAGTTTGCAAAGTTAGAAGACACATCCCTAACCCTACACTATTTTTAAATCATAAAAGGAATCCATACCTATTTTAAAGTTTGAAACGTGGGGCTGGAGAGATGGCTCAGTGGTCAAGGGCACTGGCTGCTCTTTCGGAGGTCCTGAGTTCAATTCCCAGCAACCACATGGTGGCTCACAACCATCCACAATGTGATCTCATGCCCTCTTCTGGCTGCAGGTGTTCACGAAGATAGAGCACTCATATACATAAGGTAAATAAACAAATCTATTTTTAAAAAAGTTTGAAATGCAATTAGAATTTATTGAAGGTAAAGATAGATGTCTCACCGGGCGTAGTGGCGCATGCATTTAATCCCAGCACTCGGGAGGCAGAGGCAGGAGGATCTCTGTGAGTTCGAGGCCAGCCTGGTCTACAAAGTGAGTCCAGGGCAGTCAAGGATACACAGAGAAACCCTGTCTCGAAAAACCTAAACAAACAAACAAAAAGGAGATACCTGATGTCAACCTTAAACTTCCACGTGCATCCTGCACATGTGTGTCCCACACCTACACACACACACACACACACACACACACACACACACACCACGTGAAAATGAGGGTGGGAGAAACAAACTCAAACAAACAAAGACATGAACTTGAATGTCAGAGAGTCCACCCTTCAGACTGCTCAGGCCCAGCTCAGGGCAAGAACTGCTAAAAGAGGAATGAGAGAAGAAGAGGAGAAAAGAGCAGCAGCGGCAGCAACCTGGCAGGCTGGCAATGCAAAACCACACGCTCCATTGAGCGCAGAGAATTTTCTTTCTCAACAGCCCACAGCAGAGTGGGAAGTGGGGCTGTGTGCACCTCTGGCCTGATGTTTCTTTAGACTTAGGTCTTGTCCCATGGTCAGCCTCTTGGACAGATGTCATTATTGCTTCTGTCTTATAGCTAGGGCCATGGAAAGCCTGGGTTTGCCCATTCAGGATACCAGGACAAAACATCTCAGGTTGGACAATTTATGAGCAATACAAAGGTAACAGCGGCCACTTCTGGAGGCCAGGAAGTCTGAGATCAAGGTGCCCACTGATTCAGCAGCTTATGAGGACTTTCTGTTGCACAGATGGTACTTTCTCGCATCTTCCTATGGAAAAGGGGAAACAGGTATTCCTCAGGCCTCTGTGTGTGTGCATGTGCGTGTCCCACGATATTTCCTTTTGTCCACATGTTTTTGCTTGCAAATGTTCATTAAAAATGACTCCTTGGTTTGGTATGAGGCTGCTGACTTCTGTTACTTTGTCAATGTTGGAACTTCGCTGAGACTCCTCTCAGATATGCTGTTATTGTCCCATGTCACGGAGATCCTGTAGGGTTGAGTCTGTGGAACTGGCCTCTTCATGCACTCCAATAGTTCCTCCATGGGGTAGATGTTGGGGTGGTCCAACTCAAAGCCCTGGTTCTGGGCCTGCAACCCCCACTTGCAGGGCCTGCTCTCCCCAGTGCTCAGCGGGTTAGTGGTTGGATCTGCTCTCCTGCTTTCATCACCCCATCAGGGCCAATTCTCCAGCCTGCTACCTGTGGCAAGGGCAAGAGAGTAAAGGGGACCTCTCCTTCACCAACACCACAAAGCAGACAAAAGGCAGGGCTGGCTCTCCCACGCTCACTCCCTCAGGGCTGGCCCACCCACAACCCCCACATCTAGGGCCAGCTGTAGTGTGCTGCCTCGGGCCTCTTTTTGTCTTTAATTTTTTATTAATCATTTATTTATGTGTATGTGTGCATTACTGCATGAATCCATATGCACCAAGTGTGTGCAAGTAACCAAGGAGGCCAGAAGAGGATGTCAAATTCCCTGGAATTGAAACGACAGGTGACTGAACTGCCAAGTAAGTGTTGGGAACCTGGATTCTCTACAAGAGCAGTTAAGTGTTTAACTGATGAACCATTTCTCCGGCCTGTCTCTTTTGTTTCTTTAAAGAAATCTATCTATTATTATTGCTATTATTCCCAGTGTATTTCAGTATGTGTCTGTGTGTGCCATGCCTCATGCATGGAGGTCAGGGGACAATTTATCAAGTCAGAACTGTCCTTTTCTCCTTTACATGGATTCTGGATTCTGAGAGTTGAACTCAGGTCACCGGGCTTATGTGTCAAGCACTTTCTTTACCCACTGAGTCACCTCTCTCTCTGGCTCCTTTTTTTTTGTTGTTGTTGTTTTGTTTTGTTTTGAAACAGGGCCTTGAACTATGAAGCTGAGGATGACCTTGAACTTCTGGTCTTCTTGCCTCTGCCTCCCAGTGTGGGGATTACAGGCATTCAGCATCACACCTGGTTTACACAGTGCTGGGATTGGAACCCAGGGGGTTGTGCAGGCTGGACAAGCACTCTACCAACTGTGTTACATCCTTAGTACTCAGGGCTCTTTTACAAGGGCACTGTTACCTCTCCAATACTCTACCTCTTAATACTATCTCATTAAGGGTTAAGTTTCAATGTGTGAACTTGGGGAGACCAAACTTTTAGACTCTGGCATAGTTCATTAGTCTGAGTTGCCCAGAATCACTCAAGGAGGAGCCGCTGAGTTCTGAGGTTCCAGAATCTGGTGCACGCATATTATGAACTTGTACTGCAAATGCTTTACCTGTTAAGTCATCTCTTCTCCCTAATTTTTTTTTTTTTTTGAGACAGGGTTTCTCTGTGTAGCCCTGGCTGTCCTGGACTCACTTTGTAGACCAGGCTGGCCTTGAATTTGCAGAAATTCGCCTGCCTCTGCCTCCTGAGTGCAGAGATTAAAGGCGTGCTCCACCACGCCTGACAATTACAGACAGCTGAGAACAGCCATGTGGGTGCTGGGATTTGAACCTAGGTCCTTTGGGAGAACAGCCAGTGCTCTTAACCACTGAGCCATCTCTCCAGCCCCCTCCCTAGACCCTTTAAAACTAGTTTTCCAACATTTAGCTCACTTCTCTGTTACTGTGATTAGCACCATGACCAAAAGCAACTTGGGGAGAAACTTGCAGGTTACTGCTTAAAGGTTACAATTTCAAATTTTTAAGGTTATAACAATGTCTGTTGCCAAAATACTGACTCTTGTAAAGACCAATGCAACTGGTTTCTTTGGTACTCATCCAGAGGCGTTCTTACAACATGCAGCAGGCAAGTGTGTGCACTGTCCCTCATTGACCCTGCAGAAGCATCCCATTTCATTCATTCCCTGGGACCTAAAGCCAGACGACCCAATTCTCTCCTCCATGTCTGATTTTCTGCTTCTTTATGCTTCTAGAGCGTGGCTCTATATTCAGACTGGGCAGTTCTAATTCTTTTGTATATCTGTCAGTTGCATTCTCTCTCCTGGGAGTGAGTATACAGCCCAAGGGTGGAAACTACCACCCTCTACTATTGTCACAGGAAAATACCACCCAGCCCAATCCCCAATCAGGCACAGAAGTTGATGCCTCCCTTCTAGACAGGGATGTCTGGGTCTTTGGATCTTTGTACATTGCGCAAACTGTGCCAAACTGCCTTCCACAGAAGTTGAATTGGTTTACAATCCCACTAGTGAAGGGGAGGGCGCCCTTTCCCACCTTCAATGTCTGAATGTGTTGTGGAACCTCTCAAAGTCCTTGTCAACCTTCTCTATGGAAAGCCGGGGGGGGGGGCCTACATGAAGTTTCCTTGTGCTTCTTTGACCTACAATGACACTGAACATCCTTTCAGCACTTGTCCCTCTGACCAGCCCCTGTACCTCCTTCCCATACACAGTATAAGGCCCTGTGTCTTCAAGATGCAAGACTAGATGTGTGTCTCCATCTCCCAGCTCTTGCTGAGTCACTCCCACGAAGGGAAGGACAATGGGGGGCTCCCATTATTTCTACCCTGGGAACCACCTGAGTTTCCAATTTGGGGAAGGACCTTCGACTCTGGCATCTCTTGTCATTCAGTACCCTGGGCAGGGTAGAGACTGGTGTGGATGGATGGAGAGGCCCTTGGCTGGGGAGGGTGAGGAGCCTCAGTAAAGGGTTGAGGTATGTCTTGCCTGGAATCACAGGAGATGCCTTTTCTATTCTTGGCTCTGTTACTCACCACTGGCCCATGGAGAATGCTACGAACTGCCTGCAGTAGACTGAGGTGCTCCCTAGCTGTGTGGGGATTCAAGATTGTTTTTGCAAACAAACCCTCCAGAAACCTGGTTACCCACTGACCCTCTCTGAATGGGTCCAGGTGTCTGTGGGGCAGCCCAGGTCAGGCCCATGTAATTCGACCTTGGTGCTGTCTTACACATCTGGCTAAGTTTTGACAATGCAAGGATGGACAGGAAGGAGGAGCCAGTGGCTGGATTCCTGGGCCCCTGGGGAGTCTACAGCCTGTTATTTCCTGACTCAAACAGCAAATTTGCTCTGGAAATTGCTGAGGCAGAGTCCTGCCAGAGCCCCTTGAAGGATGGGACATGTCGCTTTCTAACCCTTGGGGAGAAGCTGGGTCAGCTACAGTTGGAGACCCTATCTAAAACCCAGCCCTCCGTCATGTCCAGA
The DNA here is from genome assembly GCA_907164525.1 of Lophiomys imhausi. Classification (NCBI taxonomy): domain Eukaryota; kingdom Metazoa; phylum Chordata; class Mammalia; order Rodentia; family Muridae; genus Lophiomys; species Lophiomys imhausi. The sequence continues at coordinate 3,694,493 of CAJQZJ010004796.1, read as the reverse complement.
GCCAGCCAGACACCAGGAATGGGTAGCAGCCGCGGCAAGGGGCCCCATTCTATGCCCGCTCCCCACCCCGTACCCCATGGAGGGAGGGGCCAAGCAGGCAGGGCGGGGCTCTTTTCTATAACCAGCTCCCAAAGCCGCAGTTCAAAGCCGAGTTTTCTTAGGACTGCAGGCGGAGATGATCCCCCACCCCTCGCCTCCCTGGGGGAAAAGCACAAGAAAGTTGAGTGGTCCCTGAGGTGCCCATGAAATGCTTAATTGCTTTCTGAGAGAATTGTCACCTTCTTTTGGTTTCCTCCCACTCACCACTGCCCTCCCTAGCCCTGCCCCCAACCTCTAGGGGCTCTTGCTTGGGGAGCTGAAGCCGAAGCTCGCAGATCCTTGGCTACCTCCCAAAGTAACCAGCAGCTCGGTGCGGAATAGCAGCTTGGCTCTCCAAATACATCGCCCTCACCACTTCTACTGAAAAAAGAACCCTATGTTTGGGGAATAAATGTGCATTTTGCTAGGAGCCAGGCACTCGCCGACAGCAGATGGATGGTGGCCCAGGCTGGCTGAGTGGGTCAGACTTCAGCGCAAGCAGACAGTGCGAACCAGGATGGGGACAGGAGCCAGCACAGGAGAGCGGAACCCGGGGGGTGGGGGCGATGGTTGGAGGTTTGCACCCCAAGAGCTTTGTCAGCATCTGGCAAAGCCACCCAAAGGGATGTGACTTAGGGAGGGCAGGCTAAAGAGAATCGCAAAGAGACCGTTCAGATACCTTAGAACTTAATTCTGGGGGCCGGAGAGATGGCTCAACAGTTAAGAGTGCAGGCTGCTCTTCCAGAGGGCCTGGGTTCGATTCCCAGCAACCACTACAGTTCTACTGTTCTGCCCACTGTGGGCACCAAGCACATACATGCTAGCAAAAAAACCTATATACATAAAAGTAAAATACAAATATAATTAAATGTTTTTCTTACATCATAGAAGGGGCGGGTGACAACTTTTCCTCTCACTGTCATTGAGGGACCCAGGATCTTTTGATCTTGGGGTTACTCAAAACTGGCAGAAGAGGAACTATATAGAGGAAGATGCTTCTTATGGCCTTGGATTAGAAGGCATGTGCTTGTTTGTGCTCACAGTCTGGCGATGAGAACTTGTCGTGTGACTGGATCCAGTCACAGAGATGGCTGGGAATGCAGTCTTTGCTTTCAGTGAGGACTTGTAGAGGAGAGCAGGGGTTCTGGTAGATAGTTAACTATCTCTGCAGTGCCATCATGGGACCAAGAAAAAGCAGCTCATGCTGACATATGTTGTTGCCCGACTGTTATTTTGTTTTCTGTGTGTTTGTTTGGAAGTTGGGGTCGGAGCCTGGAGCCTCACATGTGCTAACAAAGAGCTTTACCTTTGAGCTGTATCCCAGTCCTTGCTCTGAAAGTTGAGGATGTTTCTAAGAAGGAGTCTGGCCCTTCAACTAGGAAGTCCTACTGGAATAACTAGAAAGGAATTTGCTTTTGTCAAAGCTTTATGGAGCTGAAGAGCTGGCTCAGAGGTCAAGAGTGTTTGTTGTTCTTCAGAGGACCCAGGTTTGATTCCCAGCACCTACATCTGGTGGTTCACAAGTCTGTAACTCCAGGTTATCCAGGGCCTTCCTCTGGACTCTGAGGGTTACACAGAGAAACCCTGTCTTGAACCCACCCCCAAAGAGCCATCCTATTTAAAGATTTATTTACTTATTTTATGTGTATGAGTGTTTTGCCTGCAATATGTATGTGTGCCATGTGTGTTCCTGGTGCTCCAGGAGGCCAGAAGAGGTTGTCAGATGACGTGGAACTGGAGTTTCAGATGCTTATGAACTGTCGTGTGTGTGTGTGTGTGTGTGTGTGTGTGTGTGTGTGTGTGTGTGCATACTTTTTATACTATTTATTTGTGGTTTTTTTTTAATGCTTAAATCTCCCACCAACCTGAGGTAGGGGAGAAAAAAGGTTAGGAAGGACAGGGGTGTAGACTTCTTTAGATGCAGTTCCTTGTGGCAATTCTACTCCTCATAATCAGGATTCTAGCAGTCCAGCCAAACAGCAAACACAGAAGCAGGAACCAGAATCAGTGGCGGTGGCAGGGGCAATGACTCCTGTACCCCTGCTTGGGGAGGTGGCTCTCTCAGCCCGACCTGGGCTGCAAATGGCAACAGCAAACTCAAAGCAAAGTAAAGTAATGGGAAGTGAAGTGGAGCAAAAACCATCTCTCTCCGCTTTTGGGGTCCTAATTATACTCTCTCAGAGTCTGCAAGGATGTTTTCCAACTGGCAAAAACCACACCCCTCTCATGAGGATCCAGCCTATAAACATCATGCACTTTCTCAAGAGTCCATTTTTCAACTGACAAATATCATGCCCTTCTCATGAGTCTGTTTTTCATCAGTGGATAAAGCATTTCCATACACTTGGAACCAAAACAAAAAACATATTCACATAACACAACCATGTTTTTTAAAGAAATCAGAACTACTACATGTATGTGTAGAAGTTGGGACTCAAACTCAGGTCTTCTGGAAGAACAGCAAGTGCAAGTGCTCTTAACCTCTGGGTTCCAGCCCCAGGATGGTGTTCATTAAAGCAAAAGTGACTGTTATTTTCTGTCTGAAGAGCTACTTACTTGGAGTGACAGATGGGCCTGGCCACAGCCTTTGGCATATACAGGGGCCATCTGGGAACAGAGAGGAAATGTCCCTCCCTCCTACAAACTCCTCTCTCAAAGCCTCATAGAAACTGGAGTCCCATAGGAATAGCCTCAAGATGAAATGAAGCACATTCACCCCAGAGAAACACTCCTAGCCCTGCCGATGGGGAGTCTCCTGGACACTCCTCCTTCCTTCTCAGGCAGGCCTGGAACTCAGTGACTACAGGACTTGGCAGCCCCTCGTGCATTTCCTGGCCCACTTTTATTCTAGTCCAACGTGGTAGCTCCTGGTTTGTTCCCACAGATGGTCCAACACTAGGAAAGAAGGGGGAGTTGGATGATCTTGCTTGTGGGGCTCCCCCACAAACATTTCAGCACAGCCTCTTGCCAGACTAAGGGCTTCCAGTTTCCTTAAAGGCCCCTATTTCCTTAAAGGCAGGGTTTTTCTAAGCCTGATTCTAGCTCCTTCCCCAGCCTGGTCTTTGTAGCAAAGCTGGTGGCCAGCCCAGCCTCTGCTCTCCCACTGGGCTGCCCCCCCTTGCAGTTACACAAGAATGTGGGCACCTGTGGCAACGAGCTTGAGGAATGTTTTCTTAGCTCCAGGGGGTGGAGGCTCCGAGGGTGCCAGGGAGCAAAAGGACCTTTTGTGAAACTCCCTCCTCACATTTATCTTCTGTCCCGCTAGCCTCCTTCCTGGGGAGTTTTGGGTCTTGGGGAATTTCAACAAGGTCCCTCTCTTTGCATCAAACACCTGACGCTTAGCCTTGCGTGAGATACCTGTGTGACACCTGTGTGACCTTATGCCTTCAGCGAGAGTTGAGGGGCCAGCATGGCTCTGGCAGACTTTACCCTTCTCTCCCATTCCCTCCGCCTTGCTAAAACCGTTAGATTTACATTCCTAAATCTAGCCACCGAGGTCTGTTCCCTTATCTGGCCACTTCCTCCTCCTCCTGAGGCCGACTACCAAGGTCCAGCTGACAAAGTATTGAAGTCCAGCAATGAAAAGCCACTTTTGGTTCAGCGAATCAACATGCTCAATCAAAATATACCCTAGCCTCCTGGCCCATTCTAACACAGACCTCCCCACTTTTTCTCTTCTTAAAAGTCACACCTGCAAGGTCCCCCTCACTGCTGTTTTTCTGCCGGGAGTCAGAAAGCAGCCACTTCAACTTTTCTTCCCCAGCTTAATAAAGGATCTCTCTGTGAAAACAGGTGTTTGGGTGTGGTTTATGCTTAATCCAAGGTCAGAAGGGGAACCTTTGATGTGCTGAGGGGTGGGAGGTCTCCTAATAAGAGGGATGGTGGGATTCTTTGAAGGCAGTAAGACCACAAGTAGTTGATGGGTCCAGACAGACCCCAAGATTCTGCAGGGTTTATACAGTAACCACAGAACCAGAATGGACAGGAGGCGACGCAAACCCAGCAGTGGGATGTGTGTGTCTGTATGTCTTGCCTTTGCTTTGTTTCAAAGCCAAAAGGACACCATCCTACAAGCCAGATGGCTTGCTACCACCTGTGTATTTGTCAGGTGCCGTGGGCAACCCACAGGCTTATCCGGTGTCTGTTGGGAGCTAGCTTGTGGGAGAGGTGGGGCTGAGGAACTGGGAAATTGGGAAGCCAGGGGTATGCTACAGGATTCACCCCAGAGGCTGGCCTGGGAAACCACTAGAAGACTTTATGCCCTTACAGAGTTAGGAATGCTTCAGGAAAGATGACTAACCATAGAGAAGAGGTGACCTGCTACCAAAATCCTGCTGATGTGACAGAGGCCCTCGCACAAAGTTCTCCCCACAAACACCCATAATCCGCTATCTATCCGTAATGGAAACAGTGTGTCCCCTTTGCCAGTCTGACTCAGCACCAAGCAACTGGTTTGCCACTCAAGTCTGCTATTATCGCATTTTGTCATCCTGTCTCTACTAAGCCTTCTGGCTTCTAGACAAACATCCACCCCCTGTCTTCCTGCAACTTTATCCTCTTGGCATCCTTAAATTTCTACATTGCCTCTCCTGCTATGTCTGCCCAGCGAGATGGCATTTCCCCCTTATCCCCTGCTGAACTTTCTGCAGAAAAGGAGAGAGGAGAGAGGCTGATGATGTCCCTAAGGCAGGCCAGTGTAAAGGGAGCTTCCACCCTGAGTGCTGGGATTAAAAGCGTCCACCACCACGCCCGGCTCCATTTCATTTCTGTTGCTATGATAAAGTACCCTGAGCAAAGTGACTTATAAAAGAAAGGTCCTGTCCCCACCCCCACCCCACTGGAGGCTCCCACTTCCAGGTTACAGTCTGTCACTGAAGGGCTGTCACCGCTGTTCACATCGATCCACAGCCAACAGGCACAATGCAAGGATTGCTCGTGGTCAGCTCCATCTTCCCCTTTATTTTAGCTTTCTTTTGGTTTTTTGAAGACAGATTGCTCTGTGCAGCCTTGGCTGTCCTGGAACTTGCTCTATAGACCAGGCTGGCCTCGAACTCACAGAGATCCATTCGCCTTTGCCTCCCAAGTGCTGGGATTAAAGGTGTGCCCCACCACTGCCTGTCTTAGCCTTTTCATTCCATCCAGGATCCAGTCTATGAACCAATGTGATCCACATTCAGGGCAGGTCTTCCCACTTCGTTTAAGCTAACTGAGATGATCCCTCACAGATCCACCCACAGGCCAACCTAATACAGACAGTCCGTCAATGAGACTCCCTTCCCGGTGAGTCTGTTAAGTTGACATAAACCACTGTAGATTCCCCCCTCCACACACACAGCTGCACCCAGCTGCACACCCCCTCTCTGCATGCTTACCCAGAGCCCACTGCTCCCGAGTAGAGTAGTGGATACACTCTGTACTTTTACTTTGCATTTGAATAAAGCCCCTTACTGCTTTGCTGTTTGCGTCCACTTCTTTAGTTCAACTAAAGAAACAGAACAGAACCAAACCAAACCAAACTTGAGAACAGCTGGCCTAGACAGAGACTACCTACAACAGCTTAACAGGAAGCCTTGGGATTCCCAGGCTACATACAGATTCTCTGCTCACCCCAACCCCTGCCCCCTGTGCCATAGTCAGTCCGGCTTCAAAGGGCTGTGCAGGCACTACCCTCGCCTGGACTCACTCAGGTGATGGGCTGTGTCCTGTATAACAAGGAGGTCGGCTGAGTGTCCTCAGGCTCTGGGACTGGAGAGGCCTTCCTGGGGTAGCACCACGGCCCTTCAGCATGACCTGAGGAAGTGTTCAGCCAGTGGCAAGCAGAAGCAAGCTTTGGAAAAATCATCAGCCTGCATGCACCTGTTACTTACCAGGTATCTTTTCCTCTTCTTTGTAGGTGTGGCCCTTCCCCCTGAGGTCATAATTAGTGGAACTGGGGAGGGGAGGGAGCCGGAAGTAGTGGGAATCCTACAGGCCACCCACACTGCAGCCAAATAGGAAGTAGTTTCTGCTTTTTAAATTTTTTTAAACTGTATTCACAGAACCAAGGCACCGCCTGTGTGCACCTGACCAGGGGAGCCCGGGGGAGCTGGCCTTAATCCAGGGTTCTCTTGGGCGTTAAAGAATCCAGATGACAAAAGGTTGGGTTAGATTACTTGTTCAGTGCCTGCTTCTGCTTCCCAGATGCAGAAACTGGGCCTTAAGGAGGGGCAGTGGCCTAGGCCACAGGGCTATGGCAGGACAAGTCAGGTCACCTAGCCCCTGAGGTCACCTGCTACCCAAGGAACCACCAGTTCCCCATGGCTGGTGCCTACAGGGTAAGTCTTCCTTACCAGATAACCACAGATAAAATAGCGTCCCAGGAGTCACGTGGGTCAGGGACAGAGACTATGGGGGCCTCATGGAGAAGTTCTGTCCACCCAATATCTGAGGCTTGGGTCCCGTGCACCACCACCCTCCACCCCCATCACAGCAGTTATTAGGACTGGAGCCTGGTTCCTGTCAGCTCTCATAGGCTAGTCTCCATCTCCCATCCTCCCTAGGTCACTTAAAAAAGCCATAGCAAAAACCCAGAGAAAGTTGATTTATCCAAGGTGGCTACAGTGGGGAGATGAACAAAGAGGACTAGTGACCCTCTCCCCCCAAGTCCACTTTTAGGATCCCAGAAGATTGTTTAGCTTAGGTTAGGTTTGGCTAGGTTTTTTGGTTTTTTTTTTTTTTTTTTTTTTGGTTTTTCGAGACAGGGTTTCTCTGTATAACAGCTCTGGCTGTCCTAGACTCACTTTGTAGACCAGGCTGGCCTCGAACTCACAGAGATCCGCCTGCCTCTGCCTCCCAAGTGCTGGGATTAAAGGCGTGCGCCACCACCGCCCGGCTTGTTTTTTGTTTTTTTTTAACTTTCTTTTTTGTTGTTAGTTGTTTTTCCAGACAGGGTTTCTCTCTGTACGTAGCTCTGGCTGTCCTGGAACTCACTCTGTAGACCAGGCTGGCCTTGAACTCAGAGATCTGCCTGCCTCCTGAGTTCTGGAATTAAAGGTGTGTGCCACCATCACCTGGCTCATTTTTGAGATTATAACCCAGTTATAATGTCATTAGGTCATTTCTCCTTCCCTTTCTGCTCTCTGGTTTAGGTGTGATGAAGGCAGGAAGCGTGTATGGTTAACAGTCCTGGGTAAGGCACCCTCAGATCATCACCCTCTGGGGTCCACAGTCTCTTCTACAAGCCATCAGAGCTGTGTGAAATCTCTTCCTGGGAGACATGTTCCTCCTCTGCCAGGCACTGGATTTCCAGGGAAAGTCCAGATTCTTGGAAAACCATAGGTTCCGTAGTTACAGGGATGGGAATGGCCCTTTCATTTCAGGGGTTGCCAAAGACCCTCATAAAACACAGGAAGTAGCAATGAAAGTAGTGTTGTGGTTGGGGGGGGGGGTCACCGTAACACGAGGAACTGTGTTTAAGGGTTGCAGTGTTAGGAAGGTTGGGAACCACTCTGCTCTAGAGTGTCTTCTGCCAGAACCCCAGGGCAGCTCCTAGCAAGATGTGTCCTCTTCCGTTGTTTGAGTCAGATGGGTGGACAGGTGTATAGCACAGTTCTTGGCTTGCTCTCTCCCAGAGGCCAGGTCCCTTGTCACTGAAGAGATTTACACTCCCCAGTCTCACCGTGGTTGGTCCAGGAAGCCAGAGTGAGTGAGCAAAAGCGTGGCCGTTTTAATCCCAGGGTCCTCTTCTGTTTGCGTTTCTACGAGGTTCTCCCGCTGGGATCATGAAAGTCAGCTACTGAGAGTCTAGCCAAAGTCCTGAAGAAGGAGTAGAGGACAGGGCAGAAAAGGACCTCACTTCCCCAAGCCTGGAGATTGGTTTAAAAGGACTGACAAGCTCAGAACCAGGTTCGCTCTCTCTCTCTCTCTCTCTCTCTCTCTCCCCTCTGTGTGTGTGTGTGTGTGTGTGTGTGTGTGTGTGTGTGTGTGTGTGTGCACAGCCTGGGTCTCTGCCTGGTGTCCCAAGTGGTTTCCAGACTCCTAATCCATCCTCTGGAATGTTACTAGGAGGATCTTTTTCCATTCATGTTCTCTTTCCCTCGTCCTCTCTCCCTCTCTCTCCTTCATTCCCTCCCTGTCTCTGTCTTTTGAGGGCCAAGGTCTCACGGACTCACATATCCCAGGCTGTCCTCAAACTTGTGATGTAGCTGAGGACGACTTTGAACTTGTAATCCTCCTGCCTCCACCTCCAAGTGCTTCTCTGCCTTCATGGCTTGCTGCAGATGGACCCCAGAGCATTAAGAATGCTAAGTGAGCACTCACCCACTGAGCTACATTCCAGCACCAATGGGTTCTTTCTGGAACACAGTCCTAAAACCTCCAGAAGTTTACTGTGTTGGCCTCCCATACTGGTACCAGTCCAGATGTCCCAGTTTATCTGTCATCACCTGATCCACCCACCAGGCTCTGACAACACTACTCAACTACGTATCTGACCCCATATATTGGGATAAATAGGTCTGTGGGTTGACCTGACCTCTTCCCTCCCTTCTTAATTTGCTTTTTCTTTCTTTCTTTCTTTTTTTTTTTTTTTGGTTTCTTGAGACAGGGTTTCTCTGTGTATCCTTGGCTCTCCTGGACTCACTTTGTAGACCTGGCTGGCCTTGAACTCACAGAGATCCGCCTGCCTCTGCCTCCCAAGTGCTGGGATTAAAGGCGTGTGCCACCACGCCTGGCACACCCAGATTTTTCTAACATGAGTTCTGGATACCAACTCTGGTGTTAATGTAAGTTTAAAAGTCTTTCAAGCCGGGCGGTGGTGGCGCACGCCTTTAATCCCAGCACTTGGGAGGCAGAGGCAGGTGGATCTTTGTGAGTTCGAGGCCAGCCTGGTCTACAAAGCGAGTCCAGGACAGCCAGAGATATTCAGAGAAACCCTGTCTCGAAAAACCAAAAAAAAAAAAAAAAAAGTCTTTCAGTTTTTCCTTTTAATTCAGCTAGCTTCCAAATAATTGAGACTAGGCTATTATATTTATTTAGCATCTTTAAAGCACAACTGAGCAGTATTAATCTATTTTAATCCCCTAAAATAATCTGGTTACCTACTATCCAAAATACTTGCATTTTATGGCTTTCTCTGCGCCAGTTGCTCTCTCATGATGTCTCCTGGACCTCTCCCCATGGCTGAATCCCCTACTTCCTTTCTCTCTCTTCCCCTCCCCTCACTGGCAGGAAGTCTGGCCCTATTCTCTCCCCTGCTCAGCCATTGGCTGTTAATTTACTTTATTGACATATCAGGGGACTACTGGGGAGCAATGTTTACACAACATTGAGGCAAGATTGCAACCAAATATAGAGGAGACAGAAATCAGCATTTGAATCTTCACACAGTACACAATAACATTACGCCTACAATCAGGTCCTTGCCAGATACGCTCCTTATTAACCGAACTACCTTCCTGGGTTTCTTTATTTTGTTTCACAAATGGCATTAATAGATAGCCCTTGCCAGACTGGAATTTGCTATACAGACCAGAGTGGCCTCAAACTTATGGGGACCCTATTGCCTCTGCCTCACAGGGCTGGGATCATAGGCATGTGCCACCATATTGTTACTAACTAGAAAAGTAATGCTTCCTCATCAGGGAAGTCAATGTAGACTCGATCCAGGACGGATTCATCTGGATTGATGGCAGGTGAGTCCTGGATCGCTTCTGCCTGGGCCTATTACTCACCCTGGAAAACTGAATCTCTGCCTCCTAAAGGTACAGGTACCCCAGGGCCAAGGCCACTAGTCAGGAGAAAGCCTCCAGAGCAGGGGGTTGGGGGTTGTCTAGATCTGGCTGCTCTGTTTCTTTCACTTGGAAAGACGAAGAAGGAAGCCACGGGGAGATCACCCAGCAGGACCAAGCCCTTTGTCCTGGTCCCTGAGGCCACAATTATATGTTTATATGTGCATTCTGAGGAATGGTACAGGCACTGCTAGTAAATAAACAAACAATCTTCCTTGTGAGATGAACAGGCAGTTGCCTCTCCACCGGGAGCCCCTGGGTGAACTCAGGTGGCTCCTGAGTTTCCACACTATCAACAGGTCCACCTGGCAGTGATGTCTCCTAGGGCAGGGTCCCTCAATGAAGGGCATGGAATTTCCTTCTCTGTCCCTGTTGGCCACCAAGAGCTGGTTACTTCCCAAAGTGAAAACATACCTCTGAGAGTCTGGGCACCCAGACCCAGAGGGACTCTCAAGGTGGATGTTCTGTGCTACTCCACTCCCTAGCCTGGGGTCCCAGCTGTGTTTCCCAGCAGCAGGAGCTTCCACAGCCAGCCCAGGCTGGTGACATGCACCATGCTTTGTTCCCAGTCTTCTTTCCCACAGTCCTTCCATGTCCATGAGGAACTGGGTTCTATGGGTAAGGAGTCTCCCTCGTTAGACCCTGAAGTTCTGAGACCACGGCCTATGCCTGAAGCCCGCTCAGTACCCCCTAGCTTTCCCTGTACCTACCCACCCAGCTTCAATAACACTGGGGCTGCTCACCCACTCTGGGAGACGTGACAAGTCAGGACATCCTGATTGGTATGGGGGTGGATTGGCTCACCCTCCCTGGCCTGCTAAATATACAGCAAGGAGGAATCTGGGAAGGAGCCACCACAGACAGGATTAATTCTTCCACTGGCCAATAGCCACCAGGGCAGCTGAGCTGGCTAGAAAGACCCCAAGGTCCCTCTCAGAGAGGTTCCAAAAACAGCCAGGGAGATAGGGATCCAGGCTCCTCACAGCAGGGCAGGAAAATGGAGCCTTGGGGTTTGCTGAGTAGGCCTGGCCTGTAGGAAGGAGACAAACTGTACTTCGTTGCTCCTCCCACCCACAAAGATGAGAGGGAGGAAACTGAGTCAAAAAAAAAAAAAACCCAAAACCAAAACCAAAAAACAGGTGGGGGCTCCACTGCTCAAAGGTCCTCAACCACTTATTCTAGAAAGCTGGAAGGCCACATCGCTCCTTCCAGAAGGCAGGCGGACCATGGCCCATCTTCTCTGGAGCAGGGTGTCCCAATATGCTCTCTACAGCTGTGATGAACAGCAAGATCAAAAGCAACTTGGGTTCATTTGACTGACACTTCCACATCATAGCCCATCACAGACGGAGGGAAGCCAAGGCAAGAACCTGGAAGGAAGCAGGAATTGAAGCAGGGATCACCAAGGAACACTGCTCACTGGCTTGTTCCCTATGGCTTGCTCAGCCTGCCTTCTTATACAGTTCAGGATCGTCTGCCTAGGGGTGGACTGTCCATAGTGAGCTGGGCTTGCCTACATCAATCACTCATCAAGAAGGTGCCCCACAGGTTTGCCTACAGGCCAGTCAGAGAGTGGCATTTTTTCAGTTGAGGTTCCCTCTTCCCAGATGACCCTGGCTTATGTCACATTGACAAAAAATTTTTTTAAAAGGTTGGTTTCTTTTTCTGGTTCCTGTTTATCTGTTTATTTCTTGCTATTTTGAAACAGAGTCACTTGTATCTCAGGCTAACCTTGAACTTGCTATGTAGCCAAGGCTAGCCTGGACTCCTAATCCTCCTGTACCTCCCAAATGCTGGGATTACAGGCATGTGTTCTTGTGCCCACCATACCTGTCTGGTTTTGTTTTTGTTGTTATTTTTTTTAACTCAGTACTGGGTTTCTTGCATGCTAAGCTAAATCTCCAGTTCTATCTATCTGTGTCTGTCTGTCTGTCATCTGGGACAGGGCCTTTGTATATAGCTCAGGCTGGATTACAGTTCTCAAACTTATGAGTTTCCTGCTTCAGCTTCCCCAGTAGTAAGATTATAGGCATGCACCACCATGTCCAGCCTTCTAGGTTCTTTGAATAGAAGCTGGGGGCTCTGGGGTAGGTCTTAGCTGGAGGGGGGAGGATATGCCACCACCAGGTACTGGATGGAACACCTTTCCTTCTGCCTGAGTGTGCCTGCAATGCTTGCCCAGACAAGGAACTCCATGAACTCAACAGTCCACAGCAGCCCACTAACTTGACGGGGCCTGCAGGGGTGTGTGGGGTATATAAGACTCCTGCTTTGGGGTAAGAAGTAGGGCCCCAGCAGAGATTCTGGGGGATCTCTAGTGGAGTGTGGTGAGAATTTTGTTTCTTAAAAAACCCAGTTATGAGAATGTTGTTTTAATCCCAGGTGTGGGGCTGCTTCAGTTTGTCCATACCTGTAAATTATAAGTGCCTCTGCACGCTAGCAGGGGTGTGGCTTAGCCAGCTGCAGAAAGTTTAATTCTGAGGACTCAAGGGAGGGAGTAAAAGCCAGAGCCCAGGTCTCCAAGGAAGGAAGAGGTTGCTGCTCTTCCTGCTGCTGGTTTATCTTGCTACTGTGTTTCCTGGTTTGCTGTGTTTTCTGTTACTGGTTTGCTGGACTGCTGACTACTGAGATTAGTTTTGCTCCCTAAAGAACCCATTGCTCCCCCAAGTCAGCAGAAAGTAGCTCAAGAGACCTACATCCCTCTCCCCTTTAACCTTCTTTATATGCTACCTAGTGTTGGGGGATTAGAAGGACCAAGGGTTGGAAGGGAGGTAGAGGTTTAAGTATAGTAAAATAAATTAGAGTATATAATAATAAAACAAAAATAAAGTACAACAGTGGTCAGTGTGGGATACACTGAGCCCAGTTCCTTTCCTGCCCCTGCTCATGACTCACCTTCCTGTCAGGTTCAAACTCCTTTTGAGGGCAAGATGCCCAAGTGTTGCCCAAGACAAAAACTGTTCTCATGCGGTAGGGGAAAGGGTCCTCACAGAGACAGGTTGGAGTGGAGCAAGTGAGACCCCCAGAGACCTGGACTGGACCAAATGGACCCAGATGGACCAAACTGGCCATAAAGAAAGGGAGACTAGTATTGCTGAGGTCAGCAAGAGGGCCTGGACTCTGCTCGTGGAGAGTGAAAGGAACCTTTTTCTTTTTTTTTTTTTTTTTTTTGGTTTTTCGAGACATGGTTTCTCTGAATATCTCTGGCTGTCCTGGACTCGCTTTGTAGACCAGGCTGGCCTCGAACTCACAAAGATCCGCCTGCCTCTGCCTCCCAAGTGCTGGGATTAAAGGCGTGCACCACCACCGCCCGGCTAGGAACCTTTTTCATACAGCATTGCTCAGGAAACCACCGTGTGTGTGTGTGTGTGTGTGTGTGTGTGTGTGTGTGTGTGTG
>CAJQZJ010004796.1:3659566-3681151 GCA_907164525.1 Lophiomys imhausi | reverse complement strand
TGTGTGTGTGTGTGTGTGTGTGTGTGTGTGTGTGTGTGTGTTTGTAGAAAGAGAGGAGAGCAGGGACTCTGGACCAGCCAACCTTAGTGTGGTGGAAGGATGTGACTTTAGGGTGGACACAAAGACACGGGACGCTGAACCCTCCCACCCACTAACTCCCTGCTGGCCATGGGCCCTGAGGCAGTCACTAGGATTTTCCTGTAAAAGCCAGTTACTTGACAGGGCCTCTGACTCTCTTGCCTGATGGGTTAGCCAGGCAGTCCTGCAGCGCCCCCTACTGGGTGAGCCAACAGGGGTGTTGAGTAGCCCGACTCTGTAAAGAGCCTCGGGTCAGGATGGGCTAATAGATTATAAAATACTCCCACGCCAAAGACCGTACCATGGTCGTGTCAGCACAGCAGCCAAGACAGCTAAGGGTCTCCGTTCAGAAATTAGGTCTGGGAATATAGCTCGGTGGCAGAGTGCTCTCCCAGCATGCATGAGGTCCTGGATTTGAGCTTCAGTTGGGAGTAGGGTATGTCTGGGTGATCGAGTGTGCACAAGCCCATGGGGACTAGTTTGGGATATGCTGGTTTGCTCAAAAGATCATCCTCCACTACACAGTGGATTTGGAGCTGGCCTGGGTTACATGAGACCCTGTCTCAAGCACAAAGCAAAAAGACAAGCCAGCACCCTGATCCTGGACTAAGGAGCTGAGGGACAATTCACCTCTGTTGTTCGAGCCACAGCCTGTCCGACTCTGAGATATCAGTCTCAGAAAACAAATGAAATGGGTTCAGAAAATCGTTCTTCACCCAACTTCCAAACAAACCAGCAAAAGCCATATAAAGTCTTGGGAAGAGTCTGGCCATGGTGGCGCATGCCTTTAGTCCCAGCACTTAGGAGGCAGAGGCAGGTGGATCCCTGAGTTTCAGGCCAGCCTGGTCTGCAGAGTGAGTTCCAGGATAGCTAGGGCTACCCAGAGAAACCCTGTCTCAAACCACCCCCCTCAAAAAAAAATTTGTGAAGAAATGGGAACCCTTCCTTGACAACCATCTCCCAAAGAAAATGAAGTTAAGCGATAGCGTAACTGAGTGACACATGGTTACTAGGAAGCCAGGACTACCGGGAAGGACTTCATGACTCCAAAGTGGATTTCTATCAGTGGATGTATTTCAGCAGGTATGTGGGTGGGTCGGTGGGTGGGTTGGTGAGTAGAGGGTGGGAGGGAGGGGGAAGGAAAACAAACAGGGAGGGGACTTTTTGTCCTCTAAAAGCCTCTTGAGAGTTTACCAACAAGAATGCTTAAAGGAAGGTTTGGAGGCTCACACATTGATCTCAGTACCCAGGTAGCTATGGCTGGAGAATCTCTCTAATTTCAGGTCATCCTGGGCTGCATAGTGAGATCTGGTTTCAATGCCCACCCCCACCCCCAAAATTCTTAAACAAAAGTGCACAAAAAGCCAAGAACTATCATTGGAGGGGGGTTAATTTTTTGTTGTTGTTCTATAACCCAGGCTGTCCTCAAACTCATGATCCTCCTGCCTCAGCCTCTCTTGTGCTAGCAATTACCATTCACATGTCAATGATGCACCTAACCAAATGATCCCTGGTTATCTTAAATTTTTTTTTTTTTTTTTTTTTGGTTTTTCGAGACAGGGTTTCTCTGAATATCTCTGGCTGTCCTGGACTCGCTTTGTAGACCAGGCTGGCCTCGAACTCACAAAGATCCGCCTGCCTCTGTCTCCCAAGTGCTGGGATTAAAGGCGTGCGCCACCACCGCCTGGCTCTTAATTTTATTTTTAGGTTTTGAGACAGGGTCTCACATAGCTCAGGATGGCCTCATACTCCTTACTTAGCTGAGGGTGACCGTGACCTCCCGATTCCTGCCCCCACCTCTCCAGTACTGAGATCATGGGCATCATCACTCCTGTCTGCAACAATGTTCAAAAGTTATGACCCAATGCATTTTCTCCTTTAATTCCTTGTGTGTATTGTGTGTGATGTGCAATCATGTGCATATTCCTGTGCATGTGTGTGGGTGCACTGTGTGTGCACGCACATGGAAGCTAGGGGATGAATCGGTCGTCTTCCTCAGTCACACTGTACCTTAAATATGGAGGCAGGGTCTCTTACTTGACTCTGGAGCTCAGCAGTTTGGCTAGTCTAGCTAGCCAGTTTGCCCTGGGGATTTCCTGTTCCCATTTCCTATGTGTGGCAGGTTACAGATGATTGCCAGGCCTGCCTGACTCTTCCTTCATGCGATCCAAACTCCAGTCCTCACACTTTATCCACCCAGCCATCTCAGCCTAACAGCTTTTCCCTATTTCTAGACAGGGTCTGGATATGTTACCTAGTCAGTCTCTACTTCCTGGACTCAAGGAATATTTCTGCTTCAGCCTCCTTAGAAGCTGTGATTGCCTGTACGCCCCACAGTGCCTACCTAGCGCCTTATGTGTTTTTATTAGGGAAGCATGATACTAGGTCCCAAGTCTCTTAAGCCCAGGACTGGAAAGTTAGAAGCAGGGCAAAGCATCCCTGGGATTCCTTTCATGTGCATGAAATAACACCTGGCTCGTGCTGGGTAGACTAGGAGCTTTCTGGAACTGGCTGGCTTGAGTCTTAGCATTGGTCTGGACCAGCTTTGGGGCTATGGGCCTGGCAATTAACTGCCCTGTGCCCCCAGTTCCACAGTAGGTTAAGTGGTCATGGTATTTCAATGTATAGGCTGTGAAAACACAGTTGTTACCTAGCCTGGTAGTACAAATGGGGTCATCTTTGCATTAACTTGACCTGACTTCTGGTGCTCAAAGTCCCCACCTGTGCCTCTTCAGCCATTTGGGGGAACTTTCCTGTTTCACCAGTGCTCAGGGACAGGTGGGAGCGTTTGCCTTCTCTGGTCTCCATGGGGATGGGAGCACCTGGCATTTGGAAGAAGCATCCTGTAGCTAGCCTACCTATGGTAGGATTAGTGTTAGCATTTAATAGCATAGGGAACTTGGAGTAGCAAAGCCTGGACTTTAAGATAAAAGACTTACTTTCGAAGTACATGTCCTTGGGAACACGCCAAGGAAGGATGACTCCTTTGATCATAGGATTGGGGGCGGGGACAACTTTTGCTTTCTTCCCAGAGACTATATGTAGGGGGATGGGCTGGTGTGAACTGAGACAGACACCATCCATTCCTCTTGGAGTTCCCTTCTCCCTGGTTGCCTGCCCTTGCACCCCCTCCACCCTAAGCAGAAAACAGAGCCCCAAGCATCCACCCTGCCCTGCACACATATGCACGTGCCCACTGTGGCAGCACACACCCACTCCAGGCACGGACGGGCCAGCTCCCAGATTCCCAGCCTTTTCTCTCCCCTCAGCATTGCATGTATCTCAGCGGCAGACCTGGTGGCATAGAACATGTCCCAATCTACTCTCACAAAGGCATTGGCCGGAAGCATCCCACCCCATGCCCAAAGGCCTACAGTGGTGGCCCAGCACACCAAGGCTATACCAAGACTAGACATCCACTCTCAGTTCAAATCATGGTACCACTACATGTGTGTGACACACTTGGGGACATCTTGCTTTGTCAGAACTTAATGGAATTGGGAATGGTGGCTGAGGGATGAGGACAACCCTTATCCTCTCTCTCTGGGAGTGGTTGAAGGCTCATGTCTGAGTGCCCTACTCTCCCAACAAGTAACAAAGGAAGTAGGGGGAAGCTGAGCATTTATTCCGAACCAACTGTGTGCTTGGGCCTACACCAGCTCTTTAGTTTGCCTCACCCAGTCAGTGACGAAGAAGGTGGGTGGGGGCCCAGCTCCATGCTCCTATTTAGGACAGAGGTCAGCTCCACTTGAAGAGGAAGCAGAAAAGGGCCCCAGCTGGAGGCTAATGTGTTTACCCAAGGCCTGCAGCAGGTGGGTGGTCCATCTGCTGAGCTCTTCATGCTGAGCCCCAGGTTGGGGTAGGGGTGGGGGTAGGGGGTAGGTACTGCCGACAAGAGTGGCCTAGCAGGGGTCAGGGAGGGGGTGTGGAAGGGCTTTCCCAACCCATGAGCGCAGCCACTCTGCCTCCTTTTCAGTGCAAAAGAAATACCTTCCTCCAAGGTGTGGAGGGTGGAAGATACCAGCAGGAACACACGCACTCTGGTTTCTAGTACCCTGGGAGGATGAAGGCAAAGCAAGACCCATAAACCCTCTGTGGTGATGGCGCAAGAAGAAATTCAGAATCTAATTAGGGTGTCTGAGACCAAAGGGATTGCTTCTCCATGGCTGGGATAGGCTTGGGGACACCCAGTGTGCATTAACACACTGGGATATTGTTCCTTAACTAGGCACCTTCCCATTGTTCAGCCAAAAACATTGGTACCCTCAGCCCAGGAAGGGCCTTGAATCCCTGCTGAGAGCTTCCTTTTCAGACTCCAGCTTTACCACTAGAAGCCAAAAAGGCCACCAATTTAGGGAGCAGGAGGCAGGCCAGGCTCACGGGAATATGTGTGTCTGTCTGTCTGTCCTTTCAGCTCACATTAACATCTGTCCTGAATGTTCCAGGTGGAAGGCCCCTTACAAAGGGGTGCCTCAGCATCTGTTATGATGTGCAGGGCCCACAGGGCCCTGTCTGTTCCCCAGAAAATGGGAACTGGGAGGAAGCTAACCTATAGGGTGACTGAACTTGTTTTCTTTCTACCTGGAGTTCTCCAAAGGGGGAGCCTTTTCCTCTCCCCCGAATTGCAAAATTGGTAGTTTTGATGGCTACAGTTCCAAAGATTTCATCAGGTGGTGGTGGCCCACACCTTTAATCTCAGTATTCGGGAGGCAGGTGGATCTCTGAGTGGGAGGCCAGTGTGGTCTACAGAGTGACCTAGGGAAACCCTGTCTCGAAAAACCAAACCGAAACAAAGGTCTGTGCGCAGGTGGCCTGAGACCCCTGGGATAGCTAGCCTGGCCCCCTTGCTCTACAGCTCTGGCCCAACAGACTTCAGCACAGGTTCCACTACCTTGTCCTTTGGTTGTGACTTTAAGGGGCAAGATGTGTGGGCGTCATGGATGACCCCTCGGACCGTGGCTCTGAAAGTCTTGCTGATGAAGCAATAGAGGCCAAAGTTGACAGCTGTGTTGAGCATGGCCACCATGTTGGCTATGTCCAAGGCCAGGTGAACCCTCCAGTCCCGGTGAACAGGGGCCACGTACAGGTGGTACAACATAACGGAGATGCGCGGTGCCCAAAGGAGAGCAAAGAGGGAGGTGACACCCAGGAGGATGGCGGTGCTCTTGCTCACCCATGGCCGCAGCCCTCTCTGGCCCCTCTTCCGTAGCCGGAAGATGATGGCCGAATTGGTGACCAGGAAAACATTGCAGGGGACAAAGTAGACAATAAGGCAGTGAGCCCACTTGAGGAGTTTGTCCATGGTGCTGGGGGGGTCTGCATCCCTCCACACATCCAGCCACCAGTAGAATGGGATTCCAGTCAGTAGGGCAGCGCTGAAGACGGCGGCAATAGCGCGGTGGGTCCGGCCTGGGGATGAGGTGGCCCGATGGCGCAGGGGGCGGCACAGGGCATTGTAGCGATCCACCGTGAGCAAGACTGCAATCCAGACTGAGGCGTGATTGGCGGCAAACTCCAGGATGTTGGCTGTGCGCACCACAGCCCGGGGCACCCGGCGGGCCAGCACGGCTCCCTGCAGGAGGAAGCCTACGAACACGATGACCACTTGTGTGACGATATCTGAGGCTGTGAGTGCCAGGAGATAGTGGTAGGAGGCCTTCTTGGTTCTGGCAGCAAGGCGGGCCAGGGCCACTGTAGTCAGGAGGTTGACTGATACAGACCCAGGTCACGGAAGGAAGAAGTCAGAGGCATTAGAAGGGTGTTAGTAGAGGGATCCTCGAGACATTTGCATGGTCCCTCCCACCTAGGGACAGTGACAGTAGTGCCTTCTGTTTCTACTTCCTTTCTTTAGGTTTTTCCTGGAACGCACTCTGTAGACCAGACTGGCCTTGAACTCACAGAGATCCGCCTGCCTCTGCCTCCTGAGTGCTGGGATTAAAGGCTTGAGCCACCACACCCAGCAATTACAGACAGCTGTGAACTGCCATGTGCGTGCTGGGATTTGAACCCAGGTCCTCTGGAAGAGCAGCCAGTGCTCTTAACTGCTGAGCCATCTCTCCAGCCCTCTACTTCCTTTTTTTACTCCTTCCCAAAGTACGGTGAACTGAACCCCAGGCCAGGCAAGTGCTATACTCCTGCAGTGTATCCTTAGGCCAGTGGCCTTTTTCACTTTGCAGTTTGGGCCAGGGTCTCACTAAGGTACCTAGGCTGGCCTAGAACTCACATGGTAGCTGGGTTGGCCCTGTACTTCCTGTTTCTGCCTTCCTAGATCCAGCTGGCCTCAAACTCCCCGTAGAATGGAGGATGACCTAGAACCTCTGATCCTCCTGCCTATATTTCCCAGGCTCCGAGACTACAAGTGTGCACCGCTGTGCCCAGTTTGTGTGGTGCTGGGATCAAACCCAGGGCTTTGTGCGTGCTAGACAAATACTCAGCCCAATGAGCCGCAACAGAGTCCTCCGGCTGGCTGCAAGTATAGTTTGAGTGGCAGATCACTTGTCTAGCATGCCACAGGTCCTGGGTTCTGTCCCCTGTAACCACAAAGCCGAATCAAAGCTTACTTTGCCAAGCTGTGTTAATTTGATCAGCCTTGCCCCATCATAGCCAGGCTATGGACCACCTTGGTAATACTAGATGGGTTCATCTAGGTGGGCATCCACATGGTGGCTTTCCATTCTAGGTCTTTCCCAGGTGTTTTCTATGTCCTTCAGAGCAGAGGTGTCCTGGGATCCAGGTAAAGGTTTTATGTACTAGATTTAGGGAGTGCCCCCCCCAACAAGTCCACTTGGCCTTTCCTACAACAATGGACCCCCCGCCCCCAAAACTCAGGTTCCACTCTGCATAGTGGCTACCCAGGGACTCACTGCACAGGTCATCTGTGGTTCAGCCATCTTGAAAGCATTTGGACTGGTTGAAGGAGGGCCCCAATTCTGGCTCAGCCTGTGGTCCTGGACCCTGACTCTCCACTCACCAGGCAGCCCCAGGCTCAGCAGGACGCTATAATAGATGACCGGGATGACACCAGCCACACAGGGCGATCTCTCCGGGATCTCTGGCCAGTGGCCATCCACACCACTGTATCTTGGGTCACTCCCATTGGATGTAGGCATCAGGGTCACGTGTGGCTGCCCAGCTGGGAAGGACGGAAAAGCAGAATGACAGCAGTTACTTTCTTTTCCCTGGGGCTGGATGGACAGCAGCCCCTGCCTGACCCCAAGGCTCTTCTATTCAGTACTGTACTACTCAGGGCAGAGCCCTGGGACAGACTCAGACAAATCCCTCCCTCGCTATCTCTATGGAATCACACCCCCTTTACCCCGTGTCTGCTCTCTTATCAGCGGGCAGAGTCCTTGGCAGTAGTGACTGCTCTCCCCCACATCATCATCCCTGCCACCAAGGAAACGGGCTGCCCTGTGGTAGTTGTGGACACACAGGGACTGGAATGATACACCTTTAATGAGGATGCTGGGTGGCATCCTCCCAGTTACTGCTCAGTTCCATTTAACAGCCAGCCCCTCTCAGGAGAGACTAACCGGGTGGGATGGGATCCCTTCCTTCCTAAGCCAAGATCGTCGTCCCTCTTCACAGGTTACCACTACTGGTGGTCAAATGACCTGGATTGTCCAATGGAGAAACTGAGTCCCAGAGTAAGGCGGCGCAGTTGTCTAGGGGTTAGTATGGAATAAGGACCCCTACAAATCTGCATTGGCCTCTTAGTCACCCCAAATACACTTTAACTCTGTTTAGAATTTTTTTTTTTTTTTTTTTTTGGTTTTTCGAGACAGGGTTTCTCTGTTTAACAGCTCTGGCTGTCCTGGACTCGCTTTGTAGACCAGGCTGGCCTCGAACTCACAAAGATCCGCCTGCCTCTGCCTCCCAAGTGCTGGGATTAAAGGCGTGCGCCACCACCGCCTGGCTCTCTGTTTAGAATTTAACTTAGGCCAGGTGTGGTGGTGGCACATGCCTTTAATCCCATCGCTGGGGAGGCAGAGGCAGGCAGATCTCTGTGAGTTCAAGGCCAGCCTGGTCTACAGAGTGAGTTCCAGGACAGCCAGGACTACACAGAGAAACCCTGTCTCAAACAACAACAATAACAAAAAAAATCAAACAAACAACCAAGAATTTAACTTACAGCTTTTTCTTCCCTGCTGAAGATGAGTGGGGGGAATCTCTCTCCCACCTCCCAGCTCTACCATCTCACTATCAGCAGCATCACCCTCCCTGCCCCCAGCCTCATGTCCCACACCTGCCCTCTATCTTACTATCCCTTCTCCCATTTGAAAATACTTTACCTGTCTCTGGTCCCTCAAGTCCCATAGTAGTGCTGGGTCCTGGTCACCAGCAGCTTTTCCTTGGGATCTCCACAGCACCTTGTAACATCACCAGCTGTGGTCCTCACACTGGTCCTCTGAGGGAGAGTTATTTGCTCCACGCTTCTCCCTGTAGCTCTGAGTCTGTTGGTACATAGAGTGGGAGGGAGAGGGTGGGGAAGGAGGAGTAGGGAGAGAGGAAGCGAAGGGGGAGGGCCCCAGCCATTGAGTCTCCCATGAATCCAGGAGGCATAAAACAGGTTCTCCTATGGTATAGCATTGGCAGGCAAAGTTTGCTGGGTAGGAGACTCTGGGAGAGAAAGGCAGTGGGTAAGGGTTTGCTTAAAGGTTTGTCTGTGCTTAGGGGTAAGGGAAGGGAGGTAAAAAGGCAGGAAGGCAGGCCCAGTTATGGATAGCTGCCTTATGCACGAGTGTCCATGGCATACTGGCCCACTCAGTGAGGGCAGCCACACCCTGAAGTTGAGGATCTTGGGGAAGGCTGAAAGATACAATGGGCCGATTCTGTGGGCCCTCACAGAATGATGAAAGACCACTGCTTGCCAGAAAGGAGGACATTTGTGTCCAGGAACTGGGGGATTAGCCCCAAGCCTTAGAGGAAGGCTGCTGCAGGCCTGGCTCAGATCCCCAGAGATGTCTCAAGAGTTAAGTTCCAAGGAGTCTCACCTGTAGACAGCACAGTGGATGGGTGGGATGAAGTCCAGGTTACCCAGAGGAGGGGTGATGTTGGAACAGAGGCCAGCCAGAGGCCATGTGCCTGCTACCTGCAGGAGAAGGCTGGCCAGGCTACTGGCAGTGTGGAGAGCTCAGGACCCTGTGGTCCAGCAGGCTGTTTTTTTTCCCTGGACGTGGTGCAGCCAAGCAGCTCTCAGGAACCCCGATCTCTGGTAAATAAACACCAGCCGGTGCCAGCAGCGCTCTAAAGAAGCTGGAAACTGGTGAGCCGCTCCCTGAACCTGGGTGAGGAGTAATGAGGTCGGCCTACCATGGGGATCAGGACACAGAGTCCTGGGGGGACAGCGTAGGATGCAGAGGTGAGGTCTCTCTGGAGTCACTTTCCACGGTTGTCTTAGTTACTTTTCTACTGCTGTGAGAAGACACCATGACCAAGGTGACTCTTATTAAAAGAAAGCATTTAAGTGGGCCTGGCCTGCAGTTGTAGAGGGTTAGGCCATGACCTTTATGGTGGGGAGCAGGTGGGCATGGTGCTGGAGGGGTAGCCCAAAGGTTTACATCCTGATCCAAAGGCAGCAGGCAGAGAGTGAGAGACTGGGCCTGGCCTGGAAACCTCAAAGCCCACCCCCAGCAACACACCTCCTCCAACAAGGCCACACCTCCTAATCCTTCCAAACATCCACTCACTGAGGACCAAGCATGCAAGCATATGAACCTATGAAGGCCATTCTCATTCAAGCTACCACAGTGGTCTGGCTTCTGGAAATGTATCAAGAAGTGTGACAGGGAGTGACACGCCTTTTCTGGTTTCCTAAGGTAGATCCCATGTCTGGGGCTGGAGCCAACCCACCTGATCCCAAGGCTTGCTCTTATACTCACAACAGAACCTTGCTGCCTGTCCCCTGGTGGCTGTCCCCCACAGGGATCCTGCAAGGTTCCACTCAGGTCCCCTTGGCAGCAAAGAGCCTGGGGCAGGTGCTACCTCCTTAGGACAGGTCCCCAGACACAGTGTTGGGAATTCAGCTCAGAAACAGCAGATGCCACAGACAGACCCTGAAGACTTCCACCTCCCTGCACCACAAGGCAGGAGTGAGTTAGAGGCTGGCCCTGCCTGCCTCCAGGTGCCGGGAAGGTCAATAATGTCTGAGGGGCAACGAGGGCTACCTACTCCATTTCTATTTCAGTTTTTATTTTTATTTTGAGGGATGTAAATGTTCAAGGGAAGCCTGAGTGCTCTTCAGACAGAGCCCAGTGTTCTCTGTTAAAGCTCTCCTGTGAGAAATAACAACAGACATTGAGGAAATCCAGAGAATATTTGGATCCTACTTTAAAAATCTATACTCCACCAAATTTGAAAACTTAAGTGAAATGGACAATTTTCTTGATAGATTTCACCTACCGAAGCTAAATCAAGATCAGATAAACAGATTAAACAGCCCTATAACCCATAAGGAAATAGAAACAGCCATTAAAAATCTCCCAACCAAAAAAAGCCCAGGGCCAGATGGCTTTAGCACGGAATTCTACCAGACCTTCAAAGAGGAGCTAACACCAATACTTTTCAAACTCTTTCACAAAATAGAATCTTAAAGAACATTGCCAAACTCATTCTACGAGGCCACAATCACCCTGATTCCTAAACCACACAAAGACCCAACAAAGAAAGAGAACTTCAGACCAATCTCCCTCATGAACATAGATGCAAAAATACTTAATAAAATACTAGCAAACATAATTCAAGAACACATCAAAAGTATCATACACCATGATCAAGTAGGCTTCATCCCACGGATGCAGGGATGGTTCAACATACGAAAGTCTATCAACGTCATTCACCATATAAACAAGATGAAAGAAAAAAAAACACATAATCTCGCTAGATGCAGAAAAAGCATTTGACAAAATCCAACACCCCTTCATGCTAAAAGTTCTGGAGAGAACGGGCATACAAGGGCCGTACCTAGAAATAATAAAGGCATTATACAGCAGGCCAGTGGCCAACATCAAAATAAATGGAGAGAAACTTGAAGCATTTCCTCTAAACTCAGGGACAAGACAAGGATGTCCACTTTCACCATATCTCTTCAATACAGTACTTGAAGTTCTTGCTAGAGCAATAAGACAACTAAAGGACATCAAGGGGATAAACATCGGAAATGAAGAAGTCAAATTATCCCTATTTGCAGATGATATGATAGTATACATAAGTGACCCCAAAAATTCCACCAGAGAACTCTTACAGCTGAAAAACACCTTCAGCAAAGTGGCTGGATACAAAATTAACTCAAAAAAAAATCAGAAGCCCTTCTTTATACAACAAATAAATGGGCTGAGAAAGAAATAAGGGAAACAACCCCCTTCACAATAGCCACAAACAACATAAAATACCTGGGGGTAACTCTAACCAAGCAAGTAAAGGACCTATACAACAAGAACTTCAAGCCCTTGAAGAAAGAAATGGAAGAGGCCTTTAGAAGATGGAAAGATCTCCCATGCTCATGGATAGGTAGGATCAACATAATAAAAATGGCCATCCTACCAATAGCAATATATAGATTCAATGCAATTCCTATCAAAATACTAACACAATTTTTTATAGACTTGGAAAGAGCTAGCTTCAATTTCATATGGAACAACAAAAAGCCCAGAATAGCTAAATCAATCCTGTACAATAAAAAAACATCTGGAGGTATCACCATCCCAGATTTCAAGCTGTACTACAGAGCAATAGTTGTAAAAACAGCATGGTATTGGTATAGAAACAGACCAGTAGATCAATGGAATCGAATTGAAGATCCAGAAATAGACCCACACACTTATGGCCACCTAATTTTTGACAAAGAAGCCAAAACGGCACAATGGAAGAAGGACAGCATCTTCAACAAATGGTGCTGGTCCAACTGGATGTCCATTTGTAAAAGAATGAAGTTAAACCCATACTTATCACCTTGTACAAAACTTAAGTCCAAGTGGATCAAAGACCTTAACATAAGGCCGGTCACACTAAATCTACTAGAAGAAAAAGTGGGAGAAACCCTCGAACTAATTGGCACAGGTGACAACTTCCTGAACAGAATAGCAACAGCTCAGGACCTGAGATCAACAATCAATAAATGGGACCTCATGAAACTGAAAAGCTTCTGTAAGGCAAAGGACACTGTCATTCGAACAAAACGGCAGCCTATAGACTGGGAGAAAATCTTCACCAACCCCACATCTGACAGAGGGCTAATATCCAAAATCTACAAAGAACTCAAGAAATTAAATGCCAAGAATCAAAAATGGGGGACAGAGCTAAATAGAGAATTCACAAAGGAGGAATCCCTAATGGCTGAGAGACACTTGAAGAAATGCTCAACATCCTTAATCATCAGAGAAATGCAACTCAAGACGACTCTGAGATTCCATCTCACACCTGTCAGAATGGCTAAGATCAAAAACTCAAATGACAGCACATGCTGGCGAGGGTGTGGAGAAAGGGGTACCCTACTCCATTGCTGGTGGGAATGCAGGCTTGTGCAACCACTATGGAGGTCAGTCTGGCGATATCTTAGAAAACTTGAAATAGCTCTGCCTCAGGACCCAGCCATACCACTTCTGGGTATACACCCAAATGCCTCTTCACGGAATCATAAGGAAGTTTCCTCATCTATGTTTATAGCAGCCTTATTTGTAATAGCTAGAAACTGGAAACAACCCAGATGTCCCTCAACCGAAGAATGGGTTAAAAAACTGTGGTACATCTACACAATGGAATATTATTCAGCTATCAGGAATAATAAAATTATACAATTTGCAGCCAAATGGATGGAACTAGAAAAGCTCATCCTGAGTGAACTAACCCAGACTCAGAAGGACACATATGGCATCTATTCACTTATAGTAGGATTTTAGCTATATAGTAGAAGGTATCGATACTACAACTAACACACCAAAGGGAACTTGGACATAGACTTCTTATTTTTTTTTTTTTTTTGGTTTTTCGAGACAGGGTTTCTCTGAATATCTCTGGCTGTCCTGGACTCGCTTTGTAGACCAGGCTGGCCTCGAACTCACAAAGATCTGCCTGCCTCTGCCTCCCAAGTGCTGGGATTAAAGGCGTGCGCCACCACCGCCCGGCCTGACTTCTTATTTTTGATTTTTGTTTTTTGTTTATTTTTTGTATATTGGTTACATATTTTTCTATTTTTGGTCTTTTTTTATCTATTGTATGCTTATTGGTTTGTTTGTTTGGTGGTTCTCTCTCCCGGGCAACGAGACACTTTTCACTGATGGTACTGCTTCGTAGATCCCCAATGAATGAAGAGGCTCTTGGCCCTCATACGACCTCTCAACTGAGATGAGGGACTGTTATATAAGGACACCCCACCCCAGAGAAATGGGATGGAAGGGTTAGGAGGTAAAGAAAAAAAAATGAAATGTGATGTTTCGGCCTTTTACTACTGATTGTCATAAACTGTTTAGACTAATTAAGAAATGCAAACTAATGGTTATGCAAGCCGGTCATTCTGTTAGGTACTATGACAGCCTATTATAGTTACTTGCTAGGCTAATCAGAGATAAACCTGCTAAGAGACAAGCAACATCTGCTTACCCTAATATAAGAGATGGATAGGGCCTCTTCGAAAACCTCAAGAGATCTGCAGAATATGGCATTCAAAGATGTTTTTGTAACTTTAGATTTTTTTTATATCAAGACATATCAACTCCTGACAGCACCCCCTATTCTCCTCCAAGTAGATGAGCATAGAAGAATCTCCAGTGGGAGATGAATGAATTAGTCGCAAGCCTATCTCTTGGTAGGAAAAGCCCCTTGCTCCAACTGTAGACAGAATGCTGTCCAAAAAGGACAAAACCTGGAGGCAGGTAAGTCGACAGCCTAGCTCTGCCAAGACAGGGTAGGTAAGTCCTTCATGACCCCTGCTCTACAATCAATGTCTGTCAGAGAAACGGGGCCAAATGACTGAAGATCGATGCTGTAATGTATGGAGAGAAAATGGGAACTGTCCAGGCAGCCACTGGTATGTCATTTCTTAGTTTGGGAAGCTGCAGGCCCTGTACTTCCTATAAAATCAGATATATTTATCCCTCTCAGGTCTCTGAGGTGGTTGAAGAACAGATGGCTAGAGTCTCATAATTGAATTTTGAGTTGTTTAGGAGTCAAGAGAGTGTTATAGATCTCAGAAGATACTTTTAATATTGTGTTGCAAGTTAGTATGAATGTTGAGTCAGATATAGACCTTTAAACTCATGGAAATGTTTAGATAGTAGAATGTTAAAGTCAGGTACCAAATACATATGGACTGGTCATTGGGAATGTACGTTAAGCCATATAACCCTCATAACTGTGGCCTAATTACCTCTGTTGTACTGTATTGTATTTATTATTATAAGAGAAAGAGCCATTTGTTGGACTGAAAGGGGAAACTGTAGGGGGAAGTAAGATATACCTTAAACTTAAAAGAAAAAAAAAAGGGGAAGAGGATGGGGGGTTGAGGGTGGGAGGGTGGGACTGGAGGGGGAATGGGGAAGGGACTGCGATTGAGATGTAACTTGAAGAAATAAAAAATAAAGGAAAAAAAAAGCTCTCCTGTGGCCTGTACACACAACCAGAGCATTTGGATCAGGGGCAAGGCAAGGCAAAGGCAAGGTAGAGGAGGGAAGCTATGTTTGCTAAAAGGGACTTTTCATCTGTGCCTTCCACCAGCTTAGCTACACCAGCCTCATCTTCACTCTTGGGTCCCTCCCTGTGGAAGGGATTCTTCTATACATATATACATACATACATACATACATACATACATACATATATATATGTATAGAAGGATTTATATATTTGTATAGTAGAATAAATATATGTATATATACACATATATATGTATATATTCTATGGGGGGGGGCTTGATGTACCTCTTGCAGAGGACCAAAGTTTAATTCTCAGCATTCACATGGGGATGACTTTGTTTTCCAGTACCTATGTCTAGTGGCTTTCCACCTTCTATATAACTAGAGCTGCAGGGAATCTAACACCCTCTTCTGGCCTCCAAGCATGCACACACACACACACACACACACACACACACACACACACACACTCACTAACATAAATATAAATAAAATTTTAAAAATTGCCTTGGGAGGAAATGGGGAGATGGCTCAGCAGTTAAGACCACTAGCTGCTCTTCCGGAAGACAGGGGTTCAATTCCCAGAACCCACATGGCAGCTCACAAACTTCAGTTCCGGGCAATCTGATGCCCTCTTCTGGCTCCTGTGGGTACTGCATACACTTGGTACACAGACAAACATGCAGGCCAGGCCCATGCATATAAAATAACATTTAAAAAATTGCCTTGGAATCTTCATGGTGAAGGTATTGCTTTCTAGACAGAAAATGCTGTAATTCAGGGACATGTGGGTCTCAGGACCCTTCACACCCCCACAGGCTTGTCAATAGCATTGAGCTCCTCAAAAGAAGAGCTGGGGTCTGCAGGACCCATAGCAGGGGGTGGGGAACACCACTGTCAACCCTGCCACACAGAGGACTAGCAGTACCTGACAGGGTATAGGTGGTGGCAGAAATAGGGCCACCAAGTCCTCATCAATACACAGCCTGTTCAGAGGTAAGTTGCCTAGCGTTGGTGAGGGGAGTTTCTTCCTACATTGTGCTAGGGTGGGCCACTGACAGTTCAGAGGAAGGGACTGCGCCCCCATAGGCAGGTGGTCATGACCTGGCCGGGTAAAGTGAAAGATGTTTTCAATGAACAGCAGCACACCTTGATCTCCCTGGTTCTTAACATCTTCAGCCATTACCAGTGCACTCAGAGTTCCCTGGTGTGAGCGTCACGTAGGTTACGGATCTGCTTGTCTGCCCACCCTCGTGGTAGCCCCCCTCTAGCTAACTGCCTCCCTGCATTAACACGTGAGGAGACCAAGGATCTCATCTCGAGAGAAGGTCAGCACGTTGGTGGGGGGGTCACAGATGAGGCAGGTGGGATTTGAACTCGGGTTTGTTCCTCCTGTTGTCTCCCCCAGGACTGTTCTGTTTCACTCCTTCACACAATGCTCCTGGGAACAGAGGCCACTGTAAGCTGAGGCTCCATGGAAGAGAGGCCTGTGGATCAGATGGCTGGCTGTGTTGGGTGGGGAAGGACATGGTCAACGGTCACATGAGTGACTTGGGGTCTACCTTTTTGAGACAGGTCACTTATAGCCCAGGCTGGCCTTAAGCTCTCTGTGTAGCAGAGGCTGACCTTGAACTCCTGATCCTCCTGCCTTTAACTCGCAGAGCCTTTCTTTCGTTTTTCAGAGGATATTGAGTACGGTGTCTGCCAAGGGCCAAGAACTATTTATGCATTCATAATTTCCATCCTCTCACACCATCCCCATTATCCCCTCTTCTGGTCACTCACCTTCTTAAAGACTTTTTTTTTAACATTTTATTTTATTTTGGTTTTTCGAGACAGGGTTTCTCTGTGTAATACCCTTGGTTGTCCTGGACTCACTTTGTAGACCAGGCTGAACTTGAACTCACAGAGATCTGCTTGCCTCTGCCTCCGGAGTGCTGAGATTAAAGGCGTGTGCCATCACACATGGCAATTACAGACAGCTCTGAGCTGCCATGTGGGTGCTGGGATCTGAACCCAGCTCTTCCTTTGGAAGAGCAGTCAGTGTACTTAACTGCTGAGCCATCTCTCCCCAGTCCCTACATTTTATTTTTATTTCATGTATATTTTGATTGGAAGTATTATCTGTGCATCACATGCATGTAGTGCCCATGGAGGTCAGAAGAGGGCATCGGATCCCCATCTCCGAGAACCAGAATTACAAACAGCTGGGAACTGATCTGCAACCTAGGTGCTGGGAATCGAACTCATGTACTCTGGAGGAGCAGCTGGTGCTCTTAGGACTGAACTCTCTCTCCCTCTCCAGGTCCAAAAGTGATCGGATTTTTTTTTTTTTTGATACAATGTCAGGTCACCCACCTTCCTCATGCTGGCAACACCTGGCAGAAATAGAAATGAAGATATTCTAAGGAAATACTTGTTGCCTCACATTATCTTGTCCATGACTGTGGGAGTTTCCAGCTGCTTCTAGACCCTCTTGAGATACTTTGTTACATGGAGATCATTTATTGGGGTTGAACAAGCTTCCCAGAAGAGCTGCCCTGAGTGTGTGGACTGTGACACACCCTGGTTGTGCCAGCTGTGGGCGAGCATAGACAAGTTCCTGAGACAATGTGCATGTACCCTGGCCGGGAAGTCACATTCCACTGGCTCCTCTCTACGGACTGTTCTTGCTTGTGAGATGTTCAGACTTGTGCTCAAGGAATGACGGAGCTTCCAGGCCATGGGGGTGGTGGGGTGGAGGGCCAGGGGTAAAATGTGGTGTTGTCCATCTTGGAGTCTGCAGGCTGAGCACTCTGCTGTGCACAGCCTGTTCCAAGACACCCCCACCACAGACATGTGTGAATGTACACCACGGGCATGCACAGAAATGCTTGCACACACTGTAGCAATGGAAACTTTACCCAGTAACTCAGTTTCTAAATCATTAGAAGAGAGGCAAGGATAGTGGAAGTTAGAGTCGTGGGAAGAGCCTGTCGGAGGTACGGAGTGGGAGGTCTTTTTCCTAGCCTGTGACCTCCTGGTCCCTCACACTTGAAATGCCAATCATAGATCATAGCTTTGAGTGTCCATGACAATCAGTTGGTTTGCTTACAAAACACGATATCCAGGCCTGCCCTTGGGAATTCTAGATCCATAGTGGAGCATGGGAGATGCCAGTGCAGGTAGGCCAGGCATCAAGAGAGACTGGTGGGGGTCCCCAAGGAGGCAGGGATGAAGAAGCCACAACTGCTGAACAACAATCATCCCCGTTGATAGGCATCGTGCATGGAAGTAGCACTGCCTGCACGGCTGGACTGTCCTGTTCCCCATAGGCTCTGATTGGCTCAGTTGAGCCTAGGTGTCATACAGACTTTGGGAAGGGTAGGCAGGCAGCCAGCAGGAGACGCGTGGTGCATCTGGACAAGGAAGATCAGGGGTGAGAGTTGAGTCAGCTGGGAGGCGTTTCCGTTAAGCCGGTCAACTCCGATTCTGCCAACCCGGACAAGGTTGGTGCCAGACCCAATTCTTGCTTTCTCTGTGGCTCCAGGAGGAGGAGGAGGTGAAGCTGTGGACTAGCTCTGCACCAGAAAGAGACCAAACTCAATGCATGAAACGAGTTCCTGGGATCCAGAGAGCAAGGGCAAGAAGTTCCAACCTATCACCAGAGCAGGATCTTGGCCTCTGAGAAATTCAGATTTCCCAGGATCCACTGACTTCCATTTGTCAACCTCAAGGGGGTCCCCTCTCACAAGGGGTAAATCCGGTTGACTCCATGCAACACACATGCAAACATGCACACACACACATACATGTACACACAAACAATATGCATCACCCTTACAGACATGAATACACATATATGTACAGAAAGTTTTTCTCCACCATCTAACTCTGAGACTGCAATCTAGCTCCCTGCCTCAGTTTCCCTACACATGAACTAGGGTGCCAGGTTTGCTGTATGTCTTCTTGGAACTCTGGGAAGGAGAAGGCTGGAAATTAGGCAGAAGCTGGTGGAAGACACCTTCTAGGGAGGGGAACCTTGAGACCCAGGGCCATGCATAGGGGTGAACTGAAGGTGGAGAAACAGTCTTGTGTTCCTAGAACAACACAGTGCAGTGTCCCTGGTGGAAGATGGTCAGTCTTTGTGCAGCTTTCTGAAAGGCCCCATCACCCTCCCCAGAGCATGAGAGGGACTTTCTTCAACAAACAGCATGAGAACAATCCCAGACCCCTATTCAAAGTCCTTATCCTCCCTGCTAAGAGCTGACCCACCCTAAAATGGGAGTGGGGGAGGGGTAGAACCCTGAGCCAGCTCTTCCTTGCCTCTTCCAGGCCATCCCTTTGCGGCCAGCTCACCAGGGACATTGCCAAGTATGCTCTGTGCCAGGGTGGAGGCTGGGCCTTGGGGGCTGGGGCCCTGGGGCTGGTGGCTGCCAGGGGTCCTGAAGCCCTTTGCTTGCCCTTCAGAGAGCTTAAAACTTCCCCGGGAGAGGGACAGCTAGCTTTGCTGAGTTGTCTGGAGAGATGGGGAGGAGGGTGTCCGGATCTGTTCCCCTCGGGGGGCCCAGGGCTGCACAATAGCCCCTGGGGCTGCCACACTCTGGCTTAAGTAGTTGCCTAGGCAACAGCAGGGACCAGCATCAACCAATCCATGGCAGAGACTGGTAGGGGGAGGGAGGCTAGGAGGGAAAAGGGTACTGTCCCCTTGCTGGATCCTATATAAGGAGGAGGGATGGGATTGGAGTGCTCTGGACTTGACTGTCCCTCCAGTGGACTTAGGGACAGGGCACAAAAATGCTTAGGAAAGGTTACTGCAAGCCTGGGTCCTGGGGCAGCTTCTGGGCCATCCTGGCCTTGGCGGGACTGGCCACTCGTGCAGGTGAGTAGGCAGTGTTTGAGATCAGGTGCCTGGTAATGAAAATGGTAAGGGAAAAAAAAAAAAAAAGAAAATGGTAAGGGGTGGGGGGGCAAGAACTTCTACCTGGAGCTACATAGGGCTGGCCAGGAGGTGGCGCGGTCCAGCCAGCCCCAGAGAACACTGAGAGACAGTACGGTCTCCAAGGGCAGAGAGAACGGGGCAGACTGCCTCCAAAGGAAAGGAGCTGGGCAGCAGGCAGGGGTCTTAATGACGAAAAGACCCTCTATTGTTCATTGTCTCAGGCAGCTGGGTCCAGGCAGAGGCCACATGGGGACGCCATCAGCATTCAGGTCCTTCAGAGTGACAGCTGGGGAGGCGGGGCTGGGACATTCACCACCACCAGCTGCTCCTTTCTCCATGCTGGGTCTCCCTCTCCCACACACAGATGCTCACTCTTGTGAGCCTTCCATTCAACAATCCACATATATGCCACATATATATATGTGTGTGTGTGTGTGTGTGTGCGCGTGCGTGCGCGCGCGCGCCCATCCGTGCACAAGTGCTGCCTGCCGGTGCCCTTCTGCCGTTCCCAGACTGTTAGACAGACACCCTCTTTTCTCGTTTTGCAAGGCTCCCTGCTCTGCTCTGGCTGGTGGGGTGGGGTATCTTTTCTGTTTGTGTCCGCATCCGACCCCAGAGCCTCCCTGAGAACACAAGAAACAGGCCTCCTTGGAAGGGGGATGCTACCCAGAGAATCCTATTCCTTTACAGTTTGGTCCATGGTACGTCCTTGGTCCCTTCTGTCTCACAGATGGGGAATCCAATAGAGTAGGGCTGGGGATGTGCTTCTTTCTCAGCTGGATGTGGCAGTGCTTCCCTGTAATCCCAGCACAAGTGAGGGAGAGGGAGGAGGGTCAAGGGTTCCAGGCTAGCCTCAGCTAATAATGAATTAAGGCTACCCTGAGCTACAAGAGACCCTATCTCGAAAAACTAAAAAGAAAACTACAACAACAAAAAAGACAGGAAAAGCCGGGCGTGGTGGCGCACGCCTTTAATCCCAGCACTTGGGAGGCAGAGGCAGGCAGATCTCTGTGAGTTCGAGGCCAGCCTGGTCTACAAAGCAAGTCCAGGACAGCCAGGGCTGTTACACAGAGAAACCCTGTCTCGAAAAACCAAAAAAAAAAAAAAAGACAGGAAAAAAAATGAACAAACAGGGGTCTGGAGAGATGGCTCAGTGGTTGAGAGCACTGACTGCTCTTCCAAAGGAAGAGCAATTCAAATCCCAGCACCCACATGGCAGTTCACAGTTGTCTGTAATTGCGAGGTGTGGTGGTGCAGGTCTTTAATCCCAGCATTTGGGAGGCAGGTGGATCTCTGTGAGTTCCAGGCCAGTCTGGTCTACACAGCCAATCCAGGACAGCCGGGGCTACACAGAGAAACCTTGTCTCAAAAAAAAAAAAAAAAAAAAAAGAAGAACAAACAAAAATAACATACCTGCTGTCTCAGCTACAGTCTCACTTGGGCCTCCCTAACCCTGTTCCTGATTCTGACCACCACCAGTCCATCCCCACAGAGGGTCTTTAGGGCCTTATCTCTTTGTCTCTGTGCACTCTTTCCCTGGCTGGCTCCAGAATGCTCACTTGTGCATTTATTTATTTTTAAAATGTGTGTGTGTGTGTGTGTGTGTGTGTGTGTGATAAGTGTGCACGTGGAAGCCAGAGGTCAAGGCATGGTTCCTCGGGTGCCATCTACCTTGTATTTTGACACAGAGTCCCTTACTGACCTGGGGCTCATAGATTAGGCTAAACTGGCTGACCAGAGAGCCTCGGGGTCCCCCTATCTCTGCCTCCACAGTGCTAGGATTATGAGCATGCACCACTAAACATAGCACTTTTTTTTTCTTTTTTTTGGTTTTTCGAGACAGGGTTTCTCTGAATATCTCTGGCTGTCCTGGACTCGCTTTGTAGACCAGGCTGGCCTCGAACTCACAAAGATCCGCCTGCCTCTGCCTCCCAAGTGCTGGGATTAAAGGCGTGCGCC
>CAJQZJ010004796.1:3591930-3659166 GCA_907164525.1 Lophiomys imhausi | reverse complement strand
AAAAAAAAAAAAAAAAAAAAAAAAAAAAAAAAAAAAAAAAAAAAAAAGAATCCAGGTCCTCAAGCTTATATGTCCATCATTTTACCAACAGAGCTCTGTCTCTTTCTCCAGGTACTCTTTCCCCCTTTATTTACAGTTCATTTGTTTTACTCGGTGTGTGTGCTCATGTGCCTATGCAAAGGACAACTTTCAGGACTCAGCTCTCTCTTTACACCATGTGGGCCCCCAGAATCAAACCCCCATGTCATTAGCAATTACCTTAAGTATCTGAGCCATCTGATGCTCTCTCCTCACCCATCTCCCCCTCCCCCTTAGACAGAGTCTTGTTAACCAGTGACACTTGATCTGATACTGGCTACAGAGCCCAGACTGGCCTTGATCTCGGACAATCCTTCTGCCTTACCCTTTCATTTGTGTATGAGTGGGTTAGTTTCACTCATTACCACACAGCAGCCACGTAAGTACACAAGACTGTGCCATTTCTAGTAGGTTTTTAGGAGGTGACAGAGGTGGGACCCAGAGTTTCCTTTACCCTCACCTGGAGGTTGTTCATGGGAACAACAGCTGGTTCACGACTTCTTCCTATCCAGAACGTACTCTGCTTCTAAGGACATATTCCCCGAGTCTGCATGGGGCCACCGTTGCCACCCAGGATGAGATGGCTCTTGGGCACTCATGAACTTTGCGTGTGCACACAGCTCCCTCCTTAGGCTTCCTACCCTTCTCCTACATGCTGGCCCATATGTTGCCAGTCAGTTCCTTTGCAGTCTTAGTTGGAAGCCCCAGGCCAGGTGCCTTCTCGAGCTAAGCCATGTCCCTTCCTGCTGCAGCTCAGAGAGCCGGTGTGGGTGGGGAGGCGGCAGGCACCTCCATCAACCACTCCCAGATGCTGCTCCAGCGACTGCAGGACCTGCTCCGGCAGAACAACGCCAGTGATGTCGTCCTGCGGGTACAGGCTGTGGGCACAGATGAGGTCCGAGCCTTCCACACCCACCGCTTGTTGCTGGGGCTGCACAGTGAGCTGTTCCGGGAAATGCTGAGCAACCAGAGCGAGTTGGTGCTGCAGGAACCCCGGGACTGCGCTGCTGTCTTCGACAAGTTCGTCAGGTATTCAGGGGAAGGGCACTGTGCTGCATCCTTTCCACACACCCCAGCCTCTCCACCTCAAGTGTCGCAGAAGTCTCTGCTTTCAAATGTCGTAGCATGACCCACAACACACACCTCCTTTATCCCTGCTTTGACTGCTCTCCCTGCTGTGGTCTCTGGGCCATTTCTTGCCCTTGGGAGTCCCATCTGAGCTACTTCCAAACCTGGCCAACAGAACTTACAGAAACAACAGATTTTTGGATGGTTAGTTTTAAGTCTCTTAAACCTCCATGTGGCTTTGGAACCACAGGGGTAAGGAGTGGAAAGGTCAGCCAGCAATTTGTCACCTTTCTCCTTGTACAAGAAAAGACTTGTAAAACAGTCTAAGGAGGTTAAACCCTGTTCTAACAGTGTAGACAAGGTGGCTGCAGGATTCCAGATATCACTCCCAAGTTTCAGGCAACAGGAAGAGGGATAAAACAGAAGAGCTTCCCATAGAGCCGAGTGGGGTGCCGTGTGCCATTGGCACTGCCAGGAAGAATGAGGTAGGGGTGGGGGCAGAACTGTAAGAGAGCCAGAGACAGTAAGACAGCTAACAACGAAAAGGAAACCAGACAGACAAAAAGCCAGATTGCAAAGAGAAGGGGGAGGGGGAGGGGTGATGGGGAAGCAGCCTGGGTTGGCCGCGTACTCTGTAGGAAGATTTTTTTCACCACTCTCATTGTGAAACAGTCCTAGAGATGGGATCTTCCCCTTTCCTAGATAACTTTGAAGATTCATCTAAGTTAAATGATTTGCCTCATCTTGTGGCAAGGGGAAGGTCAGATGGGCATCTAAATCCAGACTGTGGACACCCAGGTTATCAGCAGCCCCTTCTCATTTTAGCTTATAGTTAGATATGTAGTAGATGCTCAGTCAATAAATGTGATTTCCACAGCACCAGAAGCTAAAAGATGTCTCAACAGGCCAGGAGGCAACTTAAGAGGGGGAAAGGAAGTCTCAAGGCCCATTCATCCTGTTTGTTCCTTACAAAAATGACTGTGTCCCCTCTAGGTTCTGGGAAAACCAGCTGGGGTGATGGGTGTTGCCTTGTCCAGATTCAGCCCTGCCGATCGTACTATGTCTATTTTTATTTTTTAAAATCGTATTATTAATTTGTCTGTGTGAGTGTATGTCACATGTAATCGGGTGCGGCTGCCCTCCTCTGGCTAGAAGAGGGTTGGAGTTTTGAGGCACCAG
Source organism: Lophiomys imhausi (assembly GCA_907164525.1). Lineage (NCBI taxonomy): Eukaryota > Metazoa > Chordata > Mammalia > Rodentia > Muridae > Lophiomys > Lophiomys imhausi. The sequence continues at coordinate 3,656,841 of CAJQZJ010004796.1, read as the reverse complement.
TGTGGGTGCTGGGGACTGAACTCCAGTTCTGTGGACAAGTGTCTTAACTGCTGAGCTATCTCAATGGACCCTCTCTCCAACTCTCCTGCAGGTATTTGTACTGCGGTGAGCTGACGGTTCTGCTGGCCCAGGCAATCCCGCTGCATAGGCTGGCCACCAAGTACCGAGTAGCATCCCTGCAGCGAGGCGTGGCCGACTACATGCGCGCGCACCTGGCGGGGGGCGCCGGCCCAGCTGTGGGCTGGTACCACTACGCGGTGAGCACCGGGGACGAAGCTCTGCGCGAGAGCTGCCTGCAGTTCCTGGCTTGGAACCTTTCTGCCGTGGCGGGGAGCGCGGAGTGGGGCGCCGTGAGCCCCGAGTTGCTGGCGCAGCTCCTGCAGCGCTCGGACCTGGTGCTGCAGGACGAGCTGGAGCTGTTCCACGCGCTGGAGGCGTGGCTGGGTCGCGCGCGGCCGCCCCCCACCGTGGCTGAGCGAGCGCTGCGCGCCATCCGCTACCCCATGATCCCGCCCGCACAGCTGTTCCAGCTGCAGGCGCGCTCGGCCGCTTTGGCGCGCCACGGTGCAGCGGTGGCGGATCTCCTGCTGCAGGCTTACCAGTTCCACGCAGCCTCGCCGCTGCACTACGCCAAGTTCTTCCACGTGAACGGCAGCGCCTTCCTGCCACGCAACTACCTCGCTCCCGCCTGGGGCGCCCCGTGGGTCATCAACAACCCGGCCCGCGACGATCGCAGCACCAGCTTCCAGACGCAGCTGGGTCCAAGCGGCCACGACGCGGGTCGCCGCATCACCTGGAACGTGCTCTTCTCCCCGCGCTGGCTGCCCGTCAGCCTGCGGCCCGTCTACTCGGATGCCGCGGGCACCGCGCTGCCCGCCGCGCGCCCGGAGGACGGAAGGCCGCGACTGGTGGTCACGCCGGCCAGCAGCGGTGGCGACGCGGCGGGCGTGAGCTTCCAGAAGACCGTGCTGGTGGGTGCGCGCCACCAGGGCCGCCTCCTGGTCCGCCACGCCTACAGCTTCCACCAGAGCAGCGAGGAGGCCGGCGACTTCCTGGCCCACGCAGACCTGCAGAGGCGCAACTCGGAGTACCTGGTGGAGAATGCGCTGCATCTCCATCTCATTGTCAAGCCGGTGTACCACACCCTCATCCGGACTCCCAGTTAGCCTCTGGACTGAGAAATTAAGGCCTGACCTCGATGGCACACCAGAGTTTGGGGAGGGGTAGGCGAGTGTGGAAGTGACTCTCAGCCTGGGCCCTGGGTGACCAGGTACAGCTGGTTGAAGGCAGGTGGAAGGCAGGTGAATGTGGTAGACAAGATGGTTTCATGAGTGCCTTTCCCAGCTGATGTGAAGGCAGCACTCTTGACCCAAAATAAACCCATGTTCAGAGAGGCCAGGGCCTGAAGCAACTCTCGGGTCTCAAAAGTCTGGGGTTCACATGCCCTCCACTGAGCCTTCCTTTCCCCCTCAAAGTACCCACCCAGACGTGAATTAGGGCAGGAAAAGCAATCCATAGGAGATTGGTCCTGGGCAATCCTCTTGCATAGGAATTTTCACATCTGAGGCTGAGGTGCTCTCTGAGCCAAAATCTCTAGTGGACCGCCGCCCCTGTAGCTTGCGAGGCTTTCTGCCACAGCCAGCAGGTCCTGATCTCTTGACAGGGAGGGATTCAGGCTAGCCACAAACTAGACCTTGCTCTAGCCCTATCCTTCTGGGGAGGGTGAGTCTTGGTGTCTTAAGGAAAAATAATCCCCATTCCCCAGGGGGATTGTTGGTTTGTGGGAAGGGAGATGGGAGTGAAAGGACCAGGAAGTGGTCTTAGTCCCAGACACATTCAGACAACTCCCAACACAACCATCAAAACCCCAGTAGGACTTTATTTAAAAGAAAGGCAAAAGAAAAATAAAAAAAGAAAGAGCAACAGAGAAGTTACAAAACCAGACTCCCTTCCCCATCCCTCCCCCACCTTATGTGAAGTCCTGTGGGCTCCTTCCCCATCCCATATCCCCACCCAAGCCCAGGGGTGGGCCTAGGAGTCCTGTTTCGGTAACAGCTCCTCTCCCCCATTGCGGAAGCCAAGACTGGCCCCAGGTCTGTACAAGTTTTTGGCAACAATGTTCTGTCCAGGGCTGGGAAGCCAGGCTCTGGGCTCACCTCCCAGTTCTAGTGGCATGGAGAGCTGGGAAGAGTTATGCAAACAACCCTACCATTTACGGGTCACCAGCCCAGCCCTCTAAACTCTTGCTCCTTGGGATTCCCATCTGCCCAGCTTCCACCTCCCATTCTCAGCTACACCCCATTCAGTCCTAGGGGCAGAATAGTGGGTGCCAGGGCCCCTCAATTAGGTCGGAGGCGGCCATCTTTGCCAAAGGTGCTGGAGCCATGGGGCAGGCTGAGACCGCGGCCAGCTCTACGGGAAACGCCAGCTGGGTTGGGGGGAACAGGAAGGGGTGAGGGATTTCCAGAGCCTATGACAGGGGAAAAGCCAGCATCAGTTATTGAGAAATGCCCCCCCAACCCCCATCATCCAGTAGCCTTGAACTCCTTAGGGGAGCAGTCCTAGTTTGGCAACCCCAACAGTATTGCTCTCTGCCCCTTCCAGATAGGGACAGGAGGCCCGTATGTTTCCCTTCTGAGCAGGACAATGGCCTCTCCCACCCCGTCCGGTCCCTCTTTTGTTGGTACTGACCTGTATTCTGGCTTGGAGGAAATTTGGCCTTGGCTAGAGGCAGTGAGACCTTTCCCAGGTGCCTGACACCAGGGGATGGCTGTCCGCACACTGGCATCCTGCGGTCTGAAATGCCCTCTGAGGCACGAGGCCCTGTCAAGTGTGTCTTGGGATGAGACAGCTGTAGAGTTGGAAAATAGTGAAATGGAGCTGGGGAGATGCCTTGGGCTACCCACCCCTAGCTACTTTATCAGGCTGGAGATAGTTGTGTTTGAGGTCAGGGCCTCTGGGTGGAGAAAAGAGCTGAAAGTGTCCTTCCTGTGTTCTGGGGCTCTCTCCCATTGGACCGCTTGCCTCTTGCCTCACCCCTTGTCCTGAGACTTCGAAGGACCGAGACCTCCGCTTCCTCTTCTTCACTTCCAGTGACTCCTCCCTTTTCTTGCTGAGGCTTTTCTTCTGACCATGCACCCAGGGCCCAGTGCTATCACCTTGAGGTCCTACCGCCCGGGAGGGACACTCGCCGGTGCTGCTGGATAGATTATCCTCGCTGATAGCATGTTGTAGGGTGGGGCTGGGTGGCCGTTTGCAGGCCAGTGGACCCGGTGGACGAGCATCATCCGCCTCGCTCAAGGAGTGCAGGGACAGGCTGGTGCGCTCTGGGGCAGGTGCCAGCAGGTGGCGCGCCTCCGTTCCCAGGGCCCGAGAGCGCCGCTGGGCAGCCTTCACCGAGATACACTTGGTCCGCCTCAGGATCTCTTTCCTCTCTACAGCAGATACCCAACCCAAGGTCAAGGCCACTTCCCATACCCCTTCCTGACCGGTCAAAAGTGAGCAAAAGCCAGGATCTCAGACTTCATCCCCAGAACCCTAACTTGCTAACTCTCCGAGGGGTGCACCCTCAAAACTTTAATTTCATTTGTAAGTGGGATTGCAAAACGAATGCTCTGGGGCTACTTCAAAAATTAACTGATAGACTGGCGCCATAAGCCTGTAATCTTATCTCCTCCAGAGGCTGAGGCAGGAAGACCAAAGGTTTAAGCCTGGCTGGACAAGGTGGTGTACACCTTTAATCCCAGCACTTGGAAGGTAGAAGCAGACAGATCTCTGAGTTCAAGGCCAGCCTGGTTTACATGGTGAGTTCCAGGATAGTCTGGGCCAACCCAGGCAATTTAGACCTGATCTCAAGATAAAAAGTGAACCAGGTAGTGGTGGTGGTGGTGGTGGCGGCGGCGGCAGCCCACACCTTTAATCCCAGCACTCTGGAGGCAGAGGCAGGTAGATCTCTGAGTTTGAGGCCAGTCTGGTTTACAGAGTGAGTTCTAGGACAGCCAGGGCTACACAGAGAAACCCTGTCTCAAACCACCCATCCCTAAAAAAGATAAAAAGTGAAAAGGGACTGGGATATAGCTTAGTGGTAGAATACTAGCTCATTGTGTGTGAGGCCCTGGGTTCAATTCCTACTACTCCCCCCCCACCAAATCCAAACCCCACATATTTTAGACAGTTGGTTTAGTCTGTCTAGAGGGCAGGGATGGGTTCAATTAGAATTTGCTACTGCAATTATCCAGTGGGAAGGGGGTACCAGGTATCCCCATTTTAATTTCTGACTGTGCCCCTTCTTCTGTGTGTCCCTGAGTAGGTGGCTAGTCCTTCTGATAAAGCCAATGAATGGGTAACTTCAGCAGGGCCAGAGAGCAGGAAGGAACTTTGGGCTTTGCAATCTGAGCAGTTTAGAAAATATCAGGCAGTGGAGGGTGGGGGTGGGCGGGGCCTGTGAGGTGAAGGGCCCACTCACCTTTATGGGACAGAGGGATCTCCGATGGGTTCTCAATGCTGTCCGGGGAATTGTTGATCTGGCTGCCCAGACTGTCCTGTGGTGGGGACTAGGGGTCAGTAGTTTGGAAAGGGGAAGACCTTGAAGGCAGCTGGGACCCCACGCTGCACTCTGTGCAGGCTGTGTGACCTCTCGGGTGCTGGCTATTTTGGAAGGAGCCAACCCACTGCTCACCTCTGGGCAGCCAGAGCTCATCTCCTGGGCCATGAGGCTGCCCACCTGGATGGGAGGTGGCATGGGCACAGAGGAAATCTTCACCTGCCAGGCCCTGGGACTGGCCTTGAACACGTGGTAGGACTCACTGCGGATGGCAGAGGAACAGGAGGAAACAGCTGTTGACCAGGCCAGTCACCCCAAAGTCCACCCCCCCACCCTAGAGAAGAAACTTGGTGCCAAGGGAGAGAGAATTCACAGAGCCTGGCTGCAGACCAATGCCACGGCCTCCCTGTGCTTCCCCCTTCTCTACTGAGTGAGCCCTTATCAGTGGCGACATTCCTCAGACACAGTAGGTAGATATCTCACCTGTCTATGCCAAGTGGGGGTAGGGTGTTGTTTTGGGAGCGCTGGGCCTCAGAGCTCAGTGTCTTCACACTCTCCAGGTCAGAGTCCGGGGTCAGCGTAGTCCCTGCTGGAGTGATTTTGGGCAAGGAGCTGTCCTGTGTGTATGGTGGGGAAGGGAGAGAGACAATAATAAGGGTGGACAGTTAGAAGACTAGGCCTTGGACCAAGTAACAGCACTGAGTGACAAGGGATATACGATGGGGTAAACCCACTTATTGGGGGGAATCCCTGGGCCCATGCGCTGGGTCCCCAGCAAGCTGGGGTGTGTTAGGCAGTCTTAGTGATGCAGCCCAATGGCCTGGTCCCCTATGGCATCCAGGTCCACGTTTCCCTTGAATTTTAGAAATTAGTTAACTAATTAATTCATCCATCTATTGTTTGAGACAGAATCTTGCTGTACAGACATGGCTGATCTTTCTAACCTCCTGCCTCAGACTCCAAGTGTTGGGATTAAAAATTACTGCATTGGCTAGGGGTCACTTGTGATATCTTATTTCAGATGACCAGTCCTGATCTTGTGACCCTAGGTGGGCACAATTGTCAGGCCAGGCAGTAGTGCCCAGGAATGGGGGACCTCACCCAGATTTGGCAAAGCAGAGGGTGAGAGAGAACTTGGCTGGTTTGGTGGGATTCCCCACATCAGCGAATTAGGCCGACCCAAGCGCCCACCTGCAGGGCCCTGGAGGCCACGCGGTCCATGATGGTGGCCCGCTCCAGGCTGCCCTCCTCCAGCTCCCGAAGGTAGACTTCGTAGAGTTCCTCCAGGTGCCGGGGCACCTCCAAATTGTAGTCTGTCCAGGGTAAGGGGAGGTGAGGGTTCGGCGTGGACCCTCAGCCCTCCGACAACGCCCCAGGTCCATTGGGGAGCGGGCCCTACCGTCGATGATCTGCCGCTGGCCCTGGATGATTTCTTCGCAGAGGCTGCGATGCTGCTCCAGGCGGCGCACGGCCTCTTGGCGGTGGCGCAGGGCACTGTCGCGGAGCAGAGCGTGCGACTGCATCTCGGTGTTTTCCACCTCCAGCTCGTGCACCCGGCACAGCAGACTGAGCATCTCGCGCTGCTCCTCGGAGCCGATGCGCCGAGGCAGGGTCTCTTCTAGGTGTCGGCCACGTGCGCGCAGATCCCGGCAGCGCTGCTCCAGCTCCAGCTGCGGGAGGGCAGCGCGAGTCAGCACCAGGCCAGTCCCACCGACCCAGCCAGGCTCTCCAGGCCTTCTGGCTGGTACTCCAAGTCCAGGCTAGCTTTCAAAGCATATTTTGGGTCTTGCAACTAGTTGGCATCTGTATACCCACTTGACTCAACCATGCCCTTCCACAGCCCTTATTCTAACAAAGAAGGTAAAAACTTGTAATTATATTGATATGTTCTTAGTTCTTGCTTTAGGCCAAGCATTACCTCAACTGTCTCCAGAGACCCCATTTTAGGATGGGAAGTGTGCACACAGAGATGTAGACATCACCCGGGATTTGTGGCCTGGGCTCTCTAATCTCCCTCTTCCCCACTCCCTCAGCCCCCAAGCCCTATACACCTTCTGCTTGCGCAGCTTCTTCTGTTTGCCCACAAGGGCGGCGATGTTTTCCCGGGCTGCGGCCACTTCTGGTGGCTCCAGGTTGTCCGGTTCATCTCCTGTGTCTGAGTCCTTCTCACTGTCGTCTTTGGTGTAGGACTCCTTCCTTCTCTCCTCCCTCCACTTGAGAGCCCGGCGTGACTTCTCGTGCTCCCAGCTGTCAGGAGTTCCCCCAAGAGAGAGACACAAGATTTAACGCATGGGGCGGGTCATTGCGCTTCTATGTCCCAGTCTCCTCCATCCCAAACGTGAACCTGGGGTGGACCTAGAAGGTCCCAGGGCAGGAGAAGCATACCCGGCAATGGTGAGTAAGTGGCGGGAAGTGTCAATCTGGACTTCCATGGCCTGGTTCTCCAGCTCCAGCAGGCGCCGCCGTACATCCATCTGCTCGTGGAAGGCGCTGATCAGCTGCTCCCGAAGCTGTCCCATCTCCACCTGCCCTTCCTGCCCGCTGTGTAGCTGAACCTCAGCTGTGGAGTGGGGGTGGTGTGAGCAGAGGGGCCAGCTCAGGCAGACCTGGGGCTCTGTCCCCCAGTCTCTTCCCAGACCAGTGCTTCCACTGCCAACTCCTGGGATTCCTCTCCTCCCACACCCACCTCCCACAACGCATCTTCAGATGGCAGCCGCTAGCCTTCACAGTACCCTTGTGTCAACTATAAAAAAAAAAGTGTCCATCTCTCTGACATCTTTTAGAAAACCATCAGACAACGTCTCAGTGAGTGGTACGGCCTTCTATGGCCTTCCAGGACAGTTTCCATATAATACCCTCACACCATCTCCAGCTCTGCAAGGCAGTGTGGTCCCATTTTACAGGGGAAGGCTCCAAGGTGTGGAGTAACTAGCCTGAGGCCACTCAGTCAGTAGGAGCCAGGGTTAAATGCTACATAGTCCTAGAACCTCGTAAGGCCACCCAGAGAGGGCTACTGAGACCCCCCAGGGCCATCTGCATACCTTGAATGTGACGGATGTCACCCCGGTCCAGTTTGCCCCGGGCATGGCCCCGGCCCGCCTGCTGGTCGATCTTGCACTTGAGTCTCTGGATCTCGCCTCTCAGGTCTGCGATGATGCTGGTGTACTGAGCGATGTGGTAGGAGACATTGAGCAGGTTCTGCTTCACCTGAGGGGAACCCAGGGTGAGGGATGAGGTGGTACAGTCACCCCAGGAGCCATGTCTGCCTGTGGGACCTCCCTTTCTCTTTCTTCTACCTCCCCCTTTTAAACAGATTTTAAATTTTTCATTTTATGTGTATTTTGCTTCCATGCATATACATGTGGACCATGTGCATGCTTGTTGCCATGGATCCCCTGAAACTGGAGTTACAGACAGTTGTGAGCTGCCATGTGGGTGCTGAGAATTGAACCTTGGTCCTCTGGAAGAGCAGCTAGTCCCCTTAACCACTGAGCCATCCCCCCAGCCCCTCTCTTTCTTCCCCTTTCCCAGTTCTTTTCAGTGACAGTGATGGTCTCCCTGCCTCCATTGCCACAACCTCCTGTCACATCTGCATGCCTCTGCTAGATCTGTAATCCGAAAATTCTGCTCCTACTCTTCAACCTCAGTGGCTCCCTGTTTCCTAAGGAGCCCATTCCTTCACCTGGTATTGAAGTGTACGCATGCTCATCTGTGTGGGAGCATGTGAGTGTGGGTGCCACAAGAAGGGGTAAGATCTCCTGGAGCTGGCATTGCAGGCAATTGTTGAGTGCCTGATGTGGGTGCTGGGATCTGAACTCAGGTCCTCTGGAATAGCAGCAAGTGCCCTGAACCATTAAACCATCACTCCACCCCCATAACTATTTTTTTCTTCTTTTTGGACTCTGTTTCTGTCTGAGTGTCTTGTTCTAGTTAGACAATCCTCCTGATCTCCCCATCCCAACAACAGATAGCTCATTCCTACTTTCTCCTTTCCTTGGCTTGCCTCAACACCTGCTGTTAGCACAATTAAATATATATATATATATATTTAAAGATAGAGTCTCATGTAGCACACATTAGCCTTGAACTCATTGTGTAACCAAGGATGACCTTGAACTAATTCTCCTGCCTCCCCCCTTCCTAATGCTGGGCTGTGGTGTTCACTCCCATGCCAGGATAACCTGCTTCTGACTAGCTATTCTCGATCCTGTAGCCTGTCCCCGTGCCGCTCCTGGAGGCTGCATGACAATGTTGGGGGGAGTTGTAGATATTGAAAGAAGGCTCACTACACCCCACTTCAAAGTTAGCCAATCTTCCCTCCACACACACACACAGGCTAAGTCTTCCTTCTTACCAGAGAACATGAGTTTGATTGTGAACTTGGAAACCAGGCAGACTCAGCTCCAGTCTCTGCCTATCCTTCACTAGCTGTGACGATCAGGTCACCTTATGTCTTTAAGCTTCACCATCCTAAACTGTATGGTGGGGAAGCTGTAATTCTTACCTGGTTCTGAGGTCAAGAGGACAGTGTGCCACAGTGCTCAGAGTGGCACTGGATAAGGGAACCTTTTATTATGACTATGGGTATGAGACACTTTGGACATACAGAGGACTGGGTAAACCTCTGACGAGGAAGGGACAGTAGAGGTATGGAATGGGAGCAAGCACAGAGTTGGGGCAGAAGAGGGTCTTTGGGAGCCAAGGGCTCCAGGCAGGCAGGCAGAGGCTGGGAATGCAGGGAAAGGGCTTGGATGACATTGGCCTGGGTAATGAGGTCAGTGCTGAAATAGTGGAGTGGCTGGCAAGGATCTTCTCAGGACCTCAAATCTCAGTCCAGGAGCCCTCACCCGAGTCCTAATATTCTTGGCTCGGCCAGCATAGGTCAGGGTATTCCGGGACTCCTCAAAAGCAGTGCTCGCTGGACTGATGTGGGCGATCATCACGGTGCGGCTGTTCCCACCTAGTGAGTCCTGGAGGGGCAGGGATGTGGCTAGCTGAAGACCACCTTTCCCAGAGGTTCCCCAAGGCTGTTTACCATACCTTCCCTGGGTGCACAGACGCACGCACGTGCACACACATGCATGCATGCGCACACACACACACACACAGATAGTGGTCATTTTGAGATATCCCCATTTCCCTGGCTTGTGGATGGTCTTCATGGCAGGCCGATGCAGGCCTTCAAAATCCACAGGCCTCTGCTGGGATCTTGTTTTCAGCACTTGCAAAGTTTAAGCCTACAGGGAAATTCCTTATCCTGTCTGTGCCTCAGTTTCCTTATCTGTAAATATAATCCCCCTAACTCACAAAGCTACTGGGGAGGCTTTAGAGCTGGTGGGAAAAAGCCCCTGAACCAAGCAAAGAGTGTGCACTCATTGATACCATGTCTATAACTGAGGGCCAAGGGTGGCCATGCCATGAGTAAGTGGCTCCAAAGAGCAGTTCCAGAGGCCATAAGGCTGACTGTCACCAAGCCCCTAAATGTAGGTGACTCTTGGCTCTCTGACTCACAGCTCTGGAAGAGGGTCCTGGCACAGCTCTTGTGCATTTTCTCTATCTGCGCTTTTCTGCCAGAAACATAAGAGAACATCCGCTTGCCATCAAATTTCAGACAAACAGTAAGTAAATGAACTATTTTAGCTTAAGGTTGTCTCGAATATTGCATGAGACATACTGATACATAATCAACTTGGTGATTCATCTGAAATCCACGTGGAGATAGCTGAGTTTTGCTTCTGTATGGCCTGGTGGGCCTGCTCTTCACGCCGGTGCCCAGGCGGTGCCCAGGCCCCATTGGTCCCCGTACCTTCAGGAGCCGGGTGAGCTTGCTGTCCCGGTAGTTGATGTATTTATTGCCACCCTTGTCACTCAGTGCATTGATGCAGTTGCCTAGGGCCAGCAGAGAGCGGTTGATGTGGGCCCCCTCCTTCATGCGCTGCCCCCGGTTCTGTGTCTGGGGAAACAGCAGGGAATGTAACTATAAGCTGGTGGAACAACCTCCTGAAGCCTCAGTCAGCCGCCCACAGCACCCTGGTGATCCTGGTTGTAGACCACGGCTCCTCTCTTGAGGTCTCTGAAGGTAGAGGTGTCATGGCATGGAAGGAGGCTTTGCTCTGCCCTCTCCCCATCCTCTCTTCCCTGAGCAGCCTGTCCCTTCAAGATGTCAGGCCCATTGCACAGCCTTTCACTCTGGGCATTCCCTCCCCTTATCCCCTCCCCCAACACCCTTGACACATCCTCCCTTCCCAACTGCCCCATCCAGCTAGCCTCTCCCTGAGGTCCCTCCGTCCCTGAAAGCTGCCCTCAACTGGAGGGCCATCACCCCTGCATGCACCCCTCCGCCATTTCTTCCCTCTGGGAAACCTTCCTCCGAAGCAGTGTGCCCTTACCAGAGCAGGCCTTACCTGGGAGGCACGCTCGGAGCCGGCCAGGTCGATCATGAACAGGCGGCCCTGCCGCACCTCCTCCAGGATGTTCTTGACCCGGCTGCGCTGGCGCACAGCCACCTGGAGCACAGCATGGGAGCGGGAGGATGTCTGATTGGCAGCTGTGGGCTCCTGGGTCCTCTGCCGGTTTCCCTTCATCAGCAGCTGCATGATCTGGGAAGGAGAGATGGAGATGACTGGTGGGGGGGGACGGGACCCTGCAGAGAGGAGCCTGGGCTTGGTGGTCCAGCCTATTAGCTTCCCAGGGTGGGCTAAGGGGCATGGACATTTCTCTGTCTGCAGATGGAGAGGCTGGGTGGCCCAGCTATTTACTAGGATGAGTATGTTAGGGCATGATAGGGGATGTGACTTCTCTTGTCCCCACTCAGGTATCTCTGTCCCAGTGGCTCCCTGGGCTTGGGTCTCTTGTTCTGCTCCCCTCAGAATGATTGTCTTGTCACAGTCCCTAGCCAGTTGCTGGAGACTTGCCTCCTTAGCATTGATGGTGGACACTTCGGTGATTCCAGCCACCTGGATCACCCCTTTGGAGTCCTCCCTCAGCTCCAGGTACCCCAGGGCTGGGTTCAGTAGGTCCCGGATCATCTCATTGTAGATCTGATGGCACAGTGAGAAAGGGGAAGGGAGATGAAGGACAAGAGGTCCAGGCCTGGAACAATCCATCCGTCCCCTCCTCCCTAAGAAAGGAAGGACCACATGCTTCTGTTACGAGACCCCAGGCCCTGTGAGAGAAGTCCTAATTGGAGGAAACACTTCCCTTACATGATCGTAGAGGCTTCAAAGCCAATGCTGTAGGAGGCTTTAGAACTGCCCGGAGGGCCCCCTCTGCAGAGAGGCCAGTCCTGGGATGGACACATGGACCTGATCTATGAAGGACCCCTGGCTGGATGAGGGAGCCCGGATTGTTGTTAGCAACCTTCAGGCTACGTTTCTTAGGGGTTGCCCCCCTCCCCATCCCCCCACTTCAAGACAAGCCCAGCTGGCTGAGTCAACAGCTGCTGGCTGCTCCCCTCACTCCTCTCCCTGGAGATTATCAGGAGACAGATGGAGGCTGGACAGCTGACTTAGAGAAGCCCCACCTCACCCCTGACTTCTATGGCCATCTCTGAACCCATGAAGTCCTGAACGGGAGGATGTTTGCTTAAGGAATGGCTCAAAGGAGAGGTGCTTTGAGAATGGTAGCTGTCGAGGCTACAGTAAAGTACAATACCGCATTAGAGCCACAGGGTCCCAAGTTGGAATCCCAGCTCTGTCATCACTGTGTGCCACTAACACAGTTCCTGAACTTCTCTGTCTCCACCTCCCTCCCTCCCTCCCCCCCCTTCTCTGTAAGACAGGGTTTCTCTGTGTAGCCCTGGCTGTCTTGGAACTTGCTCTGTAGACCAGGCTGGCTTTGAACTCAGAGATCTGACTGCCTTTGCCCACTGAGTGCTGGGATTAAAGGTGTGTGCCACCGTACCTGGCTCTCAAGTCTCAATTTTTATCAAGTGGGGCTGATGCCACACATGTGGGGTGTGGGACAGCCATGCCGAGCACCCAGGAACTGCCAGTGACTGGCTTTAGGGAGGTGAGCCACCCTATCTTATGTGCCTCCTATCTAAGCCTGGTGGGGACTTGCCTCCAGGTAGGACATGGACACCTCATATTCCATGTCATGGCTGGTCTCCTCGATGGCTCGGAACAGGTCATTGAGGGTCCGAACATAGATGCCTGGCTCGTGGTCAGTGCCCAGCATAGTGTAGGTCTTCCCACAGCCTGGATAGGACAGGCTGGTGGTGAGCAAGGCAGGGGGTCAAGGGTGAAGCCTTGCTGGGAAGATGTTCTGGCAACCCTGAGCTGTGCCTGAGGCTGCTCCCTCCCATATGGCTGAGGAATGGGGTCTTTGGGGGAGAAGGGTCCTGGGTGAGGCAAGGTTTGGCTCGTTCCCAATTTCCGTTCCTGACCCTACCCCAGCCAGGCTGGTTGTCGGGTGAAGGGTGAAGGGCTAGGTTCCCAGGGCAGACAACAAGCATGCTACAGTCCGTGTCTAGGTCTGGGTTTCCCCCTCACCTGTAGGGCCATAGGCAAACACAGTGGCATTGTACCCTGAGATGACACCCTCGATGAGGCTCTTGGTGGTGGCCTGATACACCATCTCCTGCAAGGAGGAAGGGACCTGTCAGAGGTCTGAGACATGGATAGGACAAGACACCAGTGCCCACAGGCAGGTCCTGGCTGGGAACAGGAGAAGTGTGTGTCCCTAGGGCCCTAAGCCAAAAGGTGTGAGGACTGGAGGCTCTGTTTACACCCCTCAGGGGGGACACCAGCCTGCAAAAGGGCTCAGGACACCTGAGAAGCCTCCTCTGCAGCTGGCTTCCCCACCACACCCCTGTTCTGAGGGTACAGAGTCAGCTCCTGGGAGATTCTGAGCATCCAGAAGATGGGCAAGATGGGCTCCCTAGAAGGGTGTCAGTTTTCCTGAGCCCATCCTCCACCTGCCCTCCCCACACCAGATGGGCTTCACGGTCTTTCTTGAGGACCATATAGGCCAGCTGTGGGGTGTCTCATGTGACTGACTACACTATGCAAAGTGATATTGAGTGCTAACCAAATGTGTTTCTGCAGAAGGCCAGGTGCGTGGCCCTATAGGTGTATAGGCAAGCAGTCACGTCGTGTCAGGCCATGCAAATGTATAGGCGAGAGGCCATGCAGGTACATGTGAACTTTCAGAAATGGGCAAACTTCCAGAAAGTGTGAGCAGGGTCCCCTGAGAACACTCCCTTGCAGGGCAAAGTGTGGAGAAGCCTTTCATGTGTTTCCAGATCATGTTTTCCCTTACCTGGGTGGCAGTGAAGTCAAAGGCCACATCGAATAGGTATGACTTCTCCCGGGACCGGTGTGCCCGCAGGATGTCATCAGGGTCCTCCATTGGGTCCATGAGAACCACCATCTGCAAATGTCCCCAAGGAGGGAGACCACAGTCACCTGGAGTTCCCACAGCCTTCAGACCTCTCCCTGGCACTATCTGCTCTCGGCTTCAGGTCTGGGTGCTTGGGAGACAAGCCCTCTCTGACGATGAGTGAGTGTCCCCTAAGATGGTGCCATACAAAAAACCAGCAGAAAACACTGTGTGTGGTGATGGTGGTGAGGTGGCCTCTACAGTGAAACCCAGATCCAAGGCCTCTTTCTCTAACCACAGTCCCACTCCCCATGTTGTCTTTACTGGAGGAGGGACTGAAACATGGCTGGTTGTCATAACACATCTTTTGTGACAAGATCCATTTTGCCTGCTCCATCTCCATCTCCACCCCAGCCTTGCTTCATCCCATTTCAGTGACAGTAAAGCATGTGCTACCACCTGACAGATGAGGAATTTCAGGCCCTCTAGCCTGTGGAGGAACAGAACTCGGTGTGAAGAAAGCAGGTGGTCTTGGGTCCCTCCTACATGAACTTAATTAAAATAATTACTTTCCTTGGCCAAGACTTGGGGTTAGAAAGAGTCTGCAGGACCGGGGCGGGCTTTCGATCCCTGTGCTCTGGGTATGCACATGCATTAAGATGCCGAATGGAGCCGGGCAGTGGTGGCGCACGCCTTTAATCCCAGCACTTGGGAGGCAGAGGCAGGTGGATCTTTGCAAGTTCGAGGCCAGCCTGGTCTACAAAGTGAGTCCAGGACAGCCAGGGCTACACAGAGAAACCTTGTCTCGAAAAACCAAAAAAAAAAAAAAAAAAAAAAAAAAAAAAAAGATGCCGAATGGGCTGGCTAGGTTCCTCCCATGTTCTAAGAACAGTCTCTGATCCCACTCCCCTCTACCCAAGCATTCTCCCCAGGTTCCCGTGTGCTGAGCTTTGCTGAGAGCTCTGAGCAGGAACACAGAGCAAGCCACTGGGTCCTTGCTGGGGTTCCTGGTCTAGGGTAGGGTGTGAGATAGGAAACATCAGAAAACCCTTAGCTACTCTTGGTGGGGGGGCGGTTTCCATGTTTCAGGGGAGGACAAAGGGATTAGCATAAAAGGAGACACTAGGCACATGCTCTGAATCCTAGCCCTGCCTCTCATTAGCAGAGTGGCCTCATGCCTCCATGGGGACCTTGGTGAGCCTCAGTCCTCTCCCCAGTGGAGGAAATGGTGCCGTAATCTCCTTCAGGGCTTGCAGAGCCCACGAGACAAGGTGTGTGGACACACCCTGAGTCCTAGTGATTCTCTTCCAAGGAGTCATGAAGAGAGAGTTTGAGAGGACGCCGGGGAGGGGATGTCACTAACTGCCCTAACCTAACCCAGGACTCTCTGCTATCAAATGTAGCATGGTAAAAATGAAACAAACAGAAGACAGGCTGGCTGAGAGTGGCAACATCAGCGGCTTCCTTGCACAATATAGGTGCCCCTAGAGGCACCTGGAGTGCCAGACCCAGTTCCCTGGACACCAGGCTCTGCCAGACAGCCAGGGGAAATAAGCAGTCCCATGATCCTTACCTAATGAGGCGGGGCTGCTCCCAGAGGCCAGATGGTGGCCTTAGTGCCCATTCTCCACCAAGGAGGGGAGGGACAAGGAGGGCAGGGGGCCTTCACTCCCGAGCACACTCACTGCCATTCACTCCTGGTGCACACTAACGTTTGATCTTGGGGCACAGTAAAACATTGTTTTTTTTTGTTTTGTTTTCTTTTCCTTCAAGACAGGGTCTTGCTCCGTAGCCCTTCTAGGGCTTTGATTTTGGTTTGGGTTTTGTTTTGGTTTTTGGTTTTTCAAGGCAGGGTTTCTCCGTATATCAGCCCTGTCCTGGACACACTTTGTAGACCAGGCTGGCTTGGAACTCACAGAGATCCACCTGCCTCTGCCTCCCGAGTGTGAGTGCTGGGATTAAAGGCATGCGCCACCACACCCAGCTTGCCCTGCTAGCTTTGAGTTTAGGGCAATCCTCCTGCCTCAGCCTCCTACATGCTGGGATTATAGGCATTCACCACCACACCCAGACAATACCAGATCTTTACTGAGCCCTTCAATGTGGACTTCTCACTATTACTCTCAGACAGCGAGGTAAAAGCCCAATGTCTTGTTGCTTGGAAATGGCAGAGCCAGAGTTGGGGATTCTGGCCACTTGGCTCTCAGGCTTGTACTTGCTCACCCTCTGAACCTTCCCTAACCTCTCCTGTTCTCTCTGCAGGGGCTTGTGGGGTGCCTTGGCAGTTTTCACCGTCTGAGTAGCCCCACCCCTCCCAGTCCCTGTTCACATTAGCCCTGGGCGCTCATTCGGCCTTAGGGAATATGACACAATACACATAGGTAAACTGAGTCCTCATAGAGGACCAAGCAGGAAGGAGATTGGCTGTTATAGGGCAATTAAGAGAAGACAGGAGCCGGGCGGTGGTGGCGCACGCCTTTAATCCCAGCACTCCGGAGGCAGAGGCAGCCGGATCTCTATGAGTTTGAGGCCAGCCTGGTCTACAAAGCGAGTCCAGGACAGCCAGAGCTACACAGAGAAACCCTGTCTCGAAAAAACCAAAAAAAAAAAAAAAAAGAGAAGACAGGAATAGTACCTGTGCCTCCCAGGTATCAGCAGGAGAGCCAGGGCTCATGATTGTTCCAAAGGACAGCAGTAGAGGTTGGTGAGGAGGGTGAGGGTGAGCCCGCAAAAGACCAGCTTACATGCCCAACTGAACTCAGGAGCTTAGGAGGACCCCAGTGGATCCCTTTGAGTCCCCCAGTCAGGCCTGAAGATTTAGGAGGACAATGGCCTTGGGATTCCCAGAAGACTCCTCTCCACATCCCAAGTCTGTCCTGGAATCAACACCTTCCCTTCCCTTACCCAATACCTGGAGCAGGCCTGCCCCTGGGTTCCCTGCATCCACATGACCTCAGATAGCTGCAGGGCCCCCTTTGTGGTTCTCCAGGGGTAGGTGACTCCCCAGGAGACAGAATTCTCTGCCAATCAGATGGGGCTTCAGGTGAGCTGGCTAGAGGGAAGGGTCACAGAGAGGCTGGGTGCTGCTGAGTTCTGGTTTTGTGCAGGGAAAGGCCACCAACTCTGGCCCCTCCCAGATAGCCAAAGGCTAACAGCCACTTGTGATCTCAGTGGAGAATGAATGGGCTTGCCCTGCTCCCTAGGGACTCACCTGTCCTCAGCCACTGGCCCTTCCTCAGGGCATCAGCCCTAAAGTCCTCCAAGCCTTCTGCAGGGATGGATCCCTATCCCAGACTATCAGCAGCCTGAGCCCAGCTCAAATTTCAGACCCAAATAAAGAAAAAACCTGGTTCTGAGGGCCCTGGCATCTGTCCCTGAGGGCAGCAACAAGAGCACAACTCTCATCCTGGGTACTGGGGTTTCTGTGGACACAGAGGCTCAAGGGGAGAGTGATCAGAATGTCGTGTAACCCACCCTAACAGATGGCTTTCATATGACTTTCAGGCATTGCCAGCTCCACCTGGACATCCAGTGTCTTTGATGTCCGAATGTTCCTGCATCAGAGCACTGTCAGCCCACCTGCCACCATCTTGAACTTAATGAGGGCTTTGTCTGGGCTCCGTCTGTCAGGAGTCCAGGCCCCATACCACACCCCAGAATGCCACTGTTGTTCCTGGCACCACAATGGAGCCCTTGTGCCCCTCGATCAGGTGAACCACAGCTGAGCCAGTAAGGATTGGGCAGAGAAGCCTGGGCTGCACCAAGACTGGCTTGCGGTGTTTAGGCGGGTGGAACTCATCTATAATGTGCCCCAAACATGGGAAAAACCTTAAAGACATAGAAAAATGAGGCCTTGTGTTCTGCCTTCTGACACTGTCAGATTCATAACCAGAAGAGGGCTAGTATATAGAGGAGAGATTCCAAAATCCAGTCCTGCCAGGACAGGAAGGTACCCTGGAAGAGATGATGTTCATATTGTATTTTCAAGGATGAGCAGGGTGCAGCCAAGAAAGGTGGAGGTGGAAGAAGAACATTCTAGAGAAAAAAAAGGGCAAGGCCACGAGGTCTCTGGTCTCTAGGGTAAGATGCAGATGGAAAAGAAAGCAAGCCTAGAGTTTCACCTTTGGCCCTCCTTGCTGGAATGTGCAGTGTATGTAGTGCAGACCCAGGGTCTGCTGTGAGCCTGCGAAGGGACTGGCTTTGGGACCCTCTGAATGTCAGCCTGGCTGGCATACAGCATATGTCCAAGGACATTTGCTGAATAAGGCTGCCTTTGGGGGCAGTTTGGGGTGTACCAGGCACCATACTTAAGGCTTAGCACATGCTCTCTCATTCTCTCTCTCTTTCTTTCAAGATAGGGTTTCTCTAGCCGGGTGGTGGTGGCGCACCCCTTTAATCCCAGCACTTGGGAGGCAGAGGCAGGCGGATCTTTGCGAGTTCAAGGCCAGCCTGGTCTACAAAGCGAGTCCAGGACAGCCAGAGCTGTTAAACAGAGAAACTCTGTCTCGAAAAACCAAAAAAAAAAAAACAAAGATAGGGTTTCTCTGTGTAGTCCTGGCTACTCTGGAACTCACTATGTAGGCCTTGAACTCAGAGATGGGCCTGCGCCTGCCTGTCTCTTCCTCCTAAATGCTGGGGTTAAAGGCATGCGCCACCATGCTAGAGTGACATCTCATTTCCTGTGCTTTTTGTTTGTTTGTTTTTTCCAAGACTGTCTCATTTAGCCCAGGCTGGTCTCAAACTCACTATGTAGCTGAAGATGAGATTACAGGAGTGTATTGCCACACCCATACATAGTGCAGTGCTGGGGATCAAACTCAGGGCTTCATGCATGTTAGACAAGCACTCTACCAACTGAGCTACATCCCCAGCCTGACAAAAATCTACTGCCTGAAGGGTCCACTTTACTCTTACTAGGACTTCATCCTTACTTAAGTCACTATATCCATAGGTATGTATGTCCAAAAAAGCCCTTGTTTAAGGTCCTGGGGTTAGGATTCCATCATATGAACTTAGGGTGGAGATGGGGGACACAGTAGGTGGGCATTTGCTCCAGGGAGCTGTCTGCCCAGTCATTCACTGGGAGCAGCAGGGATGGGTGGGCTGAGGGTGAGCAGCCTGGGACCTGGAACCAAAACACTTTACGTCTAGCCAACCAGTGCACTGAGCTAAGAGCACAGTTCTGTGTAGTTTGTGTTCCCTCCACAGCCCAGCCACGATGAACACCAAATCAAAAAGTGCCAGACAGCCAAACCTGATGGTTCATGCTGCAGGCCATGAAAGAGGCAGAGGCAGAGGCAGGATGATCACAGCAAGTCGAAGCCAGGCTGGTCTACACAGGGACACCCTGGCTGAAACAAAGAACAAAACCACAGCTCTGCATAGGTGGAAGGTGATATGGAGAGGCAGAGAGGACAGAGCCATTTATGAGCCCACCAGAGGGGTCTGCACAGGCCCTCCCTACACAGGCTTCTGGCAACCAAGCTGGTGAGACAGTAAACTGTCATTGAAGCCACGTGCACTTCCTTATACACTGCAAACTCAGATACATCGAGGCAGGTTCCTCAAGGCAGCTCCCCGGCCTAGAGAAGTAGGTGTGGCCACTACCCTGGGGAGGTGCGGTACAGGCGCCAAGGACTCCCATGCCCATGGTTAGGAGACTTCACTGAAGATAGGTAAGTAGGTGGGAGACTGACTGTAAGAGAAAGAAGGCAGGCAGCTCACCAGTGAAAATCTGCCTGAACTTGGATGGTGATCACCTATACACCCACGTAGCTCCCTCCTTGTTTAGCTGCCCTGAAGCCCTTGGGTCTAACTCAGCGGAGGGCCAGGCAGCTGTGGGCCTCCCCTCCTAGGTCTTTACTCTTAGGTCAATGGAAATGTGATCAGCAATTCCAGAGCCCCTCAGAACTCTGAACTATTGCAGAGAAGTAGGACCTTAACCGGTGTCTAGCCACTGAGAGGCATCCTAGTAGGGACCAGGCTCTCTCCTGGTATCTCTTGGGCGAGAAATACTTTCGCAGAACAAGTCATTCTCCTGCTAAGCTGTGGGTGCCTTGATCGACATGGCAGTTTTAGTGGGGTTTCTCTGGCCTTCTGGGGGGTGGCAGCACCACGCCCCGGTGTTTTATCACTGACCTTCACTGTGACTGTCCTTTGTGTGGTGAGCAGAACCTCTGGCCCCTTACCCACTAGATGCTGGGAGCCATCTTCTCCCAGCTTTGAGGCTGCCAGATGTCCCCCTGAGGGCAAAATGGCCCCAGTATGAAACTCAACAGCCCACACTCTATCGCCTGGCTTCAAAACCTGGCAGTGAAGATCCCCAAAGAAGGGAGCACCTCAAATGGAGCTCAGAGACAAAAGTCATATGACCTTGAGTCAAAGGAATCATTTTTTTGGGGGGAGCCATAAATGTGACCCAGTTGGAGTTAAAGGAGGATGAAGCAGGCTGAAGAAGCCACACTGGCACCCCATCCTGCTCAGGAAGCCTCTGAATTCATCCTCAGTCCAGACAGCCAGGCTCACAGCCCTTTTATACCATACCTATAGGTGGGGGCAGAACAAAACCCCCATTCTGCCTGGCTATCATACCTGAAAGGCTGACTTCTGGGTTTTTGTTAATGAGGGCATCTGTTGGGGTCATATTCCTATCTGTAGACACAGGGACCCATGAGGCCTCAAAAAAGGAGACTTTGATGCTGGGAAAAAGCAGAGGCCACTGGGTCATACGGCCACCAAGGCCCGTCCAGCTGCTGAGGGCACAGCTACATCTGGCTGTTGTCCCAGTCAGGAGGTCATCTGACTTCAGGCCCGGGTAGTCTAATGTGGAGTCTCTCAGGGATTCTACTGATTCCCTTATCACAGACCTCCAAGGAAAGCTGCTTATAAATCACAGACTTCCCAGGCACCACCCAGAACCACATAAAATCTCTGGAGAGGTGGGCCTACAAGCCTGCATTAACAAGTACTCTCTCCTTGTACCCATGCAATTGGTAAGTGCAGGAACCTCTGGATACTTTTGGCATTATACACAGGAGCCCAAAAACAACCCCCCCCCCAAAAAAAAACCCCAGAAACAATTCAAATGCCCATCATCTGTTAAATGGGTAAACAAATTATGGTATGTCTATACTCCAAAATATTGCTTGGTCATGAAAAACAGTGATAATCTGATACAAGCTATAATATTCATGAAACATTATAGTAAGAAAATGAAGTCAGACATGAAGGACCACAGAGAGTATGACCCAATCACATGGACATACAGTGGGACAGAGATGGAAAGCAGTTTGGCAGTTGCTCAGGGATATAGTTAAGTTTGTACTCTCCTCTGGTCATTTCCCATAGCTCTTGGGAAATGATGGGGCCTAGCAGCCTCTATATGGCTGGTACAGAACCTCAAACCCCACTGTGCCCCAGGCAGCAAGCAGGTTAACTCTAGCTGAACCTTTGGCATCTGTCTTTGTCTTTCACAATGGCTGCCTTGCCTCATCTATAATCCTCTCAGTAACTCTTGGGGTAGGCAGAACAGATGCTCACTCTCAAGTCCTCTGACAGGAAAGAGAGGCCCAGGGAGTCATTAGCAGCCCTTAGGCACCCAGCCAGTGTATGACTGGGCTGGGCCCCTGGCCTACCCTTGTAGCCTTTCCACCCCATGTCACCCTCTAGCCTTGTCCTTGCCCTCCCCTCACTTGTTCTGGCCCTTCCGCAGGCCTCCTGGGGAGCCCTTGTGTGGCTCCTCTGGACCTCGAACAAGACAGTTGGACAAGTGCTAATTATGGGATTATGCATATAATTGCTTGGTTTAAATCCTGCAGATAAACACAGCCTGGGAGGCTGGGAGGAGGTTTTGGGAGGGGTAGGTGGGAGGGGAGGGTGGCTGTTTGTCCTGGGCCCCACCCCTCCCTGGATACTTTCCAGGCCCCCTCTGCTTTCTTGGCTTCAGGATCCAGTTCACCCCAGCTGCTGTTAAGTCAGGAGGTTCTACCACACCCTTCCAGGAGGGTACCCATTGAGAGGCAGCCACAGGGGACTGCAGAGAGCTCTGGCGTAGAAAGTGGACGTGATGGCAGGCAGGGGTTTACTTAACCCTGGGGCCGGAAGCCACCCACAGTTCAGCCTTTGAGAGAACTGACTCTCATTCCCCCTTCCTCTGGGCAGGTGCCATTTTAAGCATTGCACATGAACCCTCTGATGAAGATGCTTCTAACAGAGACATGAAGATCTCCTTCCTGAATGGAACAGGGGCTCTGTGATCCCAGGCCCCAGGAAGCCACTAGAACTAGCCCCTTGACAAATCCAAGATCTGCTTCAATGTTCCCAGAATCCAGACATACACAATGACCCTCTCTCTCCTCCCCCCTCTTTCTCCTTCCCTCCTTCTCTCCCTCATTTCATTTTAATTTTTAATGAGACAGGTCTCATCATGTAACCCAGGCTAGTCTCACACTTGCTATGTAGTCAAGGATTTGACCACGCATTTCTGATCCTCCTGTCTCTACTTCTTAAGTGCCAGGTAGGCGCTATCACATCCAGTTTCTGTGGTGATGGGGATTAAATCTACTGGGCTGGGCCCCTGGCGTACCCTTGTAGCCTTTCCACCCCATGGCTTAGTGCATGCTAGGAATGCCCACCAACAACTGAACTGAGCCCTGGACTCACACGCACCTCTTGATGCTAAGGGGCTCTTTGTCTGTTGGCGTGGCATGCCCTCTTCTGCTAAACCTCATTGTTACAGGCTGCCAAGCTCTAGATGTCCCCAGAAGGATGATGCTCAATCTTAAGGCAGGCTTGGGGCCCCTCATAGTGGCTGAAGTCAGCGAATAACTGAGTAGCCTCAGAGACCTCTCCCCACTTCGGACCCACTGACAGGTAGCCTGTGGCAGTACCCACTATCTGCCAATGATCAATGGGCTGGCTGAGCTCCTGGGAGGGGTTCCAGCCCATACTGATAGCCTTGGATTACCTTGCTTTGAGATGACACCCAAAGAGGAACCCACTCAGTTCTGAGGAGAGATAGGAAGCAAGAGGTAGGACCTACCACCCAAGGCCCTAAGGAGTTAGCTTGGTGAGCCCTTCAGAGGGGCCAGGACACACAGTCCATGACAGCCACAGTCTCAGGGAACAATGGAAAGCAGGTAACCAGACTGCCTCACCTCTTCTTCAGAAGGGACAGGACATTGTACTGACCACATGGCCTAGCCATATCACCACTGCCGCATTGTCCTGGGCCAGCTCACCAGCTCACCCCACTGCCCAGCCATCACGCCCTGCAACTTCAGAGAGAGAGAGAGAACTTGTCTGACTGGGCTAAGCCCTGACCCTTCCTCTGGGCCAGGAATCCCTGGAGAGGAAGAAATGCACAGCATGATCCCTGGAAAGGGCCAGAGCGGGGAGGCTGATTAGAACAGGAGGCAGTGAAGTTTCTCCTCCACGTTGGTTCTTAGATCCCCGTGACTTAGACACCTAGTTGCTAGGGCCTATGTGCCAAGAGACAGCCCACTGAGGCTGTCAATTCAGTTTTGTTGTAGCCACTCCAGGCAGCAGTGAGAGGGGCTAGGCCAGGTTCTCCAGTACAAGCCCAGTTTTGAAGCTGCTGGGGAGCTGAGGGCAGCATGTGCAGGGGGCTGCTTGAAAAACCTCGTGCACCATAATGCTTAGACAGCGCTCTTGGAGTCTCTGCTGACAAAGGAACAGCCTGTTGAGCTGGCCCAGCTCTGGCCTGGTGGGAGGTGTAGCTCACTGGGGTAGGTTAGAGCCAGGCTGGGCAGCCCTCCCTCTGCTCTCACAGACAGAAGGAGCCAGTGTCTGACAGGCGTGGGTACTTAACAGGGAGTGTTCTCATCACTTCAGAGTGATCAACCCCCAAGGTGGCCCAGAGCCAGGAGCAGCCGAAAGAGCCACCATTGTCCCTACTGTGAACCTGATATCCTTGGAGGCAGATGGGCAAATAGGGAGTAGCCTTGTCTGGAAGGAGGTTTCCCCACCTAAGTACTTTCTTCCAGTTGGCCTCTCTCAGTAGCCAACAGCAGCTCCAGGGAACCTCCTTCTCAACAGACAAGAACTGACACCTGTGGCCTGTGGAGCTCTTCCTGTGCATGAGGCACTGGGCAGGCACAAGTAAAGACCACTCAAAGAAGTCCTTTTGTGGGGCTACAAAGATGGCTCAGTTGGTAAAGATGCTTGTTGCCAAGTCTGATGATCTAGAGTTTGGTCCCAGAGAGCCACATGTGGGAGAAGAGAACCAACCCTGCCAAACTGTCCTCTGACCTCCAAACATGCACCAAGATGTGTTTGCATCCGCTTGCTACCCCCACCCTAGAATGAAAATAAAAGTTTGTTTTTTATTTTTTGGGTTTTTTTTTTTTAAATGATTACATAGTAAGCTCAAAGCCAGTCTGGGTTATATGAGACCCTGTCTCAAACAAACAACATCAAAACTCACAAACCACTGAAAAAGAAGACAGTGGGCTGTATTCCCCACTTAAAGACGGGGCTCCTATACTGTCTACATACATTCTGCCTCCTGCTCACCATACAGGGTTCTTCCAGACACCTCTATTTTCCCCAAGGGCTTTGAGGAAAGGGGCAAAGGAGGTAAATGTCATCTCTGCTCATTCCTCTTACCCTATCCTTGAGAAACACTAGCTTTTTGTGAATGATGCAGTAGCACTGTGGCTCCATCTTAAGAGCCTAGCACGCACCAAGCCCCTCTGATCGTAATATTTTCTCTTGAGTACATCACTAAAGATCTTCTATTATTATTTTTATTATTATTATTATTATTAATTGACAAGGTTTCTCTGTGTAGCCTTGGCTGTCCTGAACTCACTCTGTAGACCAGGCTGGCCTTGAATGCAGAGATCCACCTGCTTCTGCCTCCAGAGTGCTGGGATTAAAGGTGTGCGCCACCACCGCTCAGCAATACCTCTTGTTTATAACCCACTCCAGTTCCAGTTAAGACAGGGTCTTGACCTGAAGAACAGGATAGTGTAGGATTTTGATCCTCCTGGATTACAGACATGCAATATCTGCCGCAATATCTGGGTCCATTCATCTCTCTCATTTTTTCCCTTTTTTCTTGTGTTTGTATGTTTGTTTGCGTGTATGTGGGTATGAATGCATGTGCACATGTGGAGCCCTAAAGTTGATGTTAAAAAATCATTTTGACGCACGCCTTTAATCCCAGCACTTGGGAGGCAGAGGCAGGCAGATATCTGTGAGTTCGAGGCCAGCCTGGTCTACAGAGTGAGTCCAGGACAGCCAGAGACACACAGAGAAACCCTGTCTCAAAAAACCAAAAAAAAGCCGGGCGGTGGTGGCGCACGCCTTTAATCCCAGCACTTGGGAGGCAGAGGCAGGCGGATCTTTGTGAGTTCGAGGCCAGCCTGGTCTACAAAGTGAGTCCAGGACAGCCAAGGATACACAGAGAAACCCTGTCTCGAAAAACCAAAAAAAAAAAAAAAAAATCATTTTGAGCTGGGCGTGGTGTCGCACACCTTTAATCCCAGCACTCGAGAGGCAGAAGCAGGTGGATCTCCGCGAGTTCAAGGCCAGCCTAGTCTACAAAGCGAGTCCAGGACAGCCAGGGATACACAGAGAAACCTTGTCTCAAAAAAAAAAAATCATTCTTCAACTTTTTTGACCAGTCTTCTACCTTATACATTGTGGCATGGTCTCTCAATCAAATCTAGAGCTCACAGATATGGCTACTCTTGTCATGTAGCTCCCTCTGGGAGTTCCTTGTCTCTACCTTCAAAGACTGGAATTACAGGTGGGCCACCGCACCCACAAACATTTTATATGGGGTCTGGAGATCTGAACTCCAGTCCTCCTGCCCACTGAGATATCTCTCCAGTCCCCCATCACCATCTAAGGGAACCTAGGTCCAGTGTCCCTAACTCACTCTCTTGACAACAGGCTCTCTTTTGTAGCCCACCCAGCTTTCAAATTCTTATATTTTTTTTATTCCTTGATCAGTGCTCTCCCTTCTCTCTTCTCTCTTCTCTCCCCACAGTAAACCCCAGAAACAGAGGGAGAGCAGGTCTTTTCATGTTGGAGTGGTTTTCTAGCTCCTACCACAGCTCCCAGCATGCTATACGTTCTTTATGAATAATTATTGCCTCATATGCCCTATCTCATCATGGTGATATGAGGGCAAAGGACTTTACCAAACTTCCATGTTCTAAAGGTGGGATTCTGCTAGGCCAGTTAAATATGCCTTCTGTGGATAGAAGGCTTATTATATGGGAAAGTTTAAACCATGGGCACCAAGATATAGTGTATGGTCTGGGCCCATCCAGGCTCTAAAAGCTCTTAGCTTTTCTTGGGCTGATCTAGGAAGTCTTCATGGGAAAATAAAGCTTCTCTGTGATGCTGTGGATAGCCCACCCAGAGGCTGTTGCAGTGAGACACAGGGCTCTTGCTGTCCATCCAATTGTGCCAAGCAAGCTGAGCAGGCCTCCACCCTGTAGCTCCTGACTGCACCACCAAGTACCTGCTCATCCACCTTGTGAGCGATGAGGGTGGCTCCCTCCTCCAACTCAGCCATGCTGATGGGCCGGACCCTAAGTGCCACCTAGGAGGAAGATGAGAGCCCTGGGTTAGGAGAACCACACTTGGCCATGGAGGGAGGGATGAGAGGATATTTGAATTCCTTCCCCAACAGCCCTGTGCTCTCCAGCATCCAGCCACCCCTAGCTCCTTGGTCCTGAAGAAAACTCTTGAGTTGAGGACATTGCTTATGCCAGAGGGCGGCAGGCAGGTCCATAGGGTGTCTGGCTGAGTCTGAGTCTGTCTCTTTTCAAAAGCCTGTACCTCAGGGGGAGCCCCAGGGTGAAAACTCTCTACACAGTCACATGCCCAAATTAAACACTTGCCATTCCCTTGGGCTTAAGTCTGGAGCCTTGGGGACCAGAGCCACCTGTCTGCATCTGAGAGAGAGGTGTTGCTGGGAAGGATGGTGGGCTGTGACAGGAAAGGCCTGGAGATTAGGAAGGGACCTGGGACAAAGAGATCATCCCCTTGTCGTCCTAACAACTTGTGACCATATCCTAACATTCCCAGGAAGTTGTCACGGAGGACTTCTCTGCTCTTTATTTCCTGGCCACTGAGAGATGGTGGGTCTTTAGTCTACATGTCTTGTCTTCCAAAAGAACAGAGTCAGGGAGAGGGTAGATTTTCTTCTGCTGAACAAAGGGAAGTACCTACTGGATGCTGGGTGGACCTAAAAGGTCCTCAGTTCATTTCATCCACACAGCCTGTCAGATTGTCTTCATCAGCATCCTGGCTGGACCTCCTTGGTGAAAGGGGGGCCCTCATCCCTGCCCCAGTGACAATGAGCATTCTGGAGCAAACTCCTTCAAAGAGGCCATTCTCACTGCCAGAGTGGGAGCCACGGAGTCTGGAACTGGCTCCTGGGGCTGGGTCCAAGTTTCCTTTTGCAGAAGCCCTACACTGTGATAACACTGCCCTGCTATCTGGCTACCATCACCTGCTGCTGAAAGACCATTTCAACAGATCAAAGGCCAGCAGCTGGGAAGAGGGCTGGGAAAGAAAGATCCTCACCTATCCTCCAAACTGAGTAGTACCAAGGCTTCTCCTTATGGTTCCAGCCTCCACCTCCAATAGCCAAGCATCTCTATCTGTGATCTCCACATACCCCTGCCCTCCCTCCCATATTCCCATGGTCCTGGGTCACCCTGAGACTATGTGGCTTCCAGCATTTCTCTGAAGTGTCTGGAGTCCTGATTTGGACAGAACCTGGGTTACAGTCCATAAATAGCCACTCCAGACTTGGTGCTGGCTCCTCCCATTTCACGGGCTTTTGTCTTCCTGTCTGTGGCTCCAGCCCCCTTTAAAGCAAGACCTGGCTGGGTTTAAGTCCTCTGGTTCACTAGAGACTTCCAGTTTCCTTCTCAGGCAATAGCTCAGATCACTTTTGGGTCTTGACCCCTGAGTCTTGGCCCAAATAAGGCTGAGTTTGGGAAGGAAAGAGGGAAGTGGAGCGCTAACTTCCCAGCCTTAGGAGACGCCGCTATACCTTCTGGCCACCTGCTCTCTAGAATTTGGGTAGTTGCTCTGCACAGACCCAGACCCCCCGTTTCTTGCAAATCCTCTTAGTGGACACTGTGAGGCTATCAGGTCCCAGGGTTGTTGGAGGGGAACCGAGGAGGAACTTGATAAGGGGTCTCACCATGAGTTGCTGGTCCTTGGAGTCACCGCTGTCCTTCATGATTGCGGCAGGTAGAGAGCCTCAAGCCGCGACAGCTGGCATGGCCGAGACGCACCTCCACCGTGGTCACCTCCTCGGGTCGCTCTTCCGCCTCCGCTGCCTGACAACCCGAAACCAACAACGCGCCAGCCGCCCGAGCGCGGACCAGGAGGCGGGGCCGGGAGGGCTCGGCCGGCTTCGCCCCGCCCCCTGTATCCCCGCCCCCTATGCTCGCTCCGCCCCCTGCGCTCGGCCCCCTGAACCTGGGTGACCTAGATGCCACCCAGGACGCCCCACGTGTTTGCTTTACCACTGCAGCCACTGCTACTGGTGCTGAAGCTCTCTGTCAGTCCGAGTGGCCCCCAGCCTGAGCGTCCGGGCGTCCTCCCGCGCCGGCGGTGTCCGTTTGGTGGCTCCTCCGCACACACCCGCGCCCAGGCTCGTGGCTCCTGACTGTGTCCTCTGTGCTCCCAGCACCCGCCTGGCACGCGACTCGCTGGGCAGAAGCAGCCTTGTCCCTGAGGCCACGATCATCTTGCTGCCCGCCTGACTGTTGGTGGGCATTTCCAGGGCGCACCAAGAGGTCTGGTGTTTCCAAGAGCAATGTGAGCATCGTGGCATTGGAAGCCAGTGCCTAGGATATGGGTGGTTGCACCCATTGTCCAGAGGAATAGAGGGTGAGAGGGTGAGAGAGTGGGTGAAGAACTGTCCCTGCACCCTGTGGCACTTGGTTTAGTGGGATGAATCTTATGGAAAAGTTCCCTCGGTGTTGTCCCACCAGCAAACCAAGCCTGAGGTCAAAATAGATGGACCTAGCCTGCCTGCCATAGTAGCACCATCCAGGAGAGTCCACTTGTTGCCCCAGGTTGCATTTGGCCTGGTTAGCTATGGATGTGGCTCAACACAAAGTCATAAGCTTACTTTAAAGATTCTGAGGTGACTTGTCCTGTAAGGGAGTTTGCTGTCAAGCCTTACGATCTGAGTTCAATTCCTGAGACCTACATGGTAGAAGGGCAAGAACAGACTCCCAGATGTTGTCCTCTGATCTCCACATGGGCACCCTAGTACATGTGCATCATACATAAATGTAATTTTTTTTTAAGGTATGAAATTGGGGATGGGGCTGGAGAGGTGGCTCAGGTAGTTCTTTGGCAAAGGACGGGAGTCAATTCCCAGTAACTTCAGCACCAGTGGACTGATTTGCTGTGGCCTCAGTAGGCATACACACACACACACCGTTAAAAATAAATATTTTTTTATGATAAGTTTCTTGAAATTTTGTTTTTGTTTTCCAAGACAGGGTTTTCTCTGTGTAGCCCTGGCTGTCCTAAAAGACAAGCCCTGGCCTTGAACACAGAGAGAGATTCCCCCTGACTCTGCTTCCTGAGTGCTGGAACTAAAAGGCTTGTGCCAGCACTGTCCTTTTTTTGTGTTTGTTTGTTTTTTTCTGGGTTAGGGAAGAACTAGATTTGTAGATGACAACACTTTTCTATGTTAAAAGGCTGGGCGGGTGGCCAGGTGGAACAATGGATAAACAGTTGTAATTTTCATTCTTGGTAACAGTAGCAACAATAACACACCCAGGGAGCCCAGAGGAAAGATTCCTTGCCTCAGGAGGCCTGGGCAAAACTGGATTCTAGTCCTAGCTCTGCTTTCAAACCGCCTACCCAGCTGCTGGGAGCCAGGTTTTCCTGTCCCCCATACGTGTTAGCCTGGATGGTGTTGGAACTCTTCCGTTATATAGTGATCTGTCCTTTGTGTCATCTGTCTCCGCTGAAGCTGAGCCCAGAGTCCTTGCAAAGACCAAAGAAGGAGACTCCATGGTTTGAATCCAGGAAAGAAGCCACATACTCACATCCTTCCGGCCTGTGCCTCAGGACTGGTTTCCCCGGGCTTCCCCCAGGAGCTTGTGTTGGGGATAGTTATTAATAAACAGCAGCAGGAAGCAGCTGGCAGTTCTGGGTTTGATAAATATATAATAAACCAAGGTAAGCTTAGAAACCAAAGTCTCCTGCAGGGGGTCCCAGGTGTTTGCAAAATGTGTGGTACTACAAACAGAACCGGCTGTGAGTTCATTGTGTTTACTGCCTGATTTTTTGTTTTGTTTTGTTTTCCGAGACAGGGTTTCTTTGAGTATCCCTGGCTGACCTGGACTCACTTTATAGACCAGTCTAGCCTTGAACTCACAGAGATCGGCCTGTCTCTGTCTTCTGAGTGCTGGGATCGAAGGCATGCACCACCAAGCCTGGACTGCGTGTTTATTTTATTTTGAGATGGGGATCCAGACGGTTAGCCCGAGCTGGTCTCAAACTCATGACCCTCCTGTCTTGGCCTCCCAACTGATAAAATGATACACATGTGCCACCACTTCCCACCCCATGGCCTTGAATTGACTCTTTGCATCTGTCAAGAATGTCCCTGACCAATTGGGTTTTGGCTAGTTTTCTTTTTCTTTGATATTCCTCCACATACATAAATCTCCTGGAAGATGGCCTGTACTGACCGATGGATGAAAAGTAAGAAGGTTTGGAGGTAGCTATGGCTTTGTATGCCTGTATTCCCAGAACTTGAGAAGCAGACGCAGGATGATTGTGGTGAATTTGAAGCCATCTCGGGTTACATCGAGAGACCCTGTCTCAAAACAAATCATTTCAAAGCTAGAGGTCCCAGCCTATCTGATGTGGAGACTCATCTCGAAGTGTAACTGAACTTTTAAATTATTTAACACTTATTTATTTGTTACTAAATTCACTTATAACAAACACCAACAATTTCTTAACTATTAATCCTATAAATTCCTACAACCCCTTTAACCTATCCACTAAACCTATTGATAATTATAACAACTACTTTCATAACCTTTTAGAATGATAGTCTCTGGGGCAGGTCCTCAGTTGTCAGGAACACAGTCTTTGTTGTAGATTCTTTTAAAAACATTTATTTATTTATTATGTATACAGTATTTGCTCTACATATATGCCCAGGCACCAGATCTCAATGTAGATGGCTGTGAGCCACCATGTGGTTGCTGGGAATTGAACTCAGGACCTTTGGAAGAACAGCCAGTGCTCTTAACCTCTGAGCCATCTCTCCAGCCCCTGTTGTAGATTCTTTAACGCACTTATGCAGTCCTTTTTCTGGATCTCTCAGATGCAGGTTCGTCAGGGTAAAGTTGGTTATTGCAGTCTTACCTTAAATAAGGCTTCATGCTTTCTTCTTTGTGGGAGACCCCAGCGGTCTGTAGGCCAACTTACTTCTTTTGAATCAGGAACTCAGCTGCTCTGCCTCAGTCCTTAAAGCCAGGCACCATTTCCTTTAGGCCACTGTTCGGACAGATCAAACCCCTCTAGGCAAAAGCTGAGCCACAGGGTTTAGTCCTTGGCCTTTTGGTGTCTTGTTCAGGCTTTCTTTGCTCACCAGCTTCTTTCTGCTTCAGGGAAATCTGGCCATCAAATGATGGCCAGCACTTTTTTCAGCAGGACTCTTGGAGCTCTCTAGCATCAGGGGCCTCTTCTCTTCTGGGCTCCACGTACTGTCCTCAAATAGGAGGAACTCTGTTTCAGCTTAATTTGGGCTCCGCCCACTTAGCAGCTGAAAACAATGTCAGGCCAGATACTTTGTTTCTTCAAGTCTATTGAGTCTTTCCTGTTTTCCTGACTTCAACCTTGTTTTTCAGTCTATTGAGTCTTTCCTGTTTTTCCTGACTTCATGCTGATAATGCTCTTCAGGCCCTGAATTAAGAGACAGTATCAGAAACTCCTATATATTTTCTAAATCTAATTTATCTAACCCCTACATCGAAGTCTCATCTATTCTCAAACATCCTCTTCTGCTTGACTTTGAGGTTATGTTAGTTATGTTTCGGTTTTGTTATGACAAAATTCCCGACAAGAGAAGCTTAAGGAACTTAGTTTCTTAACTCACAGTCTGGGAGTAGAGTCCAACACGGCAGGCAAGACATGATGGCAGGAGCATGAGAAGGAAATTATGTCTACCGTAAGTAAAGAAGAAGAGGAGGAGAGAGAGGAGGGAAGAGGAGGAAATCAGGTGCTTAGCTCAACTTTCTCCGTATTTGGTCCTGAACTCCAACCCTTGGGGATGGTGCCATCCACATTCATGGTGGTTCCTCTCTGCTCTGTTAAACCTTTCTGGAAACATCTTCAGACTCAGAGGTGGATTTCCATGCTGATTCTTATGCTGAACCCATCTCAGCTGTCACTACCCCCCCCCCGTTCTTCCTCTCTAGTGGATGTAGATGAAGCTCACGAAACACCCTATATTCTGTTTTTCATGACAGTCCCCAGATTGGTGAATGTTGGGGAACTGCAGGTCACTATAAGCCTACTTGAGCTCAGACTTTGTGGATTTGTTGAAATCTTCACTCCCTTACTTACAAGGCCTGCCTTTGCTAAATGGAAAAGTTACTATTGCTGATGCACAATTACACATGTGCACAGGACAGGCACATGTGTGCAGGTGTGCACATAAATGTGCTATACCTCATCTGGCTGCCCTACACTCCCTCTTGAGGTCTCAGCTTGTCAGTTCTCATGGAGGACACCTGCCAGCTTCTCCCTATACCCCTGAGAGTCCAGGACACGCCCTCCTGTTGTCTCTCTCATAATGGCCTGTATTACCCCTTTAAAATGTCACCCAGAAGCTGGGGATGTGGCTCTCAGTTGTTAGAGTGTTAGTGTGTTTGCCTGGCGTGCATAAAGCAATGCTTCCATCCCCAGCACAGCATACACAAGCGTGGTGGTGTGCACCTGTAATTCCATCACTCAGGAGGTTTAGGAGTTCAAGGCCATCCTCAGCTACACAGTGAGGTCAAGGCTAAGCAGGGCGACATGGGACCCTGTCTCAAAGCAAAACAAAATAAAATGTTACTCTGCCCAACTGTTTGTGTTTAGCCTTTTCCCAGCATTCTGTGAGTTTTAGTCCTGGGAGACTAGAAATCTGGTTGTTTTTTGTTTTTGTTTTTTTTTGTTTGTTTGTTTTTTCTATACTCTATGGCTGGAGTCTGGCTCAGAGCTGAGCAAAGTCACTGTTAGCCATGTAGTAGGCACCCAACTCGGGTTCATCCCTGGCCCATCTGTAAACCCCCCATTGTCCTTGGCTCCCAGTTCAGTCTCTCCAGCGCTCAGTGCTCTGAAGTGATTACTCTTATCTTGGATCAGGATGATTATCTGACCCTGGGAGGTCATTAGCAATCACTCCTTGCTTCAGCACTGTGGCCATTCCAACAAGCCCAGAGACCACTTTATTTGGTTAAAGACAAAGGGTGACAGGGCCTTTCCTCAGCATCCTGCTCTGAGGTCACAGCACCCAGTGGCCTCATGGGAGAAATGGTGGGCATCTTGTCCTGCAAGCCACAGGGTGCAGCGACTGCAGTGACGGTTATCACAGGTTAATTGGCATAGGATGAGGACATATAACTGTGGACACAGGAGTGTGACCACCTTCCACATAGCTTACTATGACTCTCCACGTCACACTTAGCCTAGTGTTGGCATTTCCAGGCCCTCTTTTGACCTCTGTGGGCACCAGGCATGCACATGGTACACGTATCTGTAAGGCAACACTCATGCCATAAAATAAAAATAATAAATCATTT
This sequence comes from Lophiomys imhausi, assembly GCA_907164525.1. Lineage (NCBI taxonomy): Eukaryota > Metazoa > Chordata > Mammalia > Rodentia > Muridae > Lophiomys > Lophiomys imhausi. The sequence goes on along the minus strand of CAJQZJ010004796.1, from coordinate 3,623,151 downwards.
TGAAAAAGAGGGTGGTGGTGTGGTATAGCCCATTAAGGCAGATGGTAACACTGGTGGCTTGTGGCTGCTTGTTCACATCTGGATGGACCAGGAAGCACACTGGAGAGATGAATGCAGGCAGTAGTCAGGCGGCTTTTCTTTGTTTCCCTTTTCATGCACTCTGAGACCTGAGCCCATGGCATGGGGCCATCCACATTCAAGGTGGGCCTTCTCTCCGTTAAGCCTCCTTGAAAACACCATCATAGATACACCGAGCAGTGTGTCTCCTAGGTGATTCTAAATCCAGTCAAGCTGCCAGTGAAGATTCACCATCACAGAGGGAAATAGATAATAGGTGTTAGGAGCGTGAGGCCAGTGAAGGACATTGGGACAAGGCTGTCAACAGGGACATCATGGGCACAAAGCTCTCCAGCCCCTTGTCCACCACTGCCTGTAGGCTCTCTTCTTTGCCCCCCACAATCCATTCTGGATTGCCATCCTAGCACAGCGACACCCTCTGTACTCACAGGAAAGGATTTTCAGGCCTCAGCAGGTGACCCACTTTTGTAAGCACAAACCAAAAGCCAACATCCCAGAATAGCAAAAGCATGTTCTCCTGCCCTGAGCTCACGGTGGTGGCAGTCCGTCACAGGGATTGCTCAGGGCCCAAGTCAATAAGTAGCTGCAGTTCCCCCTACCCACACCCCCCAGAGCACTTCATCTGATTGATTTTGCTCAAAGTTGGGTTTCTGCACCCAGACCCCACCTCATTTTGTTTGTTTATACGAGAGTCTCGTGTAGCCTGGAGTGATCTTGAACTTTATATGTAGCTGAGGGAGACTGTGAAGGTCTGATCCTCCTGCCTCTTGGACATGCTGAGATTGCCAGCGAGCCACCCACACCAGAGTTTCTGCAGTGCTGGGGATCAAATCCAGAGCATTGTGCTTGTGAGGTGGGCACTACTGCAGCCTTCTACTGATGTTTTGGAGAAGACCATTCTTTGTAGTGGGGGGCCTAGAATCCTGGGAACCTTAGAACGACGAGCAGTGTAGCACCCAGGCCTTTCTGTTTGAAATGTCAGGAATGACTCATTTGCCAGGTGAGTTAATTTAAAATGTCTCAGATATTGCCAAATGTCCCATTAGGGGGAAAAAATCTATCCCACGGAGAATAATCACACCTTTGAAAGAGTCACTTAGGGTAGCATGGGTGTTCTCTGTGTCTACTGTGCTCTTACAGTGAGGACAGCTTCCTGGGGTACCCTTTGCCTCCTGCCTGATGCAGCAGCAGGAAGGAAGTAGAGCCCAGCTGAGCCCACTCTTTTATTTATTTATTTATTTATTTATTTATTTATTTATTTTTTCGAGATAGGGTTTCTCTGTGTAACAGCTCTGGCTGTCCTGGACTCATTTTGTAGACCAGGCTGGCCTCGAACTCACAGAGATCCACCTGCCTCTACCTCCCAAGTGCTGGGATTAAAGGCGTGCGCCCTCACGCCCGGCTGCTGAGCCCACTCTTGAGGCTAGAGGAGCACAGAGTGCAGAGTATGTGGCACATGCTTAAGGAACATGAACCACAGGGGTTGAACTCTCACCAACATCACTGCTCTGACAAGACCCAGGAGTTCCTCCTGCTCTCTGTCACCTGCCGCATTGGTGACATGCAGATGGTGAGGCCCTTCCTGGATCCCTGTGAAGATTTAGCCCTCAATAAACATGATCAATGATGACTGATGGCAAGGTCAAGCCAAACACAGCAACTCAATGTCCTCTCACTGTTCTGGGCCAAAAGGAGAGGCCCATGTCTTCCCTCCACAAAATATTCAAACCCTAGCATGTGGAGGTCAGAGGTCAACTTGGAGTGTCATTCCTTAGGATGACATCCATCTTATTCTGAAACAGGGTCTCTAACCCAACCCAGAGCTCACTGATTCACCTAGGCTGGCTAGGCAGTGCCTCGGGGATCTGCCTGCCTCCATCTTCCTAGGGTGGGGATTACAAGTACTTGATGTCATGCCTGGCCTTTGTATAGGGGCTCTGGGGAACCAAATTCAGGTCCTCGTGCTTGCACAGTAAGAACCAAGCTAGTTAGCCAGCTCCCTGGCCCTTCAACAATGTTTTGTTTTGTCTTTGTTTTTATTTTTGTGTTTGTTTTTTTTTTTTTTTGGTTTTTCGAGACAGGGTTTCTCTGTTTAACAGCTCTGGCTGTCCTGGACTCGCTTTGTAGACCAGGCTGGCCTCGAACTCGCAAAGATCCGCCTGCCTCTGCCTCCCAAGTGCTGGGATTAAAGGGGTGCGCCACCACCGCCCGGCTTGTTTGTTTGTTTTTGAGGCAGGGTTTCTCTGTGTAATAGTCCTGGCTGTCCTGAAACTCACTTTGTAGACCAGGTTGGCCTTGAACTCACAGGGTATGTGGCACCATGCCCGGTCATTAATACTCCTAATGCAGACATTTTGAATCCCTGCTAACAGTCACAGAATCCATGACACTCTGGAACTTGTATGTGTATATAATTGTCTCTGAGGTGCCTTCTACCCCTACTACTGTATGGAGGAACCATGGCTTTGGGGACCAGCCCAGAGCCTACCCAAAAAAGGGCCTGCTGCTCTGCGTAATACCTGGCCCACAGTCAGCTGCCAGGGGCTCCTGTCCCTCCCTGTTCCACGCCTCACCAGCTGAGACCAGGTAACTTTCCTAGAGCCTCTATTTCCTCTTCAGTAAATGGAGGACCACTCAAACACAAACCTTCCAAGAACTTTGGAAAAATTACACGAGATCAACAAGAGCCCCTGAGCATGGGATTCATGACAAGCACCAACTGTTGTTATCACTGATTTAATGTTATAAGAAGCGTATCAAAAAAGAGCATGCATGTACAAGAAGAGCCCGGTTCATCCCACTTACGGACTCTCCACACTTGGGGACCCCCACATACACCATGTGACCGTTAAATCAAGATGTCTCCCGAGGGGTTGCTTGGAAAGGTATTGCAGAGAGGGACAAAGCTTCTATTCTGATTTGCAAGTAGGTGAGGTGGGAGGAGAGGGAGAAAGAAACTTGTCCCTCTGTGGGTGCTTAGGAGGCCCCTGTGCCACGTGGGCAAGCTCAGTTGAGCTCTGGGGCTTCTGGAGAGAGGCATTGGAAGCTACTAATTAGATAATCGTGATACACAGCACCTAGGGTTGCAGCTAGACTCTGTGAAGGCTATGTGTGCCCTGCCTCAGTCAAGTTGGCCTCAGGGTGGCTGAGGCCAGGGGAGCCAGCACAGAGATGAGCCCTACCCCTTGCCACCCTAGAAAGGGGTGCACTCAGGGCTTGGCCCCAGTGTGGGCCAGGGACTTTGTCTCTGATCTGTCCTCACCAATAATTGTCAAAGAAAGAAACTCAGCTTTCGCCTTGCAGATGACATGGCATCAAGAGGAAGAAGGCCAGCAAGGAACACAAGGGGACACTGCCGTGGGTAGAGGCTGCCCTAGGTGTGCATATCATCTCTCTCTTCACCACCTTCTTCTTCGTCAGCCATTTCTTCCTCCTCTCCGGCCTCCGCCTCCAGACCCAGCCTTTTCTTTTGAGGCAAAACCAGAAATGCTGGTGAGGGACAGGCCCTCCCTGTTTCCCAAAGGTAAGGCCTGCAAGGCCAAGGGTAGGGAGCTGCTCAGAGCCCAGAGGGCAAGTCCCTGGGAGCTCATAGTGCCCACCCTGAGCTACTCAGCAGGTTCTGAGAGCAATGGGATGGGAAGGAAGGCAAGACCTTGGGAATCTAATAGTCCGGCGGCTTCCATTTGCAGAGTAGGTGACTTAAGCCTGTTCCATCTGAGGTACCCTGCCACCCTCACCTGGGATGTAGGCATGACACCTTGAGGGCGGGGCTTAGAGATGAGGGTGAAGGGAGATAGCACATAGAGAACTGCTTCCATGATAGGGCGGCCTTCCTTCTTGCCTGCCTGCCTGCCTTCTTCCCCTTCCTTTTCTTTTATTCTTATGAGCCTGACTCTTGCCATATAAGAGAGGCTGGCCTCAAATTCTAGATTTTCCTGCCTGGGCTCTCCACAGTGCTCAGGTTACAGGCATGGATCACTCTTCTTGGCTTTGGGGGCAATGCTCTCTAACCCCCAGAATTTCAGGCCAACTGCAAAGACTAAGAGAGGAGGAGGTATGGGGTGGGCAGAAGAGCCTGTGGATCTCAGCACTTTCTGCAGCTCCGTTTCATTTAGAATGTTTAGACTTTGCAAGGAAAGCATGTCAGGATCTAGGGCACCAATCTCAAGCTCCACCTCTGGGTACTGTGGACAGTGTGGTCCAGGAACGGTACCTAGGAAGAGCCTGGGGACTCCCCTCCTCCCTCACAAACGTGGCTGTCAGTCAAGGGCTCTCCAAACACAAACTGCATTACAGAGTCACTCTCCAACCTCAAGCAGCTAGAGGGAGACAGAGAAAGTGTCACCAGGAAGAACCAGGGGCCACTGGAGCAATGACAGTCAAAGTGCTCGCTGCCCTGGCAGAGAGTCTGTATTCAAGCTGATAACCACCTCTAGCTCCATCTCCAGGGGATCTGACACCCTCCTCATGTATACACCACCCTCTCTGCTTGGCTCTATATAAGTTGGCATTACAGGTGTACATGAGCCTACCTGGCTTACGATATGATATCGAAGAGGAAACCCAGGTTTTATGAATGCTGGGCAAGCAGTTTACCAACTGAGCTATACCCAGGCCCCACTAAGCAGTTCTTATATTTATTCACGTATTTAGTGTGTGTGTGCACACGCACATGTGTGTGTCTTTGTGTGTATATGTGTAGGCATGTATGTGATCATGCACAGGACCTGAGCTCCACAGCATCCAGGCAGTACTTAGAGGACAACTTGTGAGAGTTGGTTCCCTCTCTTTCTACCACCACGTGGGTCCCCAGGAATCATACTCAGACTATCAGACTTGGTGGTAAGTGTGCCTTTACCCATTAAGCCATACTGCTGGCATCACTAAAACCTTGTGTGCATTTGTTTATTTTTAACATGTATGTGTGTTTTGCTTGCATGTATGTCAGAGTACCACATGCATGTCTGGTGCCCACAGAGGCCTGGGGAAAGCACTGGCTTCCCTTGGAACTTGAGTTGAGTTACAGATGGTTGTCCAGGATCCTCTAGAAGAGCAGTCAGTACTCTTAACTGCTGAACCATCTCTCCAGTCCCTCCTCTAAATGCTTTTTAAACAAGGGCCCCATCCTTTCATTTTGGCCTTGGACCTCATGGCACAGCAAGTCTTGCTCAGAAGAGCAGGTGCTGGCACAGCCTGGCTTCATCATTTTGCTGACACCTCGCCTTTGTGCCCTTCCTATCTGGGCCCTGAAGAACAATGATGTGGATGAAGAAGACAATTTTTTTCTTCTGTCCTCAGAAGGTAACTGGGCACCATCTTTTTTTTGTTTTGTTTTGTTTTGTTTTCTGAGACAGGGTTTCTCTGTGTAACAGCTCTGGCTGTCCTGAACTTGCTTTTGTAGACCAGGCTGGCCTCGAACTCAGAGATCCACCTGCCTCTGCCTCCCAAATGCTGGGATTAAAGGTGTGCGCCACCACCGCCCAGCTAACTGGGCACCATCTTTACGGAGCTTTCTTCACTTTCTAGATAGTGACTGAGGAACTGAGAAGGAAAGTGAGAGGCCAGGTGACACAGGTGGAAATGCTTGCGAGCTGGGGCCGGGGCAGGGGAGCAGTCACAGGCCACACTCCTGCCATCTGCTTGGGCTAAGCCGGAACAGTACCCAAAGAGCAAAATGTCCCATCACAGCCCTTGCCCTGCCATGGGCTTCAAGGCCCGCACTCACAGAATTCCAGGGCCCTGATTCAGGGGGTACCATGCATGTTGGAGATGGACCTACCATGGTGGGGAGGAGGATTCCAGGAGGCATAGAGCTCTGGCCCTCAAGGAACCTGATGCCCCTTTAGAGACAAATTTCCTCCAGAAATAGGAGTGAGTCCTTCCTCCTACCAGATCCATTCTGGAAAACTGTCTGCTCAGGGTCACCCAGGAGGCTGGTGGTCGAGCAGAACTCAAACCTCACGGATCTCCTCCCAGACACCAGCCCACCCATGCTGCTGCCAAGGTCCTTACAGACTTTGACTTCTTCTTCAAGGCCTCCGTCTCCTTCTTCCTCAACTCTGAGAAGATGACTTCAAAGAACTCCTCCTCGGCTTTGGCGACTAGCCCATCAAGGTCCAGGGCCCCCTCGTCGTCCTTGTGATCCTCATCTTTGCCCTCTGCCTTGCCTTTCTCCTTTAGCCGCATCTCGCGGTGTCTGGCCTCCAGGATCTTTTCCCGCCGGGTCTCACGTTCAAATATCTAGGGTAGACAAGGGACAAGCTGGTGGCAAGGGAGGTGGGGGGTAGCTGGAAACCCCAGCATAGTCTGGGCTTCTATGAAAATCTGTCCCTGGTGAGGTCTGCCAGAGGTCATATCAAGAAAGGAGGACTAAGCCGGGAACGGTGGTACATACTTAGGATCTCAGCGCCCAGGAGGCTGAGGCAGGAGGATTATGGCAAGTTTGAGAACAGCCTGGGCTGCTTAGAAAAACCCTGTCTAGGGAAAATCTGTGCCAGAGCTGAGAAATTTATTGTGTATTGAACTATTTTCTATGAAATTAAAGGAAAGTTGGCACATACTTATACATCAAGTAAATCTATAACTGTGAAAATGTATCTCCAGTGATGTAAACTTTTAACATTTGCTTTCATTTATTTGTATTCAAGTAAGCCTGACTGAAATAAACTGCCACGCATTAAGTCAGATATGGTGGGGTATGCCTGTAAACCCAGTGCTCAGGAGGCAGAGACAGGCGCATCTTCATGAGTTCAAGGCCGGCCTGTTGGACATAGGCCAAGCCAGGACTGCAGAGTGAGACCCTAACCTCCAAACACACAAACACATACTTGCACACAGGGCCAGGGCTGTAGGTCAGCTGTTGAAGTGCCTGCCTAGCAGAGATCCAGCTGCATAGACGGGGTATGTTGACCCATACCGGCAATCCCAACACACTGGAGGTGGAGGTGGGTAAATGGGAAATTCAAGGTCATTCTTGACCATGAGTTTATCAAGAACAGCCTGCAGCAGGACCACTGAGTTTCTCAGTTCCAAGGAGCCCCAGACACACAGGCTACAGTGAGGAATATCCTTTGGGGTTAGGCAACGTGGCGGTCTTGGACCCCAGCTTAGTGGTGAGGCCTTGGCCTCAGGCACAGACAGGAGGCTATCCCAGCCTCAGCCAGCACCAAAAACTTCAATGCCAGTGCCCCACCCCCCATGCTTTCTGGGGAGTGTGCCTCAAGGGGGGGAGAGGGGTACTGTCACATCTCAGTTCCTTTCTCATCAGCCAGGTAACTTCTGTATATATGTCTTCTCTATGGGACTCTGCTAAGCCTTCAACTGAGAGGCTCTGGTACCAAAATGTCCCATTGTTTTACTCCATCAAACCAGCGTGATATACAGCTCAGAAACCAAAGCTCGGGCGTGCTGGGTGACCGTGCCAGCACTACTGAATGCAAGCAACTGAGCAAGCGCAGATGGACAGATTGGTGGCACCGTGCTGCCCTCACCAATAATGGCGAGCCATTCTTCCTGACCTGGTCTCTATGTGACAGGCCGGGTCAGGACATGTACATAGTGGGCCTCGCCCTGGCACTCACGGAAGAAGCTATGTTCTTCTCGTTCCTCTGCTGGGTGGACAAGCCGCTGGACACCTCCAGCAGAGTGGTTGTTCCAAGCTGGGAGCCACAGGCGATGAGGCACCCGGTGTCCTGAACCCGAAGGCAGAAGAGGGGGTCATCACACACCTGTTGAAGGAGGCAGCAGAGCCAGGTAGAGTGGGGAAGAAAAGCAAATGTCCCACATATCCTATCATGTGGCCCTGAAGGAACACCCCCAGTGACACACCCTTCCAGGGCCAATGAAGGTCACTTGCTGCCATGAAAAGACCCTTTGTCCCCAGCCTCATTGTTGGCCTAGTCCATTCATCTTATAGATCTATAGCTCTAAACTAGAGCTCCCCTGCTGACTGGCACCTCCAGCCCTTCCCTTCTGGTTAAGTTCTCTGCAGTGATCTGTCTACGTCTACACTGGCACCGCTGCAAGTCTCCAGGTCCCTCAGTTCTGCAGAAAACCTGTGCTTTCGAGGCCAGAGTGCAGCTGGCCAGAAACCAGATTCTCCAGGGAGGCCTTGCCCAGATACACCTACCAAGAGCAGCGGCAACACCCACACCCACACCCACACAACCCTGGGCCCATCCAGGAAGGACCCCAGATCACAAAGGCCTGGGTGTACAGGGAGGAGGGGCACATGACCTTCAGGCTGAGGGCGGGGTCACACTGCTTGAACACCAAGTCCCAGATGTCTAGGGTCCCATCCATCTTGGTGGTGAAAAACACCGCTGGTCTCACAGGACTCCAGGCTCCATCAGAGAGGTAAGACATGTGGTACCTGTAGGAGCTGGTGTGGTGAGTCAGAGACCCTGTGGTGGGGAGGGATGGAGCTTGATGGCCCCAGCTCGTCTCACTGAGGCTCTCCTGGGGTCCAGGGTCTCTGAGTCTTTCTGGGCAGGAAGGTTTTTCTGACTTCTAGCATGCCAGCCTTACTTATCTATGGTTCTCAGGCTGAGTTTTACAGGGATCTGAGGGTGTGTCTCTCCCCAGGGGTTGGGCACAGGTATTTCCCACAGTGTCAGACCTGCTGGAATGGGGATCCCTTGTGGGGTTCCAGGAAGGACATGCCCAGAGTTCATTATTCTGAGATGAAGTTAGCTGTATTTCCTCCTGACCTTCATCTGGATTTTCAAAATTTTGTTTGGTGAACAATTTTAATAATTTTAAAAACACATTTTTATGTGTGTGGGTGTGTGAGTGCATGCATGCCACAGAACTAATGAGGAGGTCAGAGGACAACTTTCAGGTGCCAGTTCTCTCCTCCCCCCAAGAGCACTGCTTCTCAACCTTCCGAATGCTGTGACCCTTCAAGACAGTTCCTCATGTTGTGGTGACCTCCAACCATAAAATTATTTTCATTGCTACTTCATCACTGTAATTTTGCTACTGTTATGAATGTTAATGTAAATATCTGATATTTTCGGTGGTCTTAGGTGACCCCTGTGAAAGAGTCATTCAACCTCTAAAGGGGTCTTGACCCACAGGTTAAGAACCACTGCCTGAGCCGGGCGGTGGTGGCGCACGCCTTTAATCCCAGCACTTGGGAGGCAGAGGCAGGTGGATCTTTGCGAGTTCGAGGCCAGCCTGGTCTACAAAGCGAGTCTAGGACAGCCAGAGCTGTTAAACAGAGAAACCTTGTCTCGAAAAACCAAAAAAAAAAAAAAGAACCACTGCCTGGGGCTGGAGAGATGGCTCAGAGGTTAAGAGCAGTGGCTGTTCTTCCAGAGGTCCTGAATTCAATTCCCAGCAACCACATGGTGGCTCATAACCATCTATAATGAGATCTGGTGCCCTCTTCTGGTCTGCAGGAAGAATATATATATATTAGTTTTTTTCTTTCTTTTTTGTGCGATCAAGTCTTTCTATGTAGCTCAGGACGCTTCAAACTTGTGATCCTCCTGCCGGGAGGATCCTCCCGAGTGCCAGGATTACAGGCATGTGCCACCATGGCTTGTTTAGATTCCTGTATTTGTATTTGCCAAACCAAATCTCTGAAATGGGTCCCCTGTGTCCCCTCTGCTCCTCCGCATCCCTCTCCCTTACTTGGTCCACATGATAGATGACTCCCGACTGTCCTCAGACCAGATGCGAGCTGTCCAGTCCCCAACAGTCAGAAAGTTCTTTGGGTAGAAGGGATTTCTCTGGAGGGCGTAGATGGGGCCGTGATGGCCTGAGAAGGTGCAAACAATCTTCTCAGCTGGTGTCTTGGCCTTGCGGTTGCAGGAGATGACAATGCCCTGCTCAGTGCCCACCATGAACTTGGTTGGCTGTGGAGAGGATGACAAAGGGAAAGGTGTCATGACACATCAGCTCTATGCTGGACCCCCATGACCAGTGGCCTGCCTGGGAACCTCTGCTTCAGCTGTGTTCAGAGTCCCATCCCATTACCCAGCCTCACTGGGAATCTTCTGGAGGCCTTCATAGTTAATAAGGGCCTCCTTGGCTTTTCTGGTCCCTAGAGGGTCATCAGGAGGCCCCTCCACAGGCATTACTGCATGCCCTATGCAGTGTGTGTATGTGGTATATGTGTGTGTGCATACAGTGTGTGTGTATTTGTATGCAGTGTGTACATGCAGAGTGTGTGTGTTTGGTGTGTATGTGAGTGTGTGTGTGTGTTTGGTGTGTAGAAGCCAGAGAAGACTTTGGGTGTCTCCCTCTATCCCTCTACCTTATTCCTTTGAGGCAGAGTCTCTCACTGAACTTGGAGTTCCCATTTTTTCAAATAGGCAGGCAGACAGCAAGTTCCAATCATTCTCCTGTCCCCTTTTCCCAAAAGCCCTGGAGTTAAAGGACAGCAGGTGCTTTTAACTGCTGAGCCTCTTCTCCAGCCCAAGTAAGCATGCTCTCATAAAGATTTGGGATATTTGTTTGCACATAGAATAAACAAGGCCCAGAGTGGACACAGCATGGTCTTGATCCAAAAACAAAACAAAACAAAACAAAAAAAACAACCAAAAATCAAATGGGCCAGAGACAAGTCTCAACAGTACTTGCTGCTAAACCTGACAACCTGAGCTTGGCACCCAGAACCCGCGGTGGAAGGAGAGAACCAACTCCTGCAAGTTGAGTTGTGTCTGAGGCCCCAACAGGTACATCACACACACATACATGCAAGTGCAGGCACACACCCACACCCACAGGAAGTTAAAGTACATTAAAAAATAAAATAAAAGCAAAACAAGAAAAGGGTTAGGACTGCCCTTCAGTTGGTAGAGTGCTCGTCTAGCTGACATGAAACCCTGGGTTCAAACCCTACCCAGGCAGGCATGGCGGTGCATTCCTGAAGGGTCAGAACAAATACTTAGCAAGTTTGAGGCCACCCCAGGCTACATGAGACCCTGTTTCAAAAAGAAAAGAAAAAAAAAAGAGAGAGAAAAGAAAGGAAGGAAGGAAGGAAGAAGGAAAAGACCCTGACCCTGTATGACCCTTGTCCTTGGAGGTCCCTGGAGTAGGCAAGGTCATAGAGCTAGAAAGAATAAGAACGGCCGAGGGCTTGGGAAGAAAGAAATAGGGAGCTGTTTTTTTCATCAGCATAGGGTTTCAATTTTGCTTTATATTTGTTCTGACAGGAGAGTTAGTTTTTGTATGCTTCATTTTGAACATTTGAAAAATCAGTTAAAATGAATGCTAGGCAAAGGGGCTTGATGGGATTTTCTTTTCTTTTTCTTTTTTCTTTTTTTTTTTTTTGAGACAGGATCTATGCAGCCTTGGCTGTCCTGGAACTTGCTGGGTAGACCAAGCTAACCTTGAACTCACAGGGATCTGCCTGCCTCTACCTCAATTGGTAGAACTAAGGCATATAAACGTTACCGGAGCCCAGCTTAACTTGATGTTGTAAGAATGGCCGAATTCCTTTGAGGAAGACCCATGTTAAAAGTGTGAGTCAGCTGGGCTTGGTAGCACATGCCTTTAATCCCAGCACTCAGGAGGCAAAGGCAGGCGGATCTCTGCGAGTTCAAGGCCAGCCTAATCTACAAAGTGAGTCCAGGACAGCCAGGGCTACACAGAGAAACCCTGTCTCAAAAAAAAAAAAAAAAAAAGAAAAAAAGAAAAAGAAAAGAAAAAAAGTATGAGTCAATAGAACCCACACAGCTATGAGGAAGTAAAATTATATTTGTCAGTAACATAGGAGGCAGGGCACTTTCCCACCCAGGCTCTTTCTGTTCTGTCGAGATGGTAAATAAAATGTCAGGTCTTAATAAAGAGCTTCATCTCAGAAAGGAGGGAAAATTCCAGAGCCAGATGGTGAGGATGGTTGTACAACAATGTGAGTGGGTAGGGCACTACAGACTTGGCCCTTCAAAGCGGTTAAACCAGACCTGGTGGCGTGTAACCCAGCACTCAGGAGGCAGGGGGATCAGAAGTTCAAGGTCGTGGGTCTGGGAGAATGCTCAGTGGGTAAAGGCTCTAACCATCAAGCATGACAGCCTGAGTTCAGTTCCTGAGACCCACATAGTGGAAGGGGAGAACTGACTCCTACAGGTTGTCCTTTGACAAGCTCCCCCCCCCCCTCCGGCCACACACAACAAAAATAATACTTCAGATGTAAACAGCTTTTCTTTTAAGTTCAAGGTTGTTTTGGGCTAAATAGTAAATTCAAGGCCAGCCTGGGACACAAGGGACTTGTCCAAAATAAAAAGATAAGAGGGGCTGGAGAAGTGGCTCAGCAGTTAAGAGCACTTGTTGCTCTTGCGGAAGGCCGAGGTTTGACCCCTGGAGCCCACATGATGGCTCACAAACATCTGTAACGCTAGTTCCAGGGGTGCTCTATTTTGACTTCTTCAGGTACCAGGATTGTATGTGGTACACATAAATGCAGGCAGAACACTCACTCACACACATACATTCTCTCTCACTCACACACACACACACACACACTCTCTCTCTCTCTCTGTCACAAACAACTAAATCTTTAAAATAAGTGAATAATAAGAGTTAAGAGACTAAGTGGTAATTTGTTGAGTTTTACAATTTTTAAACATGCATAGTAGGTTGGAGGTATGGCTTAGTGTTGAAAGGTTGGCCCCAATTTAGTATTCATTAACAAGCGAGAGACACAGAGAGAAAGGTACGGAGAACACAAACTGAGCTACTAAGTTGGGTATTAAATAAAAAGACCAAATGCTGGGGGTTCTGAAAAGTAAGCCCCTAAGCCAGCCACAGGGTACCTGGAAGTGGTCAGGCACAAGCCACCCCCAGCCTGCCTGCCTTCCACATCACATGAGGGTGGGGACAGGATCAGAGCTTGGGGTTCAAGTCCCAGCTTTACCACCTGCTGTATAGCACCAGGCTTGTTGCCACCAAGACTCTTCATTTGTAGGGAAGCAGGGATAAAAATCAAGGCCTCATAGGACCATGGTGGCCGGCGATGTGTGGCAAAGACTGTGTACTCAGGGACTAGCACGGAGAAGAGGGACATTACATCTAGCATGCGGCCTAGAAATCCCAGCATCAGGGAAGAATGCCTTCCTGAACTCTTCCAGATAGGCCCTGAGTTTGGGGGTTCCCCCTACACCATGGTGGCAGGGCAGGGGACTTGCCTTCCATTTTATCAGTCAAACTTTGGACTCTGGCCAGTAGCTGAGGACTCCCTGGGCAGGTGTGAGGTCAGAGCCTCCCAAGGTCCTGGGAATGATGTGACAGTGCCCTGAGCCAAACAAATAACATCCCCAAGGTAAGGGTCGGTCTACCAAGCTTGAGCCTCAGCCAGATATAGAGGAGGAACCAGCCCAAGCCAGGAACCATGTGGAAAGTGATTTTCTTGCCCTGGGTTAGTGAGTTTATTTCCTGCTTCTGACCCATTCCCACGACTGTTCTACTCGACTTCAAGCTTTTTTATTTTATTTCATTGGTTTTTGGTTTTGTATGTTCGAGACATGGTCTTGCTATGTACTTGTGGCTGGCCTAAGACTCTCTACAGACTCAGCTGGTCTTGAATTTTCAACGATTCTTCTGCTTCTGGCTTCAACTTTGAGTTTTTAAATTTTTAATCTATCATCATCATCGTGGGGTGTGTGTGTGTGTGTGTGTGTGTGTGTGTGTGTGTACATGAATGCCATGGCACACTATGTATATATAGAGGTCTATGGTCTATGTATATATAGAGGTCTATTTCTGGGAGTCCGTTTTCTTCCATAGTGGAATCCAGGAATTAAACTCAGGTCGTCAGGTTTTGGGGCAAATGCTTTTAAGCACTGTTCCCTTTCACTGGCCTTTTGAGTTCTGCTTTGTTATTTGTTTTGTCTTTTTTTTTTAACAAGACCTCAAACTTGTTATGCATGACCTTGAACTCCCGATTTTCCTGCCTCCAGATCAAAGGTGCTAGGGTTACAGGTGTGCACTACCATTCCTGGCTTTGGGGTTTCCTTATCATTCCTTGTCTGTTGAGACTTGCCCTAATCATGTCTGTGCTCTGGTTTCCCGACAGGGTCTTTCGTTCTTCCTTCCTTCCACGACAGTATTTCTTTCCTGGTCCTGGCCAGGGACCTAAAGCTTGCCTCAAGCCGCTGAGAACGGCTGCTTTCCTGGAGGTGCTCTGCTGCCCCCTGCTGGAATATCCCTGTAAAGCCTTCGCAAGGAGTAAGGCGTTCTCGGCAAGGAAGGGGCCTGCCTCCTCCCTGCGATTCCTACACCAGCCCCTGCGGGTCCATCGGTCCATCGCCCCAGCAAGTGAAGCTGACCAAGGGAGAGCAAGAAACACCCACCAAGGTAGACTCGAACTCCAAGGAGACGGCGCCCAGGGCGTTCCCCAACTGCTCCTTTCTGGTGATGTCCATGATGACAATCTCCGTGGGCTCGCTGATCTTGCGGATATCCCACCACATGACCTGGAACGGAAGGGTGGTTGAGACCTTGAAGATTCTTGACATTTGCCCACCCCACGCCCCAGGGGCTCAAAGGATATGGAACCAAAGGGAACAAACATATGCATTTACAATTCAGATGCAGGCACAAGAAACTGGTTCTACGAGACTTTTCCTATATAGCAGTATCTAGCAAGATGAAAACCACACACAGGACCCAGGCACGGTAATACATGTCTATAATCCCAGCACTCAGGAGGTGGAGGCAGAAAGTTCAGGAGTTCGAGGCCAATCTGGACTACATGAGACCCTGTCTCCTCCTCCTCCAACAACAACAACAACAACAACACACACACACACACACACACACACACACACACACACACACATATTCATTGGACTAGCATTCCCACTGTCAGGAATTTATCTGTAGATTTGCCTGTGTCCACGTTTATTGATCTAGGCACAAATACACCTCTTTCTAGTCCTTTTCTGTTGCTAACAAAATATAAAATCTTTAATAAGTCATAATATGCCCACACCAAGAGTTAACAGGCACAGAGTCATATTTCATGAAATTTGAAGCCACTGCTGAGTAGGCTCAAGGAACTCAGCTGGTGCGAGACCCGTGGAAAAATGTGCAAGATGGGGGGAGGGGGAGAACAGAGACAGCCAGCCCTCCTCTTCTCTTTGGGGTCAGGCCAGGTAGTAGGTACCTGCCCATCTGTGGACGCTGAGAAGCACTCGGTGCCTGTCTTTGACTGCAACCAGATGGTACCATACACTGGGTCTCGATGGCTGAACTCGATGGTGGACAGCTCTGCCACCAGGCTGCCCTTCCGGGTGTCCCAGCAGGCTGACAGGAGAGAAGAAGATGAGGCTGTGAACTGAAGTGTCCCCCAAACCAAACCAAACCTTCAGTAAGGCTTTTCTGTGACTGAGGAGAGTTGAAACTCTGAGTTCGAGCCAGCCTGGTCTACAAAGCGAGTTCTAGGCCAGTCAGGGCTACCAAAATAAGACAAAACAAAAGAAGAATGTCATAAGATAACATATGAGACCTGTAATAGATTCCCTGCACTGTTATAACCTACCTGCCTGTTTTTTTAAACTGATATTTGGCAGTGGAAGGTGGGTGCTCATTTGTTTTTGTTTTTGGTTCCTTGAGACAGGGTCTCATGTAGCCCAGGCTGGCCTCAAACTTGCTATATAGCTAAGGATAGCCTTGAACTACTGAGTCTCCTGCCTCCACGTCCAGAGTGCTGGGTTTACAGACTTGTGGCTCCACCTTGCTTTCTGAAAAGGGTCTTGGTTAGTGGTTTTCTGTTGCTGTATGGCTCTAAGAACTTCGTGAAACTATTTTCACATCGGACTTAGTGTCTGGGGTAACCCATCTGTGCTTCTGAACTGTGGACACTCATATCTGACTTCAGAACTAACTGTCTCTCATTTCCCTTTGAAGTGAGAGCTGGGTTTGGGGGTTGTTGGGTGTGTGTGAATGAGGCGTGGCTTTTTTCCTGGTAAAGGAGACAATTTGGA
Source organism: Lophiomys imhausi (assembly GCA_907164525.1). Lineage (NCBI taxonomy): Eukaryota > Metazoa > Chordata > Mammalia > Rodentia > Muridae > Lophiomys > Lophiomys imhausi. The sequence continues at coordinate 3,607,141 of CAJQZJ010004796.1, read as the reverse complement.
GGAATGGTGTTAATGAGTTTGGAAATTATCTGGACTTTTAGAATCAGGGATACATCCAAAGCAGCCTGTATTTCCTACCAGCCCAACACAATCTATGCAGAGACTGCTGGGGTGCAGGCTTCATTCATTTCATGGTGCCCCAGCCATATTCTGAGCAACACCTTATGCCCTTAGTGAAGCCTCTGGGAACAGACAGGGCTCAGTGTTGGGAGAGGTAGGAGTGGGGATAGGAGGTATAGAGCCTGGGCTGGGAGGTAAGGTTGAAGGGAGCTAGCCAAGTGAAGGGGTGAGGCCAGGATCCAAGGCAGGGGGATCACAGGCTCCCCAAGGGGAGAACATGTGCAGATCTCCCTGCTGCATGAACATGCCGCTGCAAGAAACTCATGGAGGGGCAGCTGGAGAGATGGCTCAGTGGGTAGACCTTCTTGTCACAAGCCCTGGTGACCTGGGTTTGATTCCCCAAACCCACCTGGTAACTCACAACCATCCAAAAGTCCCCCGTACCTTTTCTGGCAACTAGAAAAGGTACACACATATGTGCAGGCAAAACACTCCTACACAAAATAGGATAAGTAAATCTAAAAATTTTAATAATGAAGAGTAATAGTAATAATATGGGGCTAGTGAGACAGCTCATCAGGTGAAGGTGCCTGTCACACCTGCCAGTCTGAGTGACCACAGCAGTAAAGAGTCAACTCCTTGCAGTCCTCCTGTGACCTCTACATGAATGCTGTGGTATATCTGCACTCCCTCCCCTGGCACAATAAATATTTAAAATGCAAATTAAAAATAAAGACGAGGACTGGAGAGATGGCTCGTTGGTTAAGAACGCTCGCTGCTCTTACAGAGGACCAGAGTTCTGTTCCCAGCACCCACACGGTGGCTCACAACTCCTTGTAACTGCAGAGTCAGAGGATATTCACACACAGAAGAACACACATGTACAAGGTTTTAAACGATGAAACAGAGGGGGGCTGGAAGATGGCCCAGAGGTTAGTAGTGTCTGCTGCTTTAGCAGAACAACAGTGGTTCCTAGAACTCACAGTGGACAGTTCACAACGCCTGTATCCAGCTCCAGAGGATCTGATGCCCTCCTCTGGCCTCCTCACACCCACATGCACATGGCACATGCTGGCACAGACACACACACACACACACACACACACTAAAAGACACTTTTAAAAGGAAAAGAAACTCACAGGCTCATTCAGGCCTCTACCATGACCCCATCTTTGCACTTCGCCAACAAGGGATGAAGGCTTTTTGCTTCCTACTGTGATGTATCTGGCTTTCACTTGTCCCTGAGGGCCTGCATGCTTACCCAGAGCCATTTCCACAAAAGACGATTTTGGTTTGTTTTTTCTTTTTTTTTTTTTTGGTTTTTTGAGACAGCGTTTCTCTGTATATCTCTGGCTGTCCTGGACTTGTTTTGTAGACCAGGCTGGCCTTGAACTCACAGAGATCCACCTGCCTCTGCCTCCCAAGTGCTGGAATTAAAGGCGTGAGCCACCACTGCCCGGCAAAAGACGATTTTGTAAACCAACCAACACAATTACTTGCTCATAAGTTTTGACCTAGTAGCCCCCAAGTCTGAGACTTTAGCCCCTGGCCAGGCCAGGCCCAGAAATGTATTCCTTTGACTAACTAATCTGCAAAGTAGTGCTCCAGGGTGGGTCCTGAGATCCCAGATGTCCCTGAGGCTGGAGTCTCCTTCCTATATTGTGTTAAGGCCACAGAGCTGAGCTGTTCTGAGCCAGTATAAAAGGCTACTGCAAGGGGTCATGAGTAACGAGTGAGGAGGGCTGCTGAGTAAGTCAAGACATCAGCCTGGCTGCTGTCCTTAAGGCTCAGACAATGGATAATATGGGAGGGAAACGTATGGGGACCATGGCTGTGACACAGCCAGCTGCTCCCTGGAAGGCATTAGGTCTCAGAGAGAGAAAGGAGGGGAGGGAGAGAGAGAGAGAGTGCGAGCGAGCACAGGGACTTTTCCTCAAAGAATCAGGAGTTTAAGGACAGGCTGGGCTATAAAGGAAGACCCTGTCTTTAAAACAAAAATATATCAGGAGGCTGGAGAGATGGCATACTGGTTACCTGAGTGTATACTGCTCTTACAGAGGTCCTGAGTTGGGTTTCCCAGTACCCACATTGAGAGGGTCACAACTTACTGTAAGTCTGATGCCCCCTTGTGGCCTTTATGGGCACTGCAACCCAGGTGTATACACACACACACACACACACACACACACATATACACACACACACACACACACACACACATATATATATATATATACACACACACACACACACACACACACACATATACATTATCAAATAACAAAAGCTAAGATAAAAGTAAATCAGAAAGGGCTGGAGAGATGACTCAGCAGTTAAGAGCACTGGCTGTTCTTCCAAAGGACCCAAGTTCAAATCCCAAGACCCACATGGCAGTTCACAGCTGTCTGTAATGGCTGGGTGTGGTGGTGCACTCCTTTAATCCAGTCACTTCAAGGGCAGAGGCAGGCAGATCTCTGTGAGTTCAAGGCCAGACTGGTCTATGGAGTGAGTTCCAGGACAGCCAGGGCTGTTACACAGAGAAACCCTGTCTTGAAAAACCAGAAATAAATAAAGAAATAAATAAAAGAAGCCCAATAAATATCCCAGATTGTGCCTCAGGTTGTCATTGGGTCTCTCTCCCAACCCCACTCAATAAACACAGCATAAATAAAAGTAACTAAGTAAGTAAGTAAATAAATAAACATCTCCCACATGTTTATGGGGGACTTAGCTGGAGGAAGTGTGTTGCTGCAGGGGCCAGTCTTACTTCCTGCCCCAGACTCTCTGCTTGCTGGTGGGCCTGACTTAAGCTCCTTTTTCAAGCTTCCTGCCACCACCACCACCAGCGACCAACCCCCTCCAGCTGCCACACTTCCCCCACCATGATGGACAGCTCACTCAGGAACTGGGAAGCAAAAGAACTCTTCCTCCCTTAAGTCTCTCCTTTCAGACGCTGTGTCACAGCAAAGGACCCCAGGAGGCGACCCTTCCCAACTGCGTGTGCAAAGCCACCATCACCCAAACTCATTCCATGTACTTTTCCCAGACACTTCTCCCAAGATGGGACTCCACAATGGCCCTCAGGTTCCTCTGTCGTTGGCCCTGGTCCTTTACTTTATTTGAAAAAAAAAAAAAACCAACTACGTTTCATTTATTTATTATACATGTGCCGGTGCTCACATGCCACGGCACACATGACTCAGATCATCAGGCTTGGTGGCCCCCTTACCCACCGAACATCTCCTTGGCCTGAATTATTTTTAAAGCCTTCTTATGTCCCAGTAATGTTAGACTTACCTGAATGATTGTGACTGGAGGCCAGCCCAAACTGTGAGCATAACCTTGACTCTCAGGTGACTGCGGAGGTTAGCTTCCTGAAAGGCCCGCCTGCTAAGTCCACCCTGGTGGACACCTGTGGGTTAGCGGTGTCCTGCCTGGCTGATGGCTGGGGGGTGGGGAGGGGGGTCCTCCTTACCTATCTGGCCATTGTAGCAACCTCCTAGGAGCACATGGGAATCCTTGGGGTTGTACTCCAGGGTGACGAGGGGAGAAGATGGCTTCAGGGTAATTTCAGGTCTGTTGGGGTTTTCTAGAATGAAGAAGGAAAGAGCATCCATCAGGCCTACACAGAAAAGGACAGGACCGATCAGTTCAACCCCTTCTTTTCTTTTCTTTTCTTTTTTTCTATTTATTTATTTAGATTTTTTTTTGATTTTTCGAGACAGGGTTTCTCTGTGTAACAGAGCCTGGCTGTCCTGGACTCTCTGTACACCAGGCTGGCCTTGAACTCAGTGATCTGCCTGCCTCTGCCTCCCAAGTGCTGGGATTAAAGGCATGTGCCACCACACCTGGCTTTATTTAGATTTTTAATGTTTATTTATTACTTCAAGTTACATCTCCATCACAGTGTCCTCTTTCCACCCATCCCGGTTCTACCATCCCACCCTCTCCTCCCTCTCCCACCCATCCCACTCCTCTGGAGTGGAGTACCCTACTTATCAGCCCCCTCAGTTCAACAGTCATATTAGGGCTAAGAGCTTCCTCTTGCGCTGGGGGGAATGTCATCACCCCTAGGGAAAATTGTCCCATTAATAGGTAACAAAGTCTATGTTCCTGTTCCTTTTGGTGTGTTGGTTGTAGTATAGTTATCCTGTACTATATGACTAAAATCCAATTATAAGTGAGTAGATGCCATGTGCATCTTTCTGGGTCTGGGTTAGCTCACTCAGGATGAGCTTTTCTAGTTCCATCCATTTGGCTGCGAATTGCATGATTTCCTCTGATCGCTGAGTAGAATTCCATTGTGTAAATGTGCCACATTTTTTAAAAAAAAATCCATTCGTCGGTTGAGGGACATCTGGGTTACGCAGAGGATGACAAAGGTAGAAGAGGAATTCTTCCCTTCCCTCTGGTCTCTTGCCTGAATCTTGGCTAGTGGTGTTATTTGGAGTGTGGGAGTGTATGGATCAGGATTGGGTATGTTTTCACATATTGAATTCCAACTCTAGTCCATTCCCCAGGTTTGGTATGAAATAAAATTTTCATCCTAAGGTGTAGGGAGCAGAGGAATACCGAGTGAGTGACGTTCTGAGTGTGCTTGTGTGCTGTTGACATAGGTGTGGCCATGTCAAGGACCCCCAGAGCCTCAGACCCATGGAGGAATGGCAAAGTCTCACACCCCCCTCATCCCCCACCAAATGGTAAAACCATCCTCAGTGGACTGAGAGTGAGTGTTGACAGAGAATGTCTACCATAGCTTTCTCCTCACCAAATATTTGCGGCCTGAAGACTGCTCCCCTACAGAGATCACTCCTACCGAGTGATCTACTAGCTAAGCCTGACTCCATCATCCCCGGGGTATATAAAGACCCTGCCTGCTTGTTTGTCTGTATGTGATAAGTCTGTGTGAGGGGGGCCCCTGCCCCCAGTCAGCAGTCAGCATCCTTGTTCAGCTCTATTTAATAACCCCAGTGTCTCTGCTCAGTTCCATACAACAAACATGCTGAGCTTCCATGTGTATACTGAGATTTCTCCAGCAGAGAGCCCAGACCGCCCGACCTCAGCTTCTCAGTGTGTGTCTTTCTATGTTTGTTTCATCTTCATTCCTTAGCTGCTTTAGCTGGGTCCAAGGCCCTGGATCCACTGAGGTTTTTACACAAAGTCTATTCTTGGGGCCAATCAGATGGCTCAACGGTAAAGACACTTGTTGCCCAGGCCTCGTGTGACCTGACTTCAGTCCTCAGAGCCCAGATAAAGGAGGAAGGAGAGAAGTGACCCCTCGTGTGTACCGTGACACAATGCCCTCTCTACAAACAATATCTTTTTTTTTTTCAATCTACTCTCTGTCAGTTTCTTCCACCCAGGTGGAAGTGCTAAGTCTGTGGACCATGGTTGAAACTGGAGAGGCTCTGGGGTGAGGGAGGCCTGATGTCAGAATTCAATAAGGAGTGGGGTGTCAGTTCTGAGCTGTGCTTCCACACTTAATATTATCACCATTATTCTCTGTAGAAAAATCGTCTGTTACACTGTCTGTGTAAATAAAAGGTGAGATGGTTTCCCTCTGCTTGGGCAAGTAGGAGTCTGTTGCGGGATATCTGGTCACATTGTGAACCCCGAGATTGTGAACTGGAAAATCTGTTTCTAATTATGGGATGGCTCAGCCTTTGATCCCAGAGCTTTTTGTTTATTGGAAACAAGTACTTGTGGTGTGGCTCAGCCCTAGCACACTCCCTTAATCCATAGGCCAAGAGGCGGAGCGAGCAATCTGCTGGTAGAGAGTAAACAGAAAGGAGGGAAGTTGAGCTGAAGGGTATTTAAGACAATGTGAAGAAGGAGAAAGGGCTTTTGCTTTCTGAGATGTCAGCTGAGTAAGAAAGTCAGCTGGGTGAGCCAGCAGAGTTTGGGGTTGTTTTTGTTTGTTTTTTCTTGGTGGTAGAGTAGGAACAGCAGGCAGTTGGGTGTTTTTTCTACCTCATCTTTCTTTGGGTGCTTTCTCTGCTTTCACCCCAACATCTGGCTCCTGAGTCTTCATTGGTAAAATCAAATGATTGGGATTTTAGTTTTTCAACAACAGGAGTCCTTCTGGTATGGGATCTCACTGATCTGGGATCCTATGGACCCTGCCTGGTCTTAATGCCCCCAGAAGCTGGAGTTGGGCTGGGGTGTAGCAACTGCCTAACACTCACAGCGCTGTGGAGTCCATCCACCCCCAGCACAGAAGGGAAATGTAGAGTGGACAGGAACTTTCTGGGTCTGGTTAGCTCTGTGGAGGTGTGCTACCTGCTCCCACACAAGGAAGAGACAAGAGTCTTCCTCCTGTTCCTGGTGTCCCTCTCCCTAGAGTGTGTTTGACCCCTTATTTCTACCCTCAGCTCCCCAATTTTTGCTGGCCCTCTGACCTGGCCCCACAGTCCTCCCTGGCCCGACGAACCACCTGTTTCTCACCCAGGTCCCAGACGTAGGATTCAAGGCTCATGCCAGCGGGTGCGCGCTGGAAGTTCAAGCAGGAATAAGCCACTGCCAGCTTCTTGTTGCCATCAGGGTGCCAGGAGAGATGCATGGCTGTCCGCTTGGTATCCTGAGGGTCCCTGGAAGGGAGAGCAGAGAAAGAAGAGGACTAGAGGAGGGGGTCCCCCAATTCTGTGTTTATCAGATTCCTTTTTAAAAAAATCCAAGTAAATCTAAGCAACTGCTTTCACTTAGGAATTGCTTTTATAAGGTTGAAGCTGACAATGGGTGGTTCCTGCCTGTGACCACTGCTCCAGAGGCCAGCTTAGGGTACAGAGTACACAGACCCTGTCTCAAAAATAAATAAATAAGCAAATAAATAAATAAATAAATAAGCAAACAAAACAAAACCAAACCCACAGAAACCCAAAAGTTAATAAGACTTCCTTAAATAGAAAGCCAATCCCAAGGGCTCCACCTAGAATGTAAGAGGAATTAACCAGGGAAGCAAATGAATGAAGGCTAAGCTTTTTTTTTTTTTTTTGGTTTTTTCGAGACAGAGTTTCTCTGTGTATTGTTGGCTGTCCTGGACTCACTTTGTAGACCAGGCTGGCCTCGAACTCACAAAGATCCGCCTGCCTCTGCCTCCCAAGTGCTGGGATTAAAGGCGTGCGCCACCACCGCCCGGCTAGCTTTTTTTTTTTTTTTTTTGAGGCAAGATCTCATGTACATACACCAGGCTGGTCTTGAACTGAGGATAACCTTGAATTCCTGATCTTCCTGCCTCCTTCTCCCAAGTGCTGAGCTTCTAGGCATGCACCATTGCCTAGAATGTTTATAAGTTTGTAAGGTTCTGGGGATGGAACTCAAGGCTTTGTACATGCTAGGCACACACACTACCAACACAGGCTGTGTCCCCATCAAGACAATGAGCTGTAGTTTAATACCAGCCGCCCAAAAAACAAAACAACAAACTGGGGTCTCACTGTGTAGCTCTGGCCAGGCTGAAACTCACTATGTAGACCAGGCTGAATTTGAACTCATAGAAATCTGCCTGACTCTGCTTCTCCAGAGCTGGGATCAAAAAGCCTGTGCTACTGTGCTGGCCTGCTTTAAACACACTTTTACCTGATGGAAGTTTTGACTGGGAGCCTGATTCCACGATTATCAGCACAAAAGAGGTGAGAATTCAGCCACATCATTTAAGTTGGTATTTGCCAAAATGAGTTCAAAACTCCTGTCCGGCTAGGCACGGCAGCACACACCTATAACCCTGACCCCAATCCTAACAGAAAAGAAGAGGAAGGGGGAGTAGTTCACTTGCTAAAGTCTCTGCCTAGACCCAGGAAGCCCTGAATTTGATCCCCAGCCTCACATAAAACACAGGCTGTAATCTCAGCACTTGGGAGGGAGAGACAGAAGGAGCAGGAACTCAGGAGTACTCCTGGCTACATAGTGAGCCTAGGCCAGCCCAAGCTACAGGACAGCCTGTCGAAAGAAAGAAAGAAAGAGAGAGAGAGAGAGAGAGAGAGAGAGAGAGAGAGAAAGGGAAGGAGGGAAGGGAGGACAGAAAGAAAAGGAAGGAGGGAAGGAAGGGAGGAGAAGGAGAGGGGAGGGGAAGGAAAGAAAAGATTCAAAACATTAGTGAATGAAAGAAGCCAGACTAAATGGGCCACACCGTGCATGGCATCATGCAGAATGTAGAAGTTGGTGATGATAAAAAGACTAGTGGGTACCAGGAGTCTGAGGGCAGGAAAATGAAGAGCGAAAGCATATGGCAGTGAAAACCGCCCTGCATTGTTATGTTGGTCCAAATCCACAGACTATGGGGGCCCAAGAGTGTCCCCTAGTGGCAACCATGGCCTCTGCACAGCAGGGCATTTCCTTCATTAATTAACTGGCTTTGATTTTTTTTTTTTTTTGGTTTTTCGAGACAGGGTTTCTCTGTGTATCTCTGGTTGTCCTGGACTCCACTTTGTAGGCCAGGCTGGCCTCGAACTCACAGAAATCCTCCTGCCTCTGCCTCCCGAGTGCTGGGATTAAAGGCGTGCGCCACCACCGCCCGGCTTAAAGACAAGGTCTTATATAGCCCAGACTCACCTCAGACTCCTTATGTATCTGAGTCTGAAGATGACCTTGAACTCCTGATCTTCCTGCGTCTGCTTCTCAAATGCTGGGATCCCAGGTGTGTGCCACCAGGCTTGATCTTTTTTCTTTTTTTTTTTTTTTTTTTTTTTTGGTTTTTCGAGACAGGGTTTCTCTGTGTAGCCCTGGCTGTCCTGGACTCAATTTGTAGACCAGGCTGGCCTCGAACTCGCAAAGATCCGCCTGCCTCTGCCTCCCAAGTGCTGGGATTAAAGGCGTGCGCCACCACTGCCCGGCTTTTACTTTTTTTTTTTAAGGCAAAGTTTCACTATATAACCCAAACTGGCCTGGCCTAGAACTTTCAGTCCTCCTGTCTCAGCCTATTGACTGCTGGGATTATAGGTGTGTTAAACATCACACTGGCTTGACAGAAATGCTGAGGTTTGCTGGGTACTCAGGATGGGTGATGTAAGTAGTGAAGGGAGAGCTCCCAGAACACTCTCAACTCAGTTTTGCTGAAAACCTAAATTTATGTAAAAATCTAAAGTCTCTCTCTCTCTCTCTTTGTGTGTGTATGGTTTTTTTTTGTTGTTTGTTTGAGACAGGGTTTTTCTGTAACAGCCCTGACTGTCCTGGGCTCACTCTGTAGACCAGGCTGGCCTTGAACTCACAGAGATCCGCCTGCCTCTGCCTCCCGAGTGCTGGGATTAAAGGCGTGCGCCACCACGCCCGGCTGTCACTTGATTTTTTAAAAAAGATTTATTTATTTTATGTGTATGAGTGTCTTGCCTGCATGTATGTATGTATGTGCTCCACATGCATGCCTGGTGCCTACGTGAGAGAGCGTCAGATTCCTATAGAGAGCCTGAGTCTGTTTCCCAGCATCCACGTTGGGCAGGCCACCTGTCCCTCCGGCTCTAGCGGACTTGGCACCCTCCCTCTGGAGCTACCTGAAGACATTGATGGTCTTGGCTGAAGGGGCCTCTTCAGTCACCTCCACACCCTCCTCGTCATCAAAATATTCCTCATAGATGTCGATGGCATTGTTCTGCTTGATGCAGTGTTCCATAATCTGCGGAGACACCACCGAGAGTTCTTATCAGCCAAGAGCGCTCTGTCCCGCCCAGCAGGCTGTACTGCAGCCTGAGAGGGACAAGAAACATGGAGTGGTCCCTGCCCTTGCTCTTTTTGCACCTCCAAAAAGTTATAATTGTTTCGGCACAGAAATATAAGCACGGCCCACAAAGCACTTATGCCAAGGACATACCACCCCAAAGCCTCCCTCCCCCCCACCCCCCAGTCATTTCTGATGTTCAGCAAGGCCAGGGCCCAAGCCTAACACTCTTCCAGAGCCTTCTTTGATCCTTTCAATAGGTTAACCGAGGAAAGTCCCTGTCTCTGACAGGGTCTCTTTGAGTCGTATTGGACAAAGTCTGTGTGTCTGTCTGTTTTGGACTTGTGGAGTGAATTACAAACTCTTTGGGGGCAGAAGGCAAGTGAGATTCAGTTTGCAGCCCCCGCTGTGTTTGGCAGAGATTTAAAATTCAGGCCAGGTGGTGGTGGTGCACGCCTTTAATCCCAGCACTTGGGAGGCGGAGGCAGGCGGATCTCTGTGAGTTCGAGGCAAGCCTGATCTACAAAGCAAGTCCAGGGCAGACAGGGTTGTTGCACAGAGAAACCCTGTCTCGAAAAACCAAAAATATAAAATTCAGTTCAGTGCATGAATGAGCATTACTGGCTGACTGGAAGGGCATTTTGTGGGTACCTTTTACCCAAGAGGCATCCTACATTTTCTTTAACAATAATTATTGTGTGTGTGCCTGGTTTTTTTTTTGGGGGGGGGGGGGTTTTTTTTTTTTTTTTTTTACCATTGCGTGTGTGGAGGTCAGAGGACAACTTACAGGAGGGGGCGCTCTCCTATTGTCATAAGGGATCCAGGGCACCAACTCAAGTGATCAGCCTTGGGGACAAGGGCCTTTACCCACTGTGCCATCTTGCCAGCCCTCTTCTAGCATTTTAGACTCTTCCAAAAACCTGTTTGGCGATAGGTCCTAATGGTCACCAGTGAGGGTCTACTACAGGAGCCTACTGAGGCTATGCTCAGCCTGCAGGGCACAGTCCAAGCTGGGGGAGGTAGGGTGGGACAGCTGGAGCTGGAGGGACCCTTACCGAGCCCAGCTGCATGACGGCATTGATGTAGTTCTCGTCCTTCTCCACTTTCTTTCGGAAGCGGATGGTCTGCTCCAGCTCCTGGGGGTTTACGTCCTTGGGCCAGCCCCCCTCGACATGGTTAACCCCGCAGCTCTCCGTCTCGAACCGCTCTGTGTTGGCCTAAACAGAGAACCACAGGCTGAGGAGACTGTCTGGCTCTGGTCTAAGCACTCAGCCCCTTTCTGCAAGCCTGGATCCTGGGACCCTAAGCTCTTGAGTGGGTCCTGAAGAGGGGGTGCCCTGACCAAAGCCACAAAGTGAGGGGGCCCTATCTGGTCCTCAGGGGGGCCTCAACAGCACAATCTTGACAGCTTTGCAGGGAACAATGGTGGTCATGGGAAACCCAGTTCCGTCTTTATGTTAAACAGGCCCAGGAGTCCACCCATCCATCCTGAGAGATAGCATAATGACAGCCATTAATCCTCCATCCTTCAGCATCACAGAGATGCTGCACATCAACAGCAGGCGGTGTTTGAGAGTGAGTTTGCTTTATACGTTCTGGGGAGCTGGCAGGAGAGTTTTCCCAGCTAAAGCTGCTTTCTTCACTCCCCCCCACCCCTTCCCAGCCCTCCCTCAAACTCATTCACTCGTTCATTTATTCATTCATTCTATATTTGAGGCCAGGGTCTCATGTAACCCAGGTGGGCCTCAAGCTTACTATGGATCTTGAGAATAACTGTGAACTTCTGATCTTCCTGCTAGGATTCCAGGGTTTCCAGGGTGCTAGGATTATAAGCGTGTACTACCACCCTTGGTTTTATTTTATTTTCTTTATTTTATTTTAGAGACAGGGTCTCACTATGTAGCCCTAGCCAGCCTGGGACTTGCTATGTGTAGATCAGGTTGGCCTCAAACTCCAGAGAATCTCCTGCCTCTCCCTTCTGAGTGCTGAGATTAAAGGCGCGCACCACCACCGTGCCTAGCTCACACTGGATTTTATGGAACATTTAGGATGGAACCCAGGGCTCTCTATGTATGCTAGGCAGGCTCTTCACCAAGTGTGGTGCAGCCAGCACTTGTCTGTAATTCCAAAGCTCTTCACTGTCCTGTGGAGCAAGAATCCCCATCCCTATTAACCAGCTTCACCTCCTTTTCCACTTTCAGATGGCCCTCCTAAAGTGAGACACTTTGCCAGGGCTGGGCTACAACTAGAAAGCCCTGGGTGGTGTGCTATGCCACGAGCACCATCATTTTGGGTCCAGAAGCAGCAATCAGGCTGGGAGAGCAAGAATCACTTATGCCCACGAGACTGTGAAAGTGTTTTTGCCAAATCAAGTGATCCTGGCTGGTCCTGGGTGGAATAGGGTGGGTTAAGCCCATTCCACATAATTTTCAGTGTGGCTGACAGATTTGGGGGCTGACAGATGGGGCACAGTGTTCCTGTGGCCCTGACCCATTCTGATGGGAATTTCCTATTTAACACTTCTTTTTCTTAAGTCCCTCTGGATAGTTCTCTCAGAAGGGCCAAATGCCCAAAATGACTTCAGTAACATCTCAGAGGCCCCAGAAGTCTTAGGAGGAACATTTTGGTTCCAGGTATGTCCACAGTCTTTTTGATATCACAATATGACCCAACGCTGTCATCTACAAAGTTCATATTCAGTAACCCCATGGTCAACATGCACACTCGTACACACACACACACACACACACACAAACTGCTGGACAGAGGAAATGAATGCAATCTTTAACAATCCGACTTGGGAGACAGAGGCAGGAGAATCAGAAACTAAGGTCATTCTCGTCTTGGCAAGTTCAAGGCCAAGCTGGGATACATGACCACTCTGCCACACACTTCAAAACAAAACAAAACACACATACAAAAATCCCTCAGAGTGCTTTAAGTAGATCTACCAGTTTGTATTGGGCCACATTCACAGCTATGGATCCACCTTGCGGACGGATTCTGTGAACACACATAGCTTGTACACACCTGCTCTGGCCCAAGAAGAGTTGTTGGTGTTGTTTACTCCTGATCCTGGCGCCAGGGGAGTCTTGGGGTGACTCTGCCAATTCACCTCCAGCACTTGCTCTCGTCCACTCTACCTAGTTTCCGGGTAGACCAGTTTTCCCACTGACCACCCTGGGTCTTCAGGGCAGGAACCCACCTCGTGTTCAGACATGCTGGCGGAGCACTGGATGCCAGTGTCCACTGGGTTCCGCTCCACATACAGCGAGGACAGCTCAGGGTTGGGTAGGATGTCGATGTTCAGTTCAGCCTGGCGGTCTGAGAAGTTGCATTGCTTCCCAAACTCACTGCGCTTCTTGAGGTACACGTAGACGATCTCCATGGTGATGGCTGCGACAGCTGCGGTAGGATAGAGGGGAGTGTGAAACTGGTGAGGGGTCTCACCCAGATACTGCTCATCTCCTTGGGTCCTACCAGAGGCAGGGCCAGGTTTTCCACCTGTTTTTCAGGGATCCAGGTTAAGGGATCTTAGGGGATCTTTCCAGAAGCCATACCTGTATTTTAAAAGATATTTAGAGGCTGGAGAGATGCTCAGCAGTTAAGAACACTGGCTGCTCTTGCAGAATCCCCTGGGGTCCATTCTCAGTACCTACAGGGCAGCTCACAAGCACCTGGGACTCCAGTTCCAGGGCATCTGCCCTCACCTTCTCCTGGCCTCCAGGGACACTGCAGACACATTGGTGCATAGACGTACATGCAGGATGAAGGCAAACACCCCAATCCCCCACTGCCCCCCAATAAAATCCTTTAAAAATAATTCCATTCAGCTGGCCTCATGTCTGTGACCCCATCGCTTTGAAGGTAGAGGCAGGAGGATTAGGAGTTTAAAATCATCCTAGGCTACATAGCAAGTTCAAAGCTATCCTGGGCTACATGAGACCCTGTCTCAAAACACAAGACATAAAACATAAAAGCAAAACAAACAAACAAAACACACACACACAAACACACATACAAAAACTCCAAAACCAAAAACAGAAAACAAAACTAGCTGGGCCTGATGGCACACATCTTTAATCCCAGCACTTAGGAGGCAGAGGCAGGCGGATCTCTGTGAGTTCGAGGCCAGCATGGTCTACAAATCAAGTCCAGCACAGCCAGGGCTATGACACAGAGAAATCCAGTCTCAAAAAACCAAACCATACCAACAAACAAACAAAAATCAAAACAAAACAAAAAAATAAAACTAAAACCAAAAACTCCTCATCTGAAGCCAAGCATGATAGTTCACACTTGTCCTCCCAGCCCTTGGAAGACTGAAGGATTGCCATGAGTTCAAGACCAGCCTATGCTTTGAAAGCAGTTTGTGATATATAGTGAAATCTTGTCTAAAAGGGGCTTGGAGAGATGGCTCGGTGGCTAAAACCCTTGCTGCTCTTAAGAACCAGTTAGGTTCTCTGACTGCTTGTAACTCTAGCTCCAGGGATCTGGCGCCACCTTGTGGCCTCTGTGAGCATGCGTGTATTTGCCTCCCCGCCCACCACTCCACCCCCGACGACCCACACAGCTAAATAAATCTGATTTTGAGACAGGCTCTCCCTGTCTGGCCTGTAACTAACCACATAGACCAAGCTGCCTTCAAACTTGGAGATCCACCTGCCTCTGCATCCTGAGTACTGAGATTAAAGGCATGAGACACTATGGCCTGAATAATAAAATAAATCTTTAAACAAACAAACAGACAAAAAGCCCCAAAAATCACAAACAAGAAGAATCGCTTAATTTACCTGACTGCCAGATGTGTGCTAAGGATAAGTGACATTGTTTGGTTCTTGCTCTTGCCCTCTGAGGCAGGCAATGAAACCCCCGTTTTACATGAAGAACATTCATACCTTTAGGTGACTTGCCGGGTGCCACAGAGCTGACAAACAGACCAGCTGGTCTGTCTGGGTTCAAAGCTCTTACCCACAAAACTATACTTTCTACTCAATCAATACATTTACTGGAAGGCAGGAAGCAGTATTGATGACGATGAGCTAAACCAACCGCTATACCCAAGATTTAAACCACATGGCACATAGATGAGAGCGCCCCGAATCTCTTAAGAGCCCCCAACCTGAATCGCGCCCAAATGGCTCATCCATGCCAGTGCCAGATTACTGGGCTCTAGCCTGCCTCTGGTGGCCACTCGGGGAATTTCTCCCTCCTGCGTCGCTCTGCCTACACGGAGCTGTGAGCCGTTGAGAAGGGACAAAGCCAAGTGGCTTCTTTAACACGTGGGACTGGAAATTCACTGGTTTGTGCCAGTTGGCCACGAGAGTCAGGAATTAGGGTCAGGTAGGTGGTTCAGCAGGTGAAGGTGCTTGTGGCACAATCCTCATGACCTGAGTTCAATCCCCCAAGACCCATTGGTGTTGGTGGAGAGGACTGTCTCCAACAAGCTGTCCTCTAGTCTCTCTCTCTCTCTCTCTCTCTCTCTCTCTCTCTCTCTCTCTCTCT
>CAJQZJ010004796.1:3574726-3591920 GCA_907164525.1 Lophiomys imhausi | reverse complement strand
TCTCTCTCTCTCTCTCTCTCTCTCTCTCTCTCTCTCTCTCTCTCTCTAAATTAAAAAAGTAATAGTAACGGTAAAGAAGGTTGGCATGACCCTGGAATTCTGACCCTGCCTTCACCTGCAGTATGTCTTTGGCGGCATCTCTTAAGTCTTCTGGACCTGACCTGTTGGAAAGGTTCTATGATGGGGTTGGTATGCAAACACAGTGTGAGGAAGGCTCTCCTTATCAAACTCCAGAGAATACAGAAGGGCGATGTTGCCAACTGCCCTGCACTCAACACAGCTGGCCATCTGGCCATCTGGGGCATTATATGTGGACAGAGTCTTTCAGCTTGAGTTACACCAGACCCTATCTGGGGCCAAAGAGATGTCTGGGAGGTTAACAGCATGCACAGACCGCTCTTGCAGAGGAGTTTGGTTCCCAGCACCCACGTGGCACACATACAGACAAGCAGGCAAACACAGGTGCACATAAAAACAAAACTTTTCCCAGAGGCTGGAGAGATGGCTCAGCGGCAAAGAGAACTTGCTGTTCTTCCAGAGGACTAGGGTTTGAGTCCCAGCACCCACATGGCAGCTCTCAACCATCTGTTACTCCGGTTCCAGAGAATCTGATGTCATCTTCTGGCTTCTGAGAGTACCAGACATACATATAGGCAAAACATTCATATGTATGAGATAAATGTTTTTAAAAATTAAAAGATTCAGGGCAGCAGGAGAGATGGCTCAGTGGTTAAGAGCACTGGCTGTTCTTCCAAAGGACCTGAGTTAAAATCTCAGCACCCACATGGCAGCTCACAACTGTAACTCCAGTTCCAGAGAATCTGACATCCTTACAAACACAGACAAGCAGGCACAGCACCAATGTACATAAAATAAAAATAAATAAAATGTAAAAATTTTTTAAAAATTAAAAGATCCCATTTCAAAGACAGACAGACACATGCACACACTTGACAGAAGAGACAGAGAGACAGGGAGAAAGGAAAGAGAGGAATAGGGAAGAGGAGAGGGGAGGAGAGAGAGGAGAGAAAAGAGTGAGGACAGAGGGAAGAGAGTCAATAAAACCCAAGATGTATTAGACATGATAGTATGGCTATAATCTCAGCATTGAAGGAGCAGCAGCAGGAGGATCACTGCCAGTTCTAGGCCAGCCTGTTCTACAGAATGAGAGTCAGGCCAGTCAGGGCTACACTAAAAACAAAACAAAACAAAAAATACCCTAAACTCAAAAAACTTTTTTTTTTGGGGGGGGGTTCAAGACAGGGTTTCTCTGTGTAGCCCTGGCTGCCCTGGACTCACTTTGTAGACCAGGCTGGCCTCGAACTCAGAGATCCACCTGCCTCTGCCTCCCCCAAGAGCTGGGATTAAAGGTGTGTGCCACCACTGCCCGGCTTCAAAAAAGTTTTTTAAAATATCAGTCGATCAGCCGGGCGTGGTGGGGCATGCCTTTAATCCCAGCACTTGGGAGGCAGAGGCAGGTGGATCTCTATGAGTTCGAGGCCAGCCTGGTCTACAAAGCGAGTCCAGGACAGCCAGACCTGTTATACAGAGAAACCTTGTCTCGAAAAACAAAAACAAACAAAATCAGTGGATCAATCAATCAGTCAATCAAACCAAACATGAGTAATGAAGGCAGTGATGTCCTGATGCAAGGAGACATGATCAATGGACGGAACTGAGAGCTCAGGAATAAACAGTCATGTTTCTGGTCAACTGATCTCTGACAAAACACTGAGAAATGCAACAGGGAGGGAACGGGCTCTTCAGCAGGTGGTGTTCCTATGGCTGAGCATTTCCAAGCAAAAGAGGGGTAAATGAACTCGAAATGGGCCTTGGCTCTAAATGTAAGAGCAGAAACTCCAAGTCTGCATGGCTATAAGGAGTCAGACCCAAGGTTATGCTGCTGAGTCCTCAAAGCTGAGGGGCTGAGATCTGGGTTTGTCCATCTAGAAGCAGGTACCAGGGTGGAAGGGAACAGCAGGGACAGAGGGTGACTGAGAAGAAAGGGAGGTGAGGCTATCTCCGCAGTCTCTCAGCATCCATATACTGCTCCTTGGAGGCAGCATGACCTCTTAGGCATGGTGACACATGCCTGTGATCCCAGTCCTTGGGAGGTAGAGGCAAAAGAATTGAGTGCAAGGCTAGCCTCAGCTACATACATTCAAGGCCAGATTGAGCTCCATGAGACCCCAACAAAAACAATAAAAGCAGGCTTCCAGCCACCCCCAAAGCCAACCCAAACCACAGTCTTGGAGAACTTTGGTTTGGAGAGTCTCCCTTATGGGTGGAAGCTGTGGCTCAGAGAGCAGAAGGCTGGGCAAAGCAGCAGTCCGTATAACTTTGCTCTGTACGGACAGAACTGAGGCCTTGGGGAAAAGAATGCGAAGTCAATTAAATTCTGTCTTCCAACATGGTGAAAAGCACCTGCACCTCCCAAGCCCAGCAGCTGGTTTCAGGAAATTAGGGCTGACTCTCCCCATCTCCAATTGCTGCGATGCAGCTGGGTCCTAGGGAGGCACAAGGACGCTTAAGGGAATGAGAAAATCCTGGGAAGAAAACACCAGCCTCTTCAGTGCTGAACAGAGTCTAACAGCTTTGCTCCCTGACTTGGTGTTTCCCCAGGCCAAGCCCTCACGGAGAACGGAGGCATTGTCTTGTGTCTGGAGGCAGACAGAGGGGACATTTAAAGGCTAGCCTGGTGACAGGAAGATAGCACATTCAAAGAACCAGTGCAGTCTCTTTTCTAGCTAACAGGGTGCTAAGATAAACGGCAAGGTCAGCCGAGGGTGGCACAGAGATCTTTCCCCTCTTTTGAGAGACAAGGGCCAAAGGGTGAGGCTTCCCCCAAGCAGGGTCTGAGCAGAGTGTCTGCAAAGGGGGTGGGGTAGCAGAGGGGACCAGGAGTATTGTTGCCTAGGAGTTTCATGGGAAGACTGCCCCTATGGAACATAGAGACCCAGAAGCACGAAGAATCAGTTTCTCTCTCTCTCTCTCTCTCTCTCTCTCTCTCTCTCTCTCTCTCTCTCTCTCTCTCTCTCTCTCTGTATGTACACAAGTGCAGGTGGGGGTGGAGACCAGAACTGTCAGACCCCATGGAGTTGGAGTTTGTGAGTTATCTGATGCGGGAGCTGGGAACCGAACTCCAGTCCTCTCTCTGCAAGAGCAATACTCACGCTTAACTGCTTTGTCACCCCTCCAGCCCCCTCTCCTAGTCTTTGAGATAGGTTCTGAGTGCACTAAGTAGGGTAGGCTAGCTCGGTTTCTCAGCAATCCTCCTGCATCAGCCTCCCGAAGTGCAGAGAGTACAGACGTGTGCCTCTCCCTTTTCCTCCTCTTAGTTGAAAGCTCTCTTAACAATCCCGTCCTCTGGGGCGAAATTTATGCTCCATTCACCTGAAAGCCCGAAAGAGGTCCCGCTCACTCCAGGACACAGCCGGGGTCAGGGCCTGGTAGGGTAGTGGGGCAGAAGGCAAGGTGCTTGGGGAATGCAGGGGTCCTGGAGCTTGGAGAATATTCCGGGCAGTGAGGATTAACGGAGCGCGAAGAGCGCTAGGAGCACTGGTCCTGATCCCAGCATCCGACAGATCTCCTAGAAGATATCTCATAGGTTTCTGGCCCTGATGGTGATTATTACCCTCGGGAGCTCTTCCTTCCTTTTACCAGGTTTCCTTCGAGCTTGGACGTCCTCCTGGAAGCCCGCCACTTATCCTGGCTTAGCTCCTTGGGCCGCACCGCCCCCGGGAAGCGCCCAAAGACACTTCCCGGCGGCTCCAGAGCCGCTCAAACGGCTGGGAGCTGTGGCGTTTACCGGTTGCCTAGCAACCCTGGCCGGGCCGAGACGCTAAGGCGATCTGGAGCGCGTGACACTGGTCCGTGTAGTCGGAAGCAAAGCCCCTCTCTCCTCCCTTCTCTGGAGGAGGTCAGCGGAAGAGGTGGAGGAAGTTAACCAACTTGTAAAAGCCCTCGTAGTCATAAAAGCTTTGCCAAAACTCTTATCCAAGTATACAGTCATGCATCCGGCAAAGTCTGAAAACGCAAGCCAAGTGACCCGCGCGTGGGAAGCCCTGCGCCCGGCTTAACAAAAGCCTACTCTTGCTCAGTTCTGGTCTTGTCTGATCTATCCTTGTTTGCTGCAATGTCCTGGTCTCTTCTGCTGCAGTATCCCCTGCACCGCCGCCCTTCTGAATTCATCTCCGGAAAGGAAATTCCTGGAGGATCAGGCTGAATGTATGCATGGTTCCGCTGTGTGGTTGGCAACACTGTAAATATGGTTTCATTGCACGAATGAGCCAGCTGATGGGTGCATGAATGACACAATGAGAGACGTGTTTCACACGAGCTTGAGGCAAAGAAGTGAGAAAACGTCGGAGAGATGAGAAATCCGTATCAAGGGCCAGCAAGATGGCTGAGTGAGTGAAGGGTACTTGCACAAGCCTGATAGTTCAAACCCTAGGACGCATGTAGAAGAATGGATTCCACAAAGTTGTCCTCTGGCTTCCATACTTGTGGTATGCATGACACGATTACACACACACACACACACACACACACACACACACACACACACACAAAATGAGATTTTTAAAGAGAAAGAAAACTGAAGAATCTCATATACCTTCCCAGAGAAAACCCTAGGACCATTTGGCCCTGTGATGGTTTGAATGAGATTAGCTCCCATAGGCTCATTTATCTGCATGCTTAGTTCCCAGCTCGGCAGGCTGTGTGGGAAAGATCAGGAGGTGTGGCCTTGTCACTGAGGAGAGGGTTTGGAGGTTTCCAAAGCCCATACCAGGCCCAGTGTCTCTCTCTTCCTGTTGCCTGTGGATCGGGATGTAGCTCTCAGCTACTTCTCCAGCACCGTGTCTGCCTGTGTGTCCCACCAGGATGACCCTCTGAAACTGTAAGTGATGTGTGTCCCCCTCCCCCAATTAAAAGCTTTCTTTTATAAGCGTCGCCTCAGTCATGGTGTCTCTTCCCAGGGCTTTGCATCTGATAGAGGAGACTTAACTTTCTACACCTTCACGGTAGGAGAACAGTGGTAGTTCTTCAGGATAATGGGGAGGATATGTGATCAGACACAGAGGGGAAGCCAGCCCTTTCTGAAGCACCGACAACACTGTGTCTGCTGGTGCAGGCTCCAGTGAATGAGGTGGAACCCGAGGCCAGACATGGGCACTGGAGATTTGGGTAGGGCCAGGCAAAGAATGAGTTACCAAGATGTGAGATTTGGGGCTGGAGCTGGGCCCTAGAAAATAGTTTTGAGTTGCAGGGAAAGGAGTGGGGAGTAACTCCCAGAGTGGGGGTGGGGTGGCGATGTGAACCAGAGTAGCACGCTGATCAGTTCCAGGATGGAGCCATGTGGCTGGCTGGGGTTGCAAGCTTGGGGACTCTCTGATGACACATGAGTAGAGAACCGAGGTGTGTGTGTGTGTATTTGTGCAGATAAGAAAGGAGGAAGGGGAAGTTGGAAAGGAAACCGCAGTCATTTTTATTACGACAATGATTTTATCCCTGGCTTCCCACCCTACCTTCACTCAGACCTGTGTATTGCCAACCACCACTGGAAACAGTTAGCTTGCTCGATCACTCACTTGCTTAAGAGCTCTTGGCAGGTTCAGCTCAGCCGCCTTGGGAGGCCGGCATGAGGTCATATAACTGGAAGTATTCATAAGGTCCTAGTCCCCCCCCCTCCCCCGGCTTCTCAGATTTCCACCCAATCACAGCATAACTGGCAACAGAGATTCTTTGCTTAGATCAGCTCCTGCCCTGGACAAACTTCCAGGCAGGTCCCTAATCCATTACAACACTAGCTTCCTTTCCAACTTCCAACCCCCACTTTTTATTTTTTTAAGACAGGGTCTCATGTAGCTCAGGCTGGCTTTGAACATCTGATCCGCCTGCCTCCACCTTTCAAATGCTTAGGTACAAGCATACTCCAACAACCAGGCCTTACACCTCTTCTACAAAAAGATTAGTTAGTAGTTTTTTATTAGTGCATATTAATAATACAGGGTAAGGGCTTTCATTATGGTGAACATTTATAACTGTACTTTGATCATATCTACTCCCCATTACCTTCTGCTTTCATGTTTCTTTTTTTTTTTTTTTTTTTTTGGTTTTTTCGAGACAGAGTTTCTCTGTGTATTGTTGGCTGTCCTGGACTCACTTTGTAGACCAGGCTGGCCTCGAACTCACAAAGATCCGCCTGCCTCTGCCTCCCAAGTGCTGGGATTAAAGGCGTGCGCCACCACCGCCTGGCTTCATGTTTCTTTTGTTTTGTTTTTGTTTGTCTTTCTATCTCTGAAATTGACTGAAAACATGGTATCTTATGTTTCTGAGGTGTGTTGGGGGATGTCTTTGGGCCCTGTGGATTCAAATGCTGAGTTCTGTACCCAGAGATCTGGCTGCAGTCTGGACATTGGGATTGTCATGTACTGAAGCATCTCTTTTTCTCTCAGAGTTGTGTAAAAATTGTTTTCTATCATCTCTGATTGGTTAATAAAGATCTGAACGGCTAATGACTGGCAGGGAGAGAGGAGGCAGGACTTCTGATCCCAATCAGGGGTCCCAAGAGAAGAAAGAGGACAGACAGGAAGGTATAGCTACCTACATGGCGGGACAGGTCTAGGTGGTCAGGTTAACTTAAGGGAACTAGTTGAGGGTCTTTCCAGGAAGGCCCAGGCTTTAAAGTATTAAAGGGTTTTGGTGTCTTCACTTTTGGCTAGTGGATCACCAGGGTCATACAACAGAGGTGGAGGCAAGGGAACCAGGTCCACCTTGGCTTGCATACTAAGTTTGAGGCCAACCTGGGTTCTAAACAAACAATAAACAAAACTAGACCAAGCTGGGTATCTTTCGATCCCAACACCCAAGATTTTCCTGCTAGCCTGATCTATATGGTGATTTCCAGATTAGCCAGTGCTACAAAGTGAAACCTTGCCTCAAACCAAAACCAAAACCACCAAACAAAACACACACACAAACCAAACTAAACAGGAATCACAAATATAACCTACGTTTTGGCTAGTTTGTGAGTTCCTCTCTTCTACCCTTTTCCACCCCTTTACTTCTTCCCTTTCAACCCCCTAACATTAAATAGGAGAGAAAGAAGAATAGAGGGAAAAGGGGGTCACCATTATAATTAGACTACTTCCTGCTGATTAGAGCTATTGAGTTCCTTGGGGCAAGTGTGATCTTTGATGTCAGGATATCTAATTTCTTCTTCTCCTTTCTTTGTGTATGACTACTTGACAAACCACAACCAACAGCAACCAGCCACAACTATCGGGGCTCTAGCATTTATATATCCTCTGAAAAGTCCCCAGAATTTCAAACGTCACACACTTCCAGAAACCATCTGTAGCTGGCAAAACCATGCCCCTGTCAGAGCATGAGGCAAATCATGGCTACTGCAAAGCAGCCCCACATCCCCACACCTGGGATTAAAACAAAAACATATTCCCATAACAGTTCTGTGGGTTTGTTTTTTTTTTTGCTTGTTTGTTTTTTTTTGGGGGGGGGTTGTTTGGTTTTCTGAGACAGGGTTTGCTGTGTAACAAGCCCTGGCTGTCCTGGACTCACTTTGTAGACCAGTCTAGCCTTGGACTCACAGAGATCTGCCTGCCTCTGCCTCCCAAATGCTGGGATTAAAGGCGTGCACCACTACTGCCCAGTTCAGTTCTGTGTTTTTGCTTTTAGGGTTTTTTTTTTGTTTTGTTTGTTTTTGTTTTTTGTTATTTTTTGTTTTTTTTCGAGACAGGGTTTCTCTGTGTAACAGCCCTGGCTGTCCTGGACTTGCTTTGTAGACCAGGCTGGCCTTGAACTCACAAAGATCCGCCTGCCTCTGCCTCTCAAGTGCTGGGATTAAAGGCGTGCGCCACCACGCCCGGCTGTTTTTTGTTTTTTTGAGACAGGGTTTCTCTGTGTAGCCCTGGCTGTCCTGGACTCACTTTGTAGACCAGGCTGGCCTTGAACTCACAGAGATCCATCTGCCTCTGCCTCCCAAGTGCTGGGATTAAAGGTGAGTGCCACCACTGCCTGGCAGATCTGTGTTGTTTTTTTTTTAAAGAAACCAAAATTGGGCTGGAGAGATGGCTCAGCCGTTAAAGGCTAGGCTCACAACCAAAAATATAAGAAACCAAAATTACACAATTTTCACTACACACAAGATTGTGGGATTCTTGCTCACAAAAGCTAACCCATATCCAAGCAATCAGAGCTGGTTTTGTTACATGATAATTTGTAAACTCCATCTCAGGACCAGGACCACACCTGCCTAGACACCTACCTCTGATACCCTAAATTCAGAGAAAGTAAGTGGCCACCAAATGTTTAGGCCTTGTGGGTTAGGAGGCACAAATCAATGCTCTCATGGGGACCAGTAAGCACAGTCCTAATCCGAGCTCATTGGTCAATGAACACGGCAGGCCTCTGGTCTCTAGTCATGTTAGGAACAAGCTGGGGCGTAGCTCAGTGGCAGAGTGGCCTCCTAGCATAAGCAAGGCCCTGGGTTCAGTCGAAGCACTGGGGTCTTCAGGAGTAGAGTGAAACATTGGGAAATCATGGGGGGCAAAGGGACCCCACTCTGTGGTACGTTCACTGACTGCATACATAACATAGCTCCGTTCAAACGATGAACAGAATGTCTGTTCCCAGGCTGTGCTCGCTGAGGACATCTGTGGAATCCTGCTTTTTCCCAGGGAGCAGGCTAAACACCCACTGTTCCTTGGCAGCTAGTGTATGGTTCCTTCCCAGGGAAGAGAGGTGGCAGACACAGAGAGGGAACAGAGACAGAGACAAGATGACAGACAGTGCTGACCTGCCCACTCTTGGGTGCTGAATCACCTTCCTTTTTTTTTTTTTTTCAGAGTTTTAAGTTTATTTTATTTGATGTGTATGTGTGTACTGTTTGCAGTGTGCACCCTGTGCATGCAGTGTCCAGGGAGGCCAGAAGAGGGCACTGGATCTCTTGGAACTAGAGTTACAGACCCTTGCCATCTACCCGGCGTAGAGTCTGGGAATCAACCCCAGGTTCCTCTAGAAGAGCAGCCAGTGCTTTTTTTTTTTGGCTTTTCGAGACAGGGTTTCTCTGTGTGTATTCCTTGGCTGTTCTGGACTCACTTTGTAGACCAGGCTGGCCTTGAACTCACAGAGATCCACCTGCCTCTGCCTCCCAAGTGCTGGGATTAAAGGCATGTGCCACCACGTCTGGCAATTAGTCAGCTGTGAACTGCCATGTGGGTGCTGGGATTTGAACTCAGATCTTTGGAAGAGCAGCCAGTGCTCTTAACCATAGAGCCATCTCTTCCTCCTTCCTCCTTCCTCCTTCCAACTTCCTATAGATCTTTTGCAACTCAGGTTTCATCTGGTTTGCAGAGACCGTAAAAGTCCCCATAGCCCACGTCACCTGGGTACTGAGCTGCAGTTTTCTCCAAAAATCAAATTAATTATGGGAGTTCCCATACTGCTCTTACTCATGTCCCTGTGGTCGTGGGGTTCCCTAAAGGCAGGCAGAGGCCAGAAAAAGCCACAAGAACACGTGTCCACTTCTGAGCTGGTGAGGTCATCTCTGTAAGGCTCTCAGTTTCTCCCCTCAGGCACTCCTGTAGGATACAGCAGCTCACCCAGGAGTTCCATGAGGTTCTGGAAGCTCAGCTGCACACGAGGGTGAACAGTCACTTGGCCTGTGGGGGAAGCTGGTGCTCCTGAGCCAGCAGGGACTTGGAGTGGGTGGAAGGTGGGGATTGAGAGGCTGCCCCAGAGACGTTGTATTCAGGCATCCCTGCCCCAAGCAGCAGCCTATAAGGTGAGGTGCTCAGAAATACAACATGGACCCATGAATTGCTGGTGGAGAAGTGCATCCTGGGCAAGTCCTGCCTGACCACTGTCCCATCCCATGCCCACCCAGAGGGACCAAGCACAGGGCCTGGGGCTCTGTGTAAAACACCCTGTTCTATCCTCACACCAACCTGGACCTGACCCTTGATGGACCTGTTAATCTACAAAACAAATGGTCTTATAGATTTATTCTGAGGATTAGTGAAAAATTAATATCAATTTCAGGGAGGATTGCTGGCCCTTGGTGAGCACTTAATAAAGACCACTTATTATTAGCATCTGCATGAGCAATGAATGACCTTCAGAGAGAACTTCGGGGAAAGCCTGGAGTAGAAACGGGAACTAGCCCGGTTTCTGTAAGAGGAGCTACAGGCAGAGGTATGGGAGACTGCTCCATGGATAACAGCAGTCGCTGGGCAAGTATGAGGACCTGAGTTCAAATCCCCAGCACCCACCTAAAAATCTGGTGTGTGATGTGTGCAAGCCTGCAACTTCAGTTGGGGAGATAGCAGGACTTCTAGGGGTTGCTGGCTGCCAGCCTAGTGAGAGATCCCATCCCAAGGGAGCAAGGTAGAGGGGTTGGTACAGCAGAAGAGTCAATCTCCTTTGTCCTCTTACCTATGTGCATACAACACACACACACACACACACACACACACACACACACACACACACACAGCATCACCAATAAACAAAACCCCAAACAAAACAACAAAATAGATAAGGGCCACAGGCACCTGTGACCTGAGACATTCACTCATAGCTCCCTCTTTTTTTCTTTTTTAAAAAGATTTTATGGCCAGGTGTTATGGTATACACCTTTAGTTCCAGCATTAAGGAGGCAGAGGTCACCAAGGCTACAGAGAGAGTTCCAAGACAGCCATAGCTGTCTGTCTCAAAAACACAAAACAAAACAAAACCCAAATTAATAATAATAATAATAATAATAATAATAATAATAAAAAGATTTTTATGCTGAGCATAGTGGCTTTTAGTCCCAGCACTTGGAATGCAGAGACAAGCAGGTTTCAATGAGTCCTAGGCTAGCCTGGTCTACACACTGAGTTCCAGGCCAACCCAACCAGCATAATAAGACTTGTGTATGAGTGTTTTCCTTCATGTATATGCACCATATGTGGAGGCGAGAAGAGGGCATCAGAGTCTCTGGAACTGGAGTGACAGACGGTGGTGAGTCACCATGTGGATGCTGGGAACTGAACTCAGCAAGAGTACCCTTAACTACTGAGCCATCTCTACAGACTCAAGATTTGCTTTTAGTTTCTGTATGTCTCTCTGTGTGTATGTGGCTGTCCTCGGATATCAGAAGGGCCATGGATCTCCTGGAAATGGAACTACAGGTGACTATGAACTGCTTCGTAAGAGTGTTGGGAGTCAAACTCTGGCAGAGCAGCAAGGACTCTTACCCACTGACCATCTGTGCAGCCCTCCTCATAACCCCCATCTCATCTCTCACTGACATCTGACACTGCTGCTGGAGGATTCTCTAGTAATCCCTCCCTCCAAGGCCTCCATGGAGGAGACATGCACCCTTGCTAGTCCCCAGAGCTTATCAAGGAAGTGACTCAGCCAGTCCACTGCACATCTTAGAAGTGGTTTATTTCTTCTTGGCTCAGGTGAGGGCACGCAAGCATCACGCAGAAGTCTGCCCACCTGACTCCTGTAGAACCCGGAGGAGTTTTAGTCTAATGTACATGCATTAAAAAAAAAAAGTCCTTCAGTTGCCCCAGAGGAAACATTGGAAGCAGTGCCTGAGGCCACAGCTCCAAGACTGCACAGGACACAGACACATAAAGGTGGCTCACAGTATGCACAAGTTAATATGAGACACAGTGACGCCGATGGCCGGGGGCTCCGCGTAGTGGTTGGCTGGGAAGGGAGCTGTCAGTGCGATGGCAATGAAGCTCTTCTGAAATGGAAACAGCCACATCCCACACCTTCGCCCCGGCCCTGCTTAGTTGTGCAAGGCCACGGGGCTTCAGCCTATAGTGCACTCTAGGTTGGCAGGAGGTTGGAAGCACCAAAGACCCTAACCTGGTCCCTCAGCAGGCAGGACAGGGGTCATAATTTTCTCCTGGCCAGAAAATGGCTGTTCCTCAGAATAGAGAAAGCCCCTCAGCCTTCTTAGTTACCATGCCTGCCCCTTCACAAGGCCCCAGGTATCCTCCAGTCATCTATGGCAGAATGTCTCACCAATCTTTTATTAAAAAAGGGGGGGGGGGCTGGAGAGATGGCTCAGCTGTTAAAGGCTAGGCTCACAACCAAAAAAAAAAAAAAGTACTGGGCATAATGGTGCATGCCTTCAATGCCTTCAATCCCAAGCACTCTCAAGGCAGACCTTGAATTTAAGGTCAGTCTAGTCCACAGAACGAGTTCCAGGACAGCCAGGGCTACACAGAGAATCCCTATCTCAAAAACAAAACAAAACATCCACTCCTGGCCTGGTGTGGTGGCTCATGCCTTTAATCCCACTACTCTGGTGGCAGAGGCAGAGAACTCTCTGTGAGTTCTAGGCCCGGGCCAGTCAGGGCTATATAACGAGACTACAGCAAAACAAGAAACAAAAGGCCCACAATCCGCTCCTCAGTCTCTCCTCTAGATCTGTAAGATGGCTTGTGTGAAAGCCACAGTATAAAATTAGTGGAAGACCTGAGCCTGAATCTGCTGCAAAAACTGGATGTACCTGTGAGGGAGGTGTGAGTTTTTGGATCATCAAAATGTCTTAAAACACTGGGAACAAGAGTTCAGTTGCTTTCAAAGTGTCTGTTCATACCTGAGACTGTCCCCACCTGCAGCTGAGACCTGGTTCCAGAATGGGGATGACGGGTGGAGGGTGGAGACTACTGCATGTGGCAGGCTTTCTCCCAAGGCTCTAGGCTGCCCTGCCCAGCTGGAAGCCGCCAATTCCCTCTGGGGAGTCTCTTGCTGCTATCCTTCTAGGGTCTGGGCAGTCTGTGTGGTCCTGGAATGTGGATCCTGGACCAAGTGTTCTCCTAACACCTCCAATTGTCATCTGCCTAGAAACCTAGGACAGAGGTGTGGCCTGGGCTTAGGGCCATGTTAAGGAGAGGCAGGGGCCCAGTGGCAGGACCTGAGTCCTAGGGAATTAAGGCCAGAGAGGCTGGTGTAGTCATGGGCCTCATATCCACCTCTGACTTTGGTCAGAAGTCCCAGCTGTGTCTTTGTAGCCACAGGAGGCTGCTCAGTGTCCAGGAACCTTCAGTTTCTATTACAGAAACGCAGCTGGGCTCTGCATCTGCTGGCAGGAGGAGGCAGGCACCTAGGATGGGAACTCGTAGTGTCTCTGGTGTTCATCTGCCACAGACATGTAGGTGGGCCTCATGCTGGGAGAGTACTGTGGAGGAGAAGGGGGCAGTCAGACCAGGGCACACTTTGTTATCGGGTCAACCTGGCATTGTACAACCCACATTCCCTCTTATTTATGCTGGTCCCACACCCATGGATTCAACTAACTTTGGAAAGAAGCCACCAAAAAAAACACTTTGTAATTCAGGCTAGCCCAGAACCCCCTATGTAGCCAGGCTGGAGTCCAACTCAAAAGGATCTTTGGGGGCTGGAGAGATGGCTCAGCAGTTGAGAGCACTGACTGCTCTTCCAGAGGACCTGGGTTCATTGCCCAAACCCACATGGCAGCTCACAATTGTTAAGTGCCCTCTTATGGCCTCTGTGCATACCAGGCACAGACATCTAGGCAGGCAAAGCATGCATACATATACAATAAGATTTTTTTTTTTTTAAGGATCTTTTGGTCCCAGCCTCCAGGGAGCTGGGATTGTATGTGTGTGCCATGGAAGCAACTATCTGCAAAGCTACATTGTACTAATTACAAGTAACCCTGCTGGGACCCTGAACATACAGGAGGATGTGTGCAGGTTGTATGAAAAGCAGCACATCGTTTTACATGAAGGGCTGCAGCATCCTCAGAAGCCTGGTGTTCTTGGGATTCCTGGAACCGGACCTCTGGGGACATTGAGGGAAATGCACTAGCAAAGGTGCTGGGAACTTCTCAGGTGACAACAGCCTGGGCAGGCACAGCTTTTTTTTTTTTTTTTTTTTAAATCACAAGGTATCGTGGAGCTTGGGGGAATACCAGGTGGCTTGAGAAGCTTTCACTGTCACATCCATGAAAGCTCCAGGTTTTAGCTTCCAGCTTGGCATGCATACACAGGGCAGGAGTCCTCCTTCCCCCACACCCAGCACCCATGCTGCGTTCTCATGAGGCATAGCTCTGGGCTGCATCAGGTGTAGCAGGGAAGTTCGGAGTGGTTGGCTAGCACCCATCAGCCTGAGGGGCACAGGTCCATAGATCCTAGGATCCAGGTTTGAATCCCGAGGGTGCTTCACATATCTGCCATCTAAGCTACCTTGGTTTTTTGTTTGTTTTGTTTTGGGGACAGGTCTTTCACTGACCTCAATCTAGCCCAGTAGGTGAGACTGGTTGGTCAGTGAGCCCCAGAGATTCGCTCATCTCCGCTTCTTCAGCATTGAGATTTACAGCACAGGCTACCACACCTAGCTCTCTATAATTAATGTAGATTCTGGAGCCTTCAACTCAGGTTCTCACAAGGCAGGAGCTTAACTGAGTGGACTTTGACCCAGTCCCCACCTCTACATTTTACCTGCCTGCCTGTGACTGTGGCTGAGGTCTTTAAATCTCTCCTGGACTCTGTTTCCCCACTGGAAAAATGGACCTAAAAGAATTCAGTAAGACCCTTTCTGTAAGGGTCTTCAAATACCTAGGGAGTTTAAAAATCCAATGCTCGGCTCACACCCATCAAGAGGTTTTTTTTTTCTGTAATGAGGTAGGATACACAAAATAGAAAATAAGGCCTTTAATAGTGTCACTGACAGTTTTAAAGTGCTGCTCTGGGAATTCCAGAATCAAAGAAACTGTGACATGGGTGGAATCCCAGCAGACCCAGTCACGCTTCTAGGAGCAAACATGGGGCTGCCATCTCCCGTGCCCAAGACACCATGGACCCTTGACACTGGAACCCAAGAGCTAGCGTTTCCTTTTCTTATTAAAAAAAAGTTTACATTTATTTTATGTATAGGAATAATTTGCATGCATGCATGTATCTGCTCCCCATGTGTGCCTGGCCTGCAAAGGTCAGAAAAGGGCATCAGATCCTCTGGAACTGGAGTTACAGATGTTGTGAGCCACCCTGTGGGTGCTGGAATTGAACCTGAGTCCTCTGCAAGAGCAGTTGTGCTGTTAGCGGCTGATCAACCTCTCCAGCCCCGAGGCTCTGTATTTCTTTACAAGCTCATGACTGCTGCTGGTTTGCTGACTCCAGGATCAGAGTCTCCTGACCCCGAGGATGTTTCCAATGTCTAGGTTATACATTGCAGCAAGCTTGCCACTGGGGTAGGATGAGGAGGAAGGGGCATGAGGTTCTTTAGGTGGTCAATACATCTCCATAAGAGGTGACCTTGTCTTTCAGATACATCTATAACCTCTAATGAGGATGCAGTTGTCACAGCTGGGGCAGGATTGGACATGGGATGCTTCAGATATCTAGCAAGCAGAAGCCAGGTAAACATTCCACAATGCATGGGCCAGCTTAAACTCACAGGACCATCCTGTCCATTAAAGCACTAAGATCGCTGAGTAAGGCAGCCTGAGAATGGTGGTTCTCCACTTCAGGCCCAGGACAGCAGCATCAGGTTTGCTTGGGAACAGGCTAGATGTGCACATCCTTGGGTCCCAGCCCAGATTCCACAGGCCCTTTAAAAGATTCCAGTGTACACACAAGCAATAAACCCTCCCCCTGAAAGAAGTGTTTCCCGAACTTGCCTGCTATGTTTGTTAGACTTCAAGTCTCCCAGGCCGAAGGGGTGACTGCTTTGGACTGGGAATTGAACCTGAGTCTTGCACTGGGCCAGGCTGAAAATCTAAATGCAGTCACTCACGCTAAAGCTCCACCAGAGTGAGAATAGCCAGGTTTCCTCTGAAATGGGTCAGTTTTAAGAAGGATGATCATGAGGTTCCCTCTTCTTTAATCCTTACCCTAATGCTAAGATTAAAAGTATCTCTTTTCTTTTACAAGAAAGAGAACTTTTGAAAGATGAATCTGGATTCTGTTCCTTGTTTCTGCTTTCCTTGGTCCTTTGCTGTAAGTAAACCCATCTCTTGGGGCTGGGGGGGGGGGTAGCTTGGTGGTAGACAGTGCATGGGTGAGTGAGGTCCCGGGTTCTAGTTCTCCGCACCAAAACAAACACACCCCAAACCCTATCCATTTCAGGGCTTACAGCAATACTGTCGTTTTATGGAACAGAAGAGTTTAGAATCAAAGATAAAGCCAGTGAAGATCTTGAACTCAGGAATTTTCAAAATGGCTCTGGGTCATTTTAGCTGGAGTCTAAGAAAGGGTCTAGAAACAGAAGAGAGATTCCCTGGAGGCAGAACTAAGGGAAGACTCTTGCCTGCCAAGGAATGGGCTGAACCTTTGATGGTCTTGCCTCCTCTCACTCACCCACTAACTGATGGCTCTTTAGGGGGATGGGGGAGAGGTGGAGGCGGAGGCAGATGCCCACAGCCTCATCTTGCCTTTTTCCACGGTCAGCATCTTCAGTACCTATCTCTCCAGATGTTCCTGGCAGGGGCAGAGGGTCGGAGTCTTCCCCCAGAGCTGGCTGAGATGGAGGCAGCTGGCAGTCACCTTTGCCAAAGCAATGAGGGCTTTTCTGTCCTCCAGCCTTGCAGATAAGGTCAGCTATTGTTTACTTCAGCTAAGGACATGGAGAGTGGCCTGACTGTCTCAAACAAGGTAATCTAAAAATCACTTTTCGTTACAATCACAGTAAAGTGATTAATTCCTTTTTCCCAGCAGCAGATTTTCTGGGATCATGTTTGCCTTAGATTAATAATAAAGCCAGTCTGTGTCCCTGAGGTCAGGCAGCTGGAGGGAGACAGAAGGATCTAGGAAGCTTTGATTAGCAGGGAAAGCAGGGTGGGATTTTAAAGGTGCAGCCTCCAACTCACTACTGCATAAATCATGCATGGAGGGGGCACGCCCGTGAACCCAGCACCTGGGAAACAGAGGCAGGAGCATTGCAAGTACAAAGTCAGCTTCTGCAATATTGTGAGTTGAGGTAGAGGTCAGTTCAGGCTACATGAGACCCTGCTTTAAAAAGTAATAAGGGGGCTGGAGAGATGGGTAAGCAACAAAGAGCACCTGCTGCTCTTCCAGAAGACCTGAGTTCAGCTCCAAGCATCTACCTCAGGAATCTTGCAATCCCAGTTCCCAGGGAACAACTCCCTCTTCTGTACACACACACACACACACACACACACACACACACACACACACACACA